>VZTG01006412.1:0-149211 GCA_013397845.1 Melanocharis versteri
ATCTTCGGACCGTCTTTTACAGGGTGATTGAGTGCTTGAACAGTGTGTGGAACCTGTATCCTTGGAGATGTTCAAAATCCAGTCAAAGTCCTGAGCAGCCTGCGCTAGTTGCTTCTGCTCTGAGCAGAGGGGTTTGACTGGGGATCTTCAGAGATCCCTCAGCCAAGCTGGTGGTACCACACAGGAGTCTGCATGGCTGGGAGGGCAGGAGGGGTGGACTAGACTGCAGATACACCCCAAGTGGACTATTAGGCCTTAATGGCCCTGGGCAGCCTCCCTTGGGACCCACACCTCAGACCTGCTCACCACCTGCTGTTGTCTTACGGTCTGACCTCTGAGTCTGTGCTTGGGTTGTCTTTCTTGGGTGATGTGGGACTGGGGATGTCCTTTCCCCAGCAGCCCTGTTATTCAGCTTGATTCCTGTCCCTTAGGGAACAGAAGACAAGAAAAAGGGATATCAAGGGGAGAACGAACAGCTTTCACTTTGTGCAGATACCATGCCATTAATGCAACATTTTAGCAAATAATGTAAACCCACTATTGTTTTAGCCTCTGGGACCTCTTCCACATAACCTTTTTGGGGGGTGGATTATCCAGATGGAAGTATGTGCCTATGTGCTGTCTGCTGCAGATGAAGCAAACCTCATGTAGCTTTGTCAGTTTATGGACATATGCCAAAGATGGCATCAAAGAAGAAGCTTTAGGGAAAGGCCTTGTCAAAATCTGAGATTAGTATTCGACCCATGAGGTAGGCACATGGAGATAAGAAAGTATAATACATCATGCAAAAAGTAATGTCTCTGACTTTGGAAGGTCACAGTCCTGAGGAAAAATAATAGAAAAAACACATAATGGAAAAGTATTGTGGAAAAAATTCCCTTTATTTTTCAAATATGGAAACTATCTGTATTAACACTGAAAATAACAGCATGAAGAAAAAGCCCTCAGGAATTAACAGAGTCAAATTGCATGAATGCCATGAACACACTGTACAGTACTGATTTCCAGTTCTTCTTTGGACAGAGCAGAAGGACATACAATTTCAGGTCAGTTTTCATGGGCAGCTCTGACTCCTGGAACAATGTGCATGTATCACATACATGTGGCCTAACTGAAAATCCATATTCTTCCTGGATTTTCTCTCTTCAAATTAGTATTGAAGAGATATGTCCTAATCCAAGAGCTACTTGTGTATTTATGCATCAAGATAGCTCTCTGTTTCATCCCATCTGTAATCATTAGGAAGAGATCTGTTTGCAAATAGGAGAAACTTAGAGAGTTTCTGTAAGTAGAAGCAGCAGGACTGCATTAAAGACTGCATAAGCTCACAAATATCTGGTGTTTTTAAAAGACAGTAGGTAAAATTATAAAATACCTTTCAATTATCCAGTTTTGAAGGCTGAGTTAGTACAAGGTCAGCACTGGATTTGGAAGTAGTACAAACACTTTAGTATTCTTGACTGAACTCTGAAAGCTTGCCCTTTTCCAAGACAGATGCAGTGCGGATGGAGGTCTCTGGGATGTGTATAGACAAGGACACAGTGGAGAATTTTCTATATACGTTGAGAAGTTCTCATTTCATCACCAGCAGATACAAGTCAAAATTGGCATGCATTGAGCTCCCTTCTGGGAAATCTGACTTTGGAAAACTCATTCCTGGAATGAAGTAGAACAGCCATAGTTTTTTGTTTTAAGTATGAGGTTAAATGAGTAAACCAAGGTGTGCACCAAAATGAAATATTCAGCTTTACACATAGTGAGACTGTAATATTGGCTTTCCTTCTTGGATTAGTAACAAAAAAATTGGCTCTGTGTATATGTATGCTTGCACACATGCACCCTGTTCATATATATATATAAGTATATGCAAATTTCTGACAATACTTTGATGTTCAGGTACTGTAAACAGATAATCCCAATCATAATCTGGTTACCAACATGGGTAAACACCAGAGCTAAAAGCTATCAACTTAATTCTGAAATTCCCAAAGGAAGACTGGTTTGCATTGTTGGAAAATGAGGCCTCTACTTGTTTGTGCTCTGTTAATCTTGTGTGGAAAGCAGGAAATCACAAATGGCAAGGCTTGGTGCATACTGCTTTGTGGGAACATCTGTGAACATGTGGATGCAATGTGGTATGGAGCATCCCTTTTGTGATATGTGTACATGTCTGCTAACAGAAACTGAAAACAGGTTAGACTCCTGCTGAGTTTTATTAAGGTATTATTAGGATCCTTCCAGATAGCTTTTAGAAATGATTGGGCTGGAAAGACCCTTTCCAATATCTCTAAGCCAGAAAGCACATGCATATATTATAAAGCCAGAAGGGACCCTTATGACCATCTAGTATGACTGTCTGTGTAACCCAAGCCATAGGACTTCCCAGAATTAATTCCCATTTGAGCTAGAATCCAGTCCAACAATCTTCTGATTCATCCTTCAGTTTGCCCTTTTTATACAGGAAGTCTCTCCAGGATTAGAATTCAATGTTTTCTTGAAAAGTTGGACAAATAGTCTGGAAAAAAAAAAAAGAAAAGAAAACCAAGAAGCAGTTCAATATGGACAAATTGAAATTACTATACTTTAATAGTAATAATCAACTGCACAAGCAGAGGCTGGGAAGTTGCTTGATAGGCAGCAGTTCTGCTTAAAATGATGTGGAAATTACCATGTATTACCACTGGAGTAAGGTCAATGCTATCATGCTGTTGTTAAAAAATAAAGCACTTCATTGGGTTTTATAAGCAGGTCTGTTCTTTATGAAGGTTTAGACTCATGTCAGCTGAGCGGTGTTATTGATAAGCTAGTGCTGTCTTAGCTCATTATAGATACAAGCCAATGCAGTGTATCTTAAAACTCTGTTTAAGATCCAGTCCTTAGATAGAGCCATCTCATCAAAGTAAGAGTCTAACCTCACTGAGAGTTAGGATAAGATGAACAGACTTGAGTTTGCTGTATGTATGCATCAGGGACAGTTATCCTGATCAGCTGATGCATAGCATGTTAGCAACCATGGTAACATGAGTCCAAGGTCTAAATCTTAACATACAGGAAATATTCTTTCCTCAGTGCTCAGTAATAATAAATCTTTAGTTGGATTGTTGTGTCAAATTTTAGTCATTCCACTTCAAGAAAGATGTTGAACAGCATGGAGAAAGTCCAGAGGAAAGGAACATGAATGATTATTACCTGTGATATATACGGGATCTGTTTAGTCTAGAAAGGAGAAGAGCAGACATTATAAAAGCATTCAAACAAGATTTTAAAAAATGCTACAAAGAGGAGGATAATAATTTGTTATCCAGCTCACTTGCCTCCTGCTAGAATAGATCTCTTGTCAAAATAAGCAACCTGCCTTCCACAGTCAGCAAACAACTTGCTGCCTTACAGTCTGGAGCCAGCCACTGCTAACCAGAACTACCACACACTTCTAGTTACCCTGTTCTGCTACCAGTCTTACTTGAAAGAGATGCATTTGTGCATTTATCTCAGGTTCCCAATAATTGTCCTGCCCATAAAAATAGAATACTCTGCCTACAGGATGTGGAATGTGGCAGCACCAATATATAACCCTGCAGTTTCTGAACAACTATAAAGAGCCTCGGTACCTGGCTTTGAATGTCTCAAGAAATCTGTTTGAGGAAGCTTTGTTAGTACTGGGGAGGGCAGCATGGGCAGGTGTGCAGTTGTGATTGGCAAAGTTGACTCCAGCAATGCCTCTGAGGTTTTCCTTCCACGATGTGCACCTCTGAGTGTATGGCTATGGCTAGGGATCAAAAACATCAGCCTGTAAAGCCAGGGTAGAGGGGTGTTAAGTGACATAGCGGGTTAGGAATAATAAGCAGACCTCAAGTGAAAGCGGCCGAATTTAGATAGTTCCTTGGTGGGTCAAGAGGCTGCTCACTGCTGTTCCTGCTCTTAGCCATTGTGAAAAGCAGGACAGCTACACTGCAGCAGCCCCAGCACTGTGGATCCTTAACATCTTCCTGGTTGAGTGTAGACATTCATTTTCTGGATGTTCATGGACCTGGATGTTATGGAACAAGTCCTAGTGGTCCTATTCACTGGTGTGAGAGATACCAGCTGTATTCCTGGCCATGCCAAGGAAGGGGGAGAGAGCATGGATGAAGTAGGTCCTTACTTCTATCTTTAGACTCTGAAATGTTATGGATGTAATTTGGGCTTATGTTCAAGTGTGTTAAACAGAAGCTGAATTCCATTTGGTAGGAAACAAAAAATATATCCTGAATTTTTAAGTTTGAGGTCTGGCAAACTTGTGCAAGTGCTAAGAAGTGATTTGGCTCTGCCTATAAAAGATAAGGAGCTGTAGAAAGATAGAGGTATTTGAAAGCACCATTCTAGAGCAATGTGACTGAGGGGAAGTCACTTCTGAAAATAGGCAGAGATGAACACAGGAATAATTTCCTTAGGAATCCTGTGATGAGGAATGAAACTGTTTTCTGAGCAAATCTGGCATGGATTGGAGTCATTCCTGGCATGGCTGTACCACTCAGCTGCTCAGGTGGGCAAATTGTTCTTAAACTTTGTGTTTCCTCTCCTGGTTTCAGCAGGAGGAGAAGAGCTTGCTAACGAGAAATGAAGTTAACTGGGTTTTGGCAGAGCTTGGTAGTGGGGGGAGCTGTTTCAAGACTGAATGATGGATATAATAAATTTTTTAACTGTTTTCTTCTTTCACAATTCTTCAGGCTCTTCCACTAATGAGAAGCCTATTGACCCTTCTTGGTGCTACCAGCCAGCTGTCCCTGCTGTATGATCCCACATTCCTTCAGGAGGTAGGGGACTAGTATCTGCAGCCAAACAGGTTGCCAGAGGAGCTCTCAGGAAGCATCAAGTGCATATCTGTGCAAACACCAGGACTGTGAGCAAGGAGGTCAATGCTAAAAGATTGTTTGGGTGAAGGTACTAACGAAGTGAAGACTTTGCAGCTGTATCTTGCAGGACAGAATTACCGCAAAATTTTGGTGCCAGTCTGCAGATGGTGGTGTTCCCAAGCTACTTAGTTCAGAAATAAAGGAGCTCCTAGTCCAGCTCCTTCACTGAGTCTTCTTTACTCAGGTCTTACTATTGGGCCTCATAAGAATGACTAAATCAGGCTTTCTTTGCAGTTTAATTTTCTCCTCTTTAATGCCAGTCAGAGAGAAATGGGGGAGCAACAGGGTTAGGGAAGACTGCATGTGGCAGATTCGATAGAAAAGTGAGTGTCTTGCACAGTGGGTCTTTCTCTGTCCTCCACTCTGGACTTCTGTTTCAAGTTTTGGCTTTTTACAGCATTAATCTGTGCTCTGCTGCACGATTTCACAGTGCTGTCTCCCTCCTGGAATGCCTGTGGGTGTCGTTCTGCGGGCAAACCAGGTAAGAGAGCTGTTCTTTCTCCTCTATCCCAGAATTACCAAGTTCGCAGTCTTGCGCATCCAGCTCATGCCGGGAGAGATGCTCCACAATGCCAGCCCCCAGAGAATCCCCCAGGACGTTGGTAGTTGTTCTAAGGCGGTCCCTGAAAAATCAGAGAGAAAAATGAAATACAGTTTCATAGTAGCAGCTAAGGGGATGAAGATTATTTCAAGAAACATCTTCAGTGAAACTTTTTCTAAGTCGCTCTAATAGTGGATACTTCAACACTGACAGGAAAATTACTCCCAGAGAGCCTTCCTTGATTGACATCCTTGAGCTTCACATTCATTCCTGTTTTACTGCATTCCCAATTTCTTACTGAAAAGTTTTGGACTTGACATAAATCAAGAGGAAGGCTGCTCTGTTTCTACATGGACACTGTCCTTTCCAAAGGCCTTGCTGCAGACTCAGATGGCCTCACCACATCTGTTTCACTTAGGTTGCATTTTGTTTTACAAAAAGTGCTGAAATTCTGGTGCAAACCTATGACAGCACTGCTGTGGACTCAGATTTCCTCAGCATGGACAGCACACGGTAAGATAAGGCACCAGATTCTTTGTAAAAAACAGCACATCTAAAAGACCCTTTGCAATGAGATATTCTCCACAACCATAACAGTATGTCAGAGCTGCTGAAGCTGTCACCAGTCCAGCACCCTATCAGATCCTTCAGTGGTAACAGTGGCACCTTATTGAAATAATCTACTCTGAGTAAGCACAAGAAGTAACCTGGCTTATTAGGAGGCAGGGCTCTTCCCAGCCAAGTCTGTCCTTACGCACAATCCACAGGAGAAGTGAAGGTGTTGGACAAGACTGTTTCCAACTGGTCAGCCATGGCTGGGAGCAGATTTTGGCTGCTTTGGCTACAAACCAACAATAGAAGATACAGAAGAACAGAGGAAACACTGACAGTGTATCCATATGTCAGGATTCTGGTGTCTGAGAAGACAGAGAGGTGGGACTGTGCACAAATACATTCTTCAATCTGGTTCCTAAGAGTACTCCTATAAAATCACTTGTCCCAAGTGATTTTATTTAAAAGGGAAAGCAAGCTGAAATGTAGCAGTGTGGCTGACTAGCTGCACCCATCTAAACACTCTTCAACTTTGTATAGCCCAGTCTCATCCCTCTTTCAGTGTTTGGTAACCCAGAACTATCATTCTGTAGTGTGGATTTGCTTATTATTGACACAACCTTTCCCTATGACTCTGCAGATAATTTCTGGGTGCATTTTAAATAAAGCAAATGGAGGACATTCTGTTTCGATACCAGGCTGATCAGCAAGTGACCTCTGATGCCTTGGGTCACTGAAGAACATGGCGAAGACTCCAGCATGGGCAGAGAGGGCTACTGTGCAAAGGTCTCATGGATACAGGTGTGTTTTAAGTTTAATGGTACAGGTTAGTGAGCCTGCTTTTAGCAGAGACATTGAGGGTACAGACGAGGTCTGAAAGCACTGGCAGGAGTGCACAGCAGTGCATGCCTGCTGAGCAAGGAACTTACAGAAACCAGTCCACAGCAATGATCAGTGTAATGTCTTCAGTAGGCAGCCCCACTGATGTCAGCACTATAACCATTGTCACCAGTCCTGCCTGGGGAATACCTGCAGCTCCGATGCTGGCTGCCGTGGCAGTGATGCTGGAGGGAACAGGAAAGCAGAGCTATCAGCAGAGGGAAGAAAAGAGGTGGTTGCATTTGCAGAAATGTCAGGAAGTAGCTCAAACTCATCATCGTCTTGGCAGCCTTTCTTCTCTGGTCACCAAGAAGGATGGTGACACATAGGACATCAACACAATGCCAGGCTGCCCCTGCCGGACATCCCTTCATAACAGATTGCACACCACAGCTTTTCCTAAGACCTGGACATGCAAGAAGGGCTCAAGTGGACCCTCAAAGACATGGTGTACACATGTGCTTTGACACTTGGAGCTCTAGCACAACCCTTCCACAACCCATACTTCTTTTTTTCTTATTGTCTCTTCTGAGCAAAAGAGGAACCTGATCACACCTCAGATAAACCAACAAAACTGAGACCCTTTCTGTAGTCCCAAAATGCTTTCAAAAGTCACCTTATTGTGATGATTTGCCCAAAGTCAAGTTCATAGTTGTTGACTTGTGCGATGAAGATGGCTGCAAGGGCCTCATACAGAGCAGTGCCGTCCATGTTAATTGTGGCTCCCACAGGCAGCACAAACCTCGTGATGCGCCTGTCCACACCATTGTTTTCTTCCAGGCACCTGAAGGTTATGGGCAGAGTCGCTGAGCTGAAAGGAATTTACAAAACCACATGAATTGCATATATGCTGACTTTGGAAGAAGGACTCAGCCTCTGCCTGGTTTATGACCTTACCCACCTGCTTTTTCACCCTGCCATGTGAGCCAGAGGCCAGAAGCTGCTAGGAGAAAGAACAGTCTAAGCAAGGCTTCCTCAGATACGATGCATGCTGCAGTTGCACATTCAGACATGGCTTTCCTCAGGGGATTGGGACAGGGGCTGTATAACCCTGAGGCTGATGAGGCTGGTATAACACCAAAAGAAGGAAGATTCAGGGTACATAGGGCAGAGTCTCAAGACCAGAACTCCTTTTTCTGCTGTTAAAAAAACTTGAGCCCTTTCTCACCCCTCTCAGTCCATAAGACAAGGAATGACACATGTTTGAGAATATATCTTGCAGAGAAAGCAAAGAACTGTTTCTGAAAGAGAACATGAGCAGGAAAAATGCTATGTGTTTTGGTATGAGAATGTATGTGGAAGAGCCTGCTATGTGCTTGCCAGGAAACGAATATAACAAAAAACATAGCACTTAGTGAAACAACAGTTACCTACCATCCCTTGCTTTGGCTGTGTGACATGGCGGTGTGAGTCATTGAACATACTGGTGTTGATGCCTTTGCCCCAGTCTCTGGGAAGTCTAATGACAGCTGCATACAGTCTGTGTGCCTGGGAGAGACAGATGTGAAAATGTGTGCAAGTACATGTGTGTGAGAGGTATGTGCATGTGGAATAATGCTGTAATTCAGCAGAATATTTGTCCTGAGCTCAGCATTTCAGTGGTAAGCAAAGTTACCCTCGTGTTTGGTCAGGGGGAATATGGACTATTCAGTGATGGTCAGAGCTGGTCATGTGACTAGGGCTCCTGAGCAGGGCAGTGGGAACCTTCCCACTCCCATATGTGTTTGGCTGGTCCACTGCAAAAAGGCGCTAGTGCTAGAAATTGTGAGAACACAGTGCTGCATTGAGAGCAATGGAGTGCTGAGATGTAGTATCTACATCAGCCCAAATCCCGCTCCTACATAGCCATCATACCTGGAGGAGGTGCCCAGGGCTGTGATGAGAGCCTGCAGGAGCCCTGCAATGAACACCCAGGGGTTTCGGTGAGTGACAATGAAGTAGAGCAGGGGCAGGATGCAAAGGGCATGAATGAGGAGTCCAACGATGACAGTCAGTGTGTACATCCCCAGCTGGCCTCCCATCACTGCTAGGTCATCCATCTCCAGGATTTTGCCCGCAATTAAAAACATGATTCCAACTGGAGCATACCTGTGACAGAAACACAAGGCCGATGGTCAGGACTGGCTCCCACACTTTCACAGCAGTTTTAACACATGCTGTCTGGATAAATCCCCAATAAGCCAGTGCTCACTGAGCCTAATCACTGGTCAATACTGCTGGTTTCTTTTCTAGAGACCTGGAGAGAGCTCAGACTTGTTCATCCCATGGTCAAAAATCACCTCTTGGTGCACGCTTGGGGATCCCAGCACTCTGTTATGCACACAGCATGGGCACCGGTGGTTTCCCCCTCCTTTTGGGTTTTCCACGTTTCTACAACACTACTTGTAGAATTGATAAGGAAGGTTATGTAGAGAAACCTTCAGTGTCTCTTCCTTTCCTAACAGAGAGTATTTTTTTTTCCTGAGAGGCACAGGAAAGTACAGGAGAAACAGGGAATCAGGGAGTAAAAGCAAGAATGTCCTATAGGCTCTGGGATATCAGCTTTGCTGTCTTCAGATGCTCACATTTAGAGAATATGAACATCTAGGGATTCCAGATCTGATGTAACAAGGACTGGGCACACCAACACCTGTAAAAGCAGCCATGGCTCATATAAAACCCCATTTTGAGGTATCCTGCTATCTTTTCCATTCCTCATGTCTTTTTCCCCACCTCCATAACAATGAAGCTGACAAACGGCAGTGAGGCTCCACAGAAAAGAAGACGTAAGTCAGATATGGAGAGAATCGTGGGCTTATAGACTAATATAATAACCGGACCAAAGAAAATTCCAGCTCCATGGCCACACCTCTCAGGTCTGGGCCTCTGCAGCTCGAGAGCTCACATGCAACTCATGCACAAGGCTCAGAGGTCCACATGCCAAACTCCAGCTTAGCCTGGGAGGTTTAGAAAAGTTTCAGGAAAGGATTGAATAAATATTTCATTTCCTCTGACCTTCCTATTAGAACACATCCTTGGCTACAGCCAGTGACCAGATCTCTCCAGGAAAACAAGCTCCTGGGAGATGGTCTGCAGACTGTGGCTACAGAAAGGCATGCACAGGCAGTGTCCCAAGTGTAACCAATGTTCTGTACATAAACACCCTGCCTTCCTTCATCTAAAGGGAGGTTTAAGGAGGGGTGTCGAAGGTCTCTGGAGTAGTGTGCAGGTCTACTTGTTCCACTCTCATGCTCTCGATTCTGTGCCCTCAGGCAAGTCTTACCTGTTCTTAGGAAAGCAAAGCCCCAAGTTCTGGTTCAGACATGGAGTAAAAGATCCCGGGGCTGTGGGGCTTCCCAACATCTGCTATGAGCTCAGGGATATTCTTCCCCTTTGTGCCTTTTTCTGTAAAGCCTGTCCTGCTGTGCTCAGTATTTTGCTCTGAGTTACAAGACTGTGACTTATAAGACCAAGGAAAGGAAGCTGGAGTGATCTAAAATGGGAGAGGGTGTCGGGCTGACAGATTTCTTCCCTGTCAGACATTTGCGTGTATTCTGCCAGACCCACATCTGTCCTCTTTTTCAGTACCTGACAAAACTTTGAGCCCTAACTGGTTAAAAAGCTTAAAATAACAAGATTTGGTAAAACACTGCCTTCTGGAGTAGACTTGTCTCAGCAATGCCTTGTTTGTCTGGACCATGTGTCATAGGCAGTCTTACACAGAATGCAGTGAGCAGCTGAGCTCCAGAGGAGTCATGATCTGGGAGACCTCAAACTGAAAGTCAGTAAGTTTGAGCTGATCCTCTCAACCCAGCTCAGCTCTCAGAGCAATTGCATTACTGCATACAGCTGCCACCCTGCAAGCAGGAAAGGGGCAAGGGGTTACTGTGATTCATAGCAAAGTCAGACTCCTGGAACACAGCTGGAAGGAAAGCTTTTGGTGAGAAAGCCTCACACCCTACTCCTGTTGGTAAGGCTAAGAGATCTTCCACTCCAGCTCTCTGGTCTTCCAAGGATGTTTCCAGAAGCCTCAAGAAAAGCAAGTCCTGGTGTACCTGATATTTCTAAGGTAAAAACAAAAAGAACAGGAAATGAAATGTGAACAAATATCCCATCCAGACCTTTCCCTCCAGCTTGATGGAGCCAAAGTAGAACTGTGCCCATCTGCTTTTCCTGTCTTGTGCATGAAATCCTTAAAGCTACCCCACTTCTCATCATGTCAATGGAAACTGCACCTGCAGACCTCCTGCTCCAACCGGCCGTGCTCCTCACCAGATGATAATGGCCACCAGCCTCATGATGGCTTCGTTGAGGCAGTTAAAGAACTCCCGCAGGGCCCGTCCCTTCTGCTTCATGCTGCCGATCATCAAACCGAAGCACATGGAGAACACTACCAGCCCCAGCGCGTTCACCCCATTGGCTGAGCCTGGGATGGGAATGACTTCTTCAAAGGTCAGCACCTCGGAGATGGTTCCCAGGGCATGAGTGACATTCTCCATGATGCTGGTGAAATTCTCCGGCACAGGGATCTGAGTGGTTGTCACACCTGCTGTGACATTGCTGCTGTGGAGGATGGTTCTGGTGAAGACCCTGGTGCTGTACTGAGTCTTGTACTGAAAAGACACAGATTACCAGATACACTCACAGGCCCCAGTTCAGATGCTCAGGACACATGCTAGGCTCTTACATCCCTTCTTAAAGTAAGGAGAGTACTACAAGTTGCTGCTGACCTGTGTGGGAAAATTGCTTTGCCTGTTCTCAATGTCCCCAGTGCAGTGCTTTCATCAGAAAGTTCAGAAAGTTCATAGAGCAGAAGGTCAAAAGAGACCATTAGAGCATCTCATGTCGCTAGGACTGAGATACTCCGGCTTCTCTGATAATACTTTGTGCTACTTCTAAAGGCACTAGCACTGCAGGATAGAGAGATTCTTGGAGAATCTGCTCCATATCACTCCCAGTCCAAGCTACCTGAGATCATGCAAACCCTTCCTGCCTCTGTGGGATGGGATGGAGGTTGAAGCCCCCATCTACAGACAGTTTGAAAAGCTCGCATGGGGGATGCTATAATAGGGACTAACATCTGCAGTGCCTCCTGCAGCAATCAGACCTGGGGAATAAAGTGCTATTCCATCCCTCAGAGAAGTAGATAGGACCATGGTCCAGTGCACAGGGTGTAAAGATGAGATTTCATACCTGTTTGAAGCAGGCTTCTACCAGGTTGGGTGGGAACATATTCCTGCAGTAGATAAAACAAGGAAAGAGTTATTGTCCTGTTGAACTAAGAAGAAAACATGGGCTTCCTGGCCAACTTCTTTGTCCTGGAGCAGTGTCTGAGGTCACAACTTTCACAATGTCCACTCAAGCCCTTTCAGTCTGACTGACAGAAGAAGGGAATATGCTGATCTGGACCCAGCACATCTTGCATCTTGTCAGACTCCCACTGCATGTTTTCAGACTCCAGAAGGTTATTCAGGTATGTGGAAAGAGATGACACACATACCACCCTGGGATATAGGTACATTGTAAAACCATCATCAAACCCAACCAAACCTTGAAACAATACCATATTACAATGTTTAATATACTGCCTTGCTCTCAGCCTCACCTCTACAGCTGTCATGTGAGCTCTCTGTTGTCCTGTACCTCAAAAACACGGCTTTATACCACTTGAGATGGTACAGCTTTGCAATTCACTGAGTAAGGTCACAGCAAGGGAAGAAGAGGCAATGCCTTGGGAATCACTTCCTTGACTTCCTTTGGTCATTGAAGATGGATATTTGGAGTAGCCTTTGCCAAGTGAATTTCTGAAAGGTAGGTAGCCACTGATAGTTTTCATTATTTGTTTTGTTGAGCACACCATGACCTCTTACATTAATACCTCTGGAGAAGGGCTGGACTCCAGGCCAAGCACTCAGTCTTGGAGTGGCAAAGCCAGTTAGCTAGACTAAACTAGAAGTAGTAGGCTTGCCAAGACTCAGCCATTCACCTCTTTCCCTAAGACTGTATGCCTAAAGCTGTGATACTTCAAAAGGACACTCCATGGAGGAATGTAATCTCACTGATATGGTCTCAACATGAGACTATCTTGTTTACCTACCTCACCAAGTCCATGAAGGCATCTGTGGTCTGCACCTGCTCAATTCTGCCTTCTCGGTGAAGTTTGTCCTTAGATCCTTTTCCTGGGTGTATGATGATCACCATGAAGATGCCAATGAAGACAGCTATGATTGTGGTCACCATGTAGTAGATGATAGCCCGCATCCCCATCTTCCCTGAGACTCTGCTATCCAGTGAGGCCATTCCTGGGGTGTCACACAGAGAGACAAGGTGAGGAAGATTATTGTCTTAGAGAGAAAGGGAAAGCTTGAGGAAGATTCAAAGGGTGCAAGGCTCATGCACGAGTTGGACAGGGAGCTAGGGTCTCTAGGAAGCACAGCCTACAAGGGACAGAATTTGGAGTTCCAGGGTGATGTTGATATGGAAGAATGTGGCTTGTGGTCATGAAGAAGCATAGCACTGGTGGATCTTAGATTGCATTCGGGAATGTAGCAATTTTCTTTTAAAGCTCTCGGAAGGTAAATAATCTCCTCCTAGTACATTGGGCCTTTCAGTCCCAGTGGGATGTTTCAGCAGGTGGAACACATTGCAGTCCCTTCTGCTGTCTGAAAGCTTGGCTGTCTGTCATGTCTTCCTTGAGGATCTGGGTGAAATAAGCCCTCCAGCCAGTGATCAACTTCAACCCTTTTAGACTGACACAAATTAACCTTCTCTAGGCTGGAGGAAACCTGAAGTTGACTTGGGCAACAAACTTGGAGACATTTGAGGTTATGTAGGATTAAATCCTTGGTAGCGCTCAAGTGCTGGGCATTGGAACCACCGCATTGTGTTCTCCCTAGTCTTTTGACAAAGCACAAGGTCCTCTGCTTCTCTGCGCCACTATTGAGCCAGCAAGGCTCTCAGTGTGGATCATGTTGACTGTGGGTGTAGATTCAGGCTTGTCACTACTAGCCAAGCTAATCCAAGCACCTCCAGCTGGGTCACAAAGAGGTACCTGAATAACAGCTTTGCCGACCACTGTCTTGGCTGAAAGCAGCAGAAAGCACTTCTCACCTGTAATCAAGCTAGAGACAATGAGAGGAAGAACCAGCATCTGGAGCATACGCATCAGCAGCTCGCCGGGGAAGGAGAAATACTTGATCTGGCGATAGGTCAGCTGGTAGGGCCGGAGGGAGAAGGCCAGGATAATCCCTGTGGATCAGGAAGGGATGAGAATGGAAGTGGGACAGGGTGATCCAGTGGTCTGTTCCTCAGTCCTACAATGTGGCTTTTCTCTTTCTCATCTACTCTCAGCTCCTCCTCTTCCCGAAGGAACAAATGCTCATTTTCTAAAAGGCTATGATCCAGTTTTTAGTGTATGCTCTCTCTCCCTCTGACATATTTATGTGCACAGGAGCCTTGTGCAAAACCACAGGTCTTCCTGTTCCCTGTCTGTTGCTCTTCTGGGGTCTGTTCCCAGGAAGCTCATGAATACAAAATGCTGTGATGAGAGATACGATCTCCCAGACTAAATTAAGTGTGACTACACAGCTCAGATTCTTTGTCTACCCACCTCTTAAAGCTGAGTTCAGCCAGTTAGAGACATATAGCCTGGATCAAAAGCTAGGGACAACCTGCTATCTGCTAAGTAGACTTGGTGTGCATTGTATCACACCCATTTGCAGCAGTTCTGGTCCTGTCAGGCTAAAGCTGTGGGATGAATCTGAAAAGCCCTTGTGCCTACAGCTGCACTGACAAGATGCCTGTGAAGAAACCTGGATGATTTGTACAAGGATTGGTTGAGTTGGACCATCAAACTCTTTCAATTGTAGACTGTTTCTATATGGCAGCGGGAAAGGATCAACAAGGACTCCGTCCCACATACACACTCTCTGTGAGGTCTTTTGATCTTGCAGACAAAAGTACTCATGATGTGGACAGCTCATCAGCTTCACCTCCTCAGTCAAATCGCTATGATAAAATAAAATCTTTGTAAAATAAACAAACATTTCCCCATATTTATAAATGGTGCCATGTGCCACCAGCTCCATACCTAGTAGGACTGCAGCAATGGTGAAGAGGACGAAGGCATTTCTTCTGAAGAAGCTTTTAGCACTCTCAGCAGTGATGCTGTGCATCCGCTTCTTGGCCCGCGCCGCCCGCTTCTGCACAACCTGCCGGAACCGCTGCAACCGGCTGTCGGCGTGGAGCCGCTTAGCTGCATCCTCGTTGAGGAACAGGCTGTTGACGTGGCTCTGCTCGCTCATGGTCAGCACAGCTGCTCAGTCCTCCAGGCACAGCTCTGCCTACTCTGGGCAGGGAGAAGTACAGGCAGTAAAAGCATAAGCTGTGGCACATCTTGCCTTCGTCTTTAGGTCATCTCCCTGGGGCCTGCTTAGGAAGGTTTATTTAAAGTTGATTAATGAGCTCCTCTGACCATCTGCAAGGAGCAGACCTTGGGGAAGGGTATCTAAAGGGCTGCCGGGGTCTTGTCACTACTGCTTTGGTGCCTCTAGAGAAGCTCTCGCCTCTAGGCACCCAACCTGCACTGAGGAGTGGCTGATGTTGGCCCAGGCAGCGGAAAGGGCTCCACAGCCACCTAGGTTTATTCCTAGGAGTTTGATCACTTTGGAATGGAATTTATTTTTATCACCTGGCAATAAACCCCTTTCCCATACACAAACTCTTCCAAACAAAAACAAGCAGCAAACAACATTTCTGACATACCTTCAAGGTGGACAGGTCCCTACCACAACAACTTTCCCCCTGACAGCGAGAGGCACTGGCTGTTTCCGTAGAAAGGAACATTATCCCCTTGCCTTCCATGGAGCCTGAGGATAACACTTTATTTACTGACTTTGCTTTAAAACACAACAGGACTTTCAAGTAGTATGTCTTGTCAAACTCCACTGATGGGATTAACCTGATGTTCTGTCTTCATAAATACTAAGACTGAGATCAAACCTACTCCAAAGAGATAAATAAAGAACCAATTTTGTTCCCTTAACAACTGGCTGCAAGGCCTGGACAGTCTACTGTACTTTATATGTTTAGTTTTTACTGTTATTTCCATATTTCTCAGAACAAAAGAACAAGGGGGCTACACAGGCAAACCAGTCCCCTCTAGAGTGCTAAAAGGCACCAGCCACCCAACAGTTCTCATAATGACGAAGATTATTGCCTGACTATGCAGGTGCCATTTTCCTTCTGTCACTGTGCCTTGACAAATAGAAGGTCTGAAAATTATTCTTGTTCTCAGGAGTTTGCAAAGATAATACAACTCTAAATGAAATCAAAGAACAAAGTCACCTTAGCACATCAGCAATTGCTGAAAGACCTTCTTTGGTGTTGCAAATCAAATAAGAGCTAGTCCATTTGTAATCCTAAATTTAAATCAAAGAAACCTTCACAAATGAGACTATATTCTCTATAAATTACACACCTAGTATCTTCCATTTGGACCCAGATAAATGCCTATCATGAACTGAAGATATTGCCTTAAAGAGGAGCTGCTTTGTGGTACAAGATTGCAAGCTCATGTGCATAGAAGGTGGAGAAAAACCTCCATTCTGAGAGAAGGTTTGTTTGCATAGGTGCTAATGCCTTCATGAGGTTCAGAACAGCAGAGACACACCTGAGGTGGCCCAGCCAAGTCACTCTAAGCCCTCCCAAGGCTAAACTGCACAAAGGCCACTGGCAAAGATGATGGGTATTTGCTGCAGGAGCCTTGCAGTGCTGCTGTGGTCACCCCAGCTTTTGGATCAGCAAACAGCATTCCATGGATTTTGATCCATTCATTCCAGCTTGATCAAGCATTCCATTCCTTACTATACCACCCCACTTTTATCTGTTGATGGAGACAATACACACCAGACTGTGTGAAAACTTTGCCTGTCTTCCTTCTTTTCACTGCCAGTCCTACTTTTCACGGCTACACATGAGAAAAAGAAACTGCATGATTCTTTCAGTTCATTGAGATTGTGCCTCCTGAACCCGACACTAGGTTTAGAAACTATGAATTCAATCCCCTTGTGTCCCACAATAAACTTGTATCATTTATAGCCTTCCAGATATAGAGTTGAGCAAATGACCCAGAACACGTGACACCAGGAACACACCCAGGTGGGTTAGAATGTCTCCAGAGGGACACTCCATGACCTGCCTGGGCAGTTGTTCCAGTCCTCTGCCACCCTCGATTTAAAGAAGTGCTACCTCATGCTGAGGTGGAACATTTTGTGGTTTAGTTTCAGGCCATTACTCCTTGTCCTATTGCTTGGGCATTCAAATGCTTCCTAATGTCCAGTCTATTCCTCCCCTGGCACGACTTTGGACCATTCCCAGTTGTGCTGCCCCTGGATCTCAGAGAGAACAGTCCAGCACCTCCATCTCCACATTCCTTCCTCAGGAGGCTGCAGAAAGCAATGGGTCCCAACCTCCATTTCTCTGAAGGAGACAATACCAGATCCCTCAGCTGCTCCTTGTATGACGTGCCTCGCAGCTCTTCACCAGAAAGTTCACCCCCCATTCCTCTCCTCTGGACATGTTTGAGGACCTTCACATCCTTCTTCAATGTTGGGGCCCAGCCCTGCACACAGTGCTCCATGTGAGGCTGCAGTAATGCTGACTACTATGGGATAATCCCCTCTCTGGACCTGCTGGTCATGCTATGTGTGATGTCTCCAGCATGCAATTTGCCCTCTCAGCTGCCTGGGCACACTGCTCACTCCTATTGAGCCTGCTACCAATCTGCACCCCAGGTCCTTCTCTGCCTTTTAGCCACTCCTCTCCCAGTTTAGACTCCTATCCAGTGTTACTCCCTCCCAGCCGCAGAAAATAGCACTTGGACTACTTCCATTCCATGCCTGAGATAGCCCAATGCTCCAATCCATCAAAATTCTCCTTTGAGACCTCTTGTTCCTCAAGAAAGTCAACAGCACCTCCCAGTTTGATATTGTCAGCAAGCTTGTTAATGGGATATTCAATTCCTGCCTCTGGACCATGGATCAAAATACTGAACAGTACTGGCCCCAGGGTTAAGCCCCAAGGACACTACCAGTGACCCCTCACCAGCCAGACACGGCCCCATTCACTACAGCCATTCGAGCACGGCCATCCAAGCCGGCTCTTCACACTGCACACCATCAACTCACCCCTCCCACAGCTGGACAACTGTCCAGAAGGATGCTGTGAGGGACAGTATCAAAAGCCTCACTAAAAGCCAGGAAAACTGCATGCACCACCTTCCCTTTATTAACTTGGAGTGTGACCTCATCCTAGAAAGAAATCAAACTGGTTAAAGAGGACTTTTCCTCTGTGAAGCCATGTTGAAGATTGCATTATTCTTCAAATGCTTTTCAGTAGTATTCAGTAGGACCGTCTCCATAATTTTTCTAGAAACTGAGGTTAGACTCACAGGTCTTTGTGTAGTTCTTTGTGTCTTCCCTCACACCTTTCTTGTGGATTAGAATAACATTGGCTTGCTTCCCAGTCAACAGGGATGCAGCACGACTTCCTACAGTAGAACAGATTGCTACCTGAGGCAATCACTTCCAAAAGAAGAACCACCAGAGAAAGTTTCAAAGCCCATACACTCTTTTTCTTACTCCCAAACCACTCACTCTTCATCAAACGACCCAGCACACACTGGTAATGTGAAGTGCTGCCTTCCTTACTTTGATGTGGAAAGCCCCAAACAATTCAGTGAAGTGAAAAGTCATATTGATGGCTCTGAAATCACCCACCACAGACTTTCTACACACAAACCAGACTTCTGATTTGCTGTGGTGACCTGAGGAGACCCATGTTGAGTAGGGAAATGTGGGCTCTCCCTCCTCCAAACCTTGCCTTTCTTGGAGCTGGACCATAACACAGTAATGGCAGAAATTCCTGTACAGGGAAGGTGGCAGCAGAACCCACAGATATAAAGGGACTCACCCAATCTTTTCTCCAGATGTCTTCTCATCTACGTGCACTGGAAAATGTATTTTTGTCCAAACAAAATGAAATTTCTATTTTGATATGGGAAAGTACAGGATTAATCATTAGATCCCATGTTGCACCATCTGTTCAGCTGCCTTCTTAGAGCAAAAGTGCACAGAAGGAACTCACTAGCAGATCTTGCTCCTTTGATGTCCCCACCCTCTTGCTGACTTGCTCCCTTTCTCTATCTGCATATTTTGCAACAGAGCAGACCCCTCTACAGCACATTCTCTACATTGTTGGTCTGAAATTGTGTAAGTATTCTTTATTGCATCAGCTGGAAGTTCTCAGACTGATGCAGTAAGTCACCAAAATTCTCTTGTCAATGGCTTGGATTTTCCTTCTTGTGAGGAAGAAGGTGGCTTTGCTCTCTCGGTGAAGGTTGTTCTATCCATGGCTGCTTCACCAGTCTCCACTCTGCCAGAAACACTGAGATATTTGAGAGAGCATTTTTGGAGGTAACTTCAAGACTTGAGCAGGGAGCACAAAATACTTTGCAAGAAAGTTCAGTGTTGCAAAACTAATGCCTAATTCCTCGCAGTGAGGTTTCACATACACAGAGGAATTTTGGCTACTTTTGGGGTATCAGTTGGTGAAAGAGAAAAATGGGGAAGGAAGACTTCTGCACTACATTTTGTCCTGCTCTTTGCATATTCTTCTGTGGTTATCTCCCCATCTACCCAAGGAGATTTCCAGCATGGGAGGAGAAGTGCAATAGAGCTTAAGGACTTATAAAAAGCTAGAAAACAGGGAATCTCTGAGTCAACTGAGATGCATCTGTTCCAGCTTGTACTGGACATTGAAGAACATCTGTCTTCTTTATCTTTTGTCTCTGCTAAAGCAGCCAGCATCAGAAAAGCTGGCACCATCCAATGTCCAGCATCTTCCCGTGAGAATGTTTTAAAGAGAGAAGGTATTAAAATTCTGCTTGAAGGGAAATTGGAGATAGCCATGGCACACTCACAGTGCTGGAGGGCCAAATGCAGGAGCATCAGGGCAGGTTTGCATCTCCTTCTCACAAATTGTATAATTTTGGTCCCACAAACTTCCACACAGAATCTGAGAGTAAAATATTGTACACAGCAGAGAAACTTCTTTAAATAGTATCTTCAATGTAATCTTTGACTACAGGCTCTGTAAAGACACATAGCTTCCCACATTTTGGCCATGCCCCTCTCCCAGAGAAAAGACCAACTTGTTTAAATGGAGAACTAGGGAGAGCAGAAGTAAAAAGCAATCTTCAAATGTGATCTAGTTGAAGGAAAACCCACATCAGTAAGGATATGGCCTCAGTGTCAGATCAGTTAGGGTTTTTAAAAAACTTCTGTCAGAGATCATGTATGAAAGGTTTTTAAAGCAATGGATATGAAAGGGAATAAAAGGGGAGATCCCCTTTTTATCATCGCTTGTGGTGACAGGCTGCCAACAGAGATTTCAGTTGTGAGGTCCAAAAAGAAAGTGTACAGAGGGCCGAGCTGTTCATCTGCACACAAGTGACAGGAAGAATGATCTGCTCTATGCATAAATGAAAAGCAGTAAACACAGAAAGAAAAACTCTTAATTCCAGTGACTCACAAAGAAACTGGAAACACCACAGAAAAGCACAGACTGAGAGAAAAAAGTACTAGGAATTATTTGGGAGACATTAGGGGACAAAGAAGAAAATATTCCATCCCTGAGAGGATGAGTGGCAGGTGGGACAGTGTTAATTTTCCTCCTAGTAATTGGTACAGTGCTGTGTTTGAAATTTAGGGTGAGAGTAATCTCAGACTTTGTCTTGTGATAAAGTGAAAATGCCAAGACATAAATCGCACTTGTGGGAATGATACAGCTTTCATGTTGCAACATTAAATGCTTGAAACTGTTGAGATTTTTTTAGTATTTAGAAACCCATATGCACATCTTAAATATTGCTACATCACAACAACAGAAAATAATATGAAATTATTTAGACAAATTTCAAGTTGCTTGCTGAAGAAATTTTGCATTTAACTGATATTATAGGAAAGCTGCTGTGAAAGTCTTCAATGACTTACTTTCTTTGTTGTGCAGGCTCAGCTTCAGAAAAAACCCAGCCAATTTTGACTGTTATAAAGTTGTCATCACTGAAATGTTCCTGCATTCAGTTATTCAAACATCAAGAGGCAGGCTGTAAGTATTTATAATTTTTTTTCATGTGCTGCAAAGTTTTGCAATGTCTGTATTAAGACAGTTTGCATCCATGGGAGCCCACAAACAAGCTCCTCCTGAGCCGTGCATGTTTCAGGCTACCAGCAGAAGTAAAGGGCAGACTTTCCTCAGAAATGCACAGGTCATGAATCCAGTCTGTCCACTGGGCAGGCAGGTAGGTAGACTCTCAGTCTACAAGTTCCATGGTGCTGGGGTAGCTCTGCAGAGCCCCTTGGGAGTGGTGCCTGTCACTGGGCAGTGTTGGCACAGTGCAGAGCCTGATGCTGTGGCTGCAGGGCTGCATCTGGAGGCAGGAGCTGGGGGGAGCTGGAGGAGATATGTTGCATCTGCATATGCAGATCTAGACAACATGTAGATCTGCAGAGAGGGCACACTTCCACATGGAAAACATCTCTCAAGAGGTCAGGGCAGTGGTGCTGGCCAGAGGAGGTCAGTTCTGTGTAGCAGTGATACACTGAGTTTCTGCCAGGGAGAATAGACAGTTCTGCTGCCCGCAGAGAAGCTGTTTGACTGTTTGGAACCAAAGGGGACAACTCTCTGTTTCATGTGAGCTTCTCATGCCTTAACACCCCTTCATGACAAGAAGAGAAACGACATGTAGGGAACTAAATCTACTTCATGCCTTTGCGCAGCTCTGCCCTCATTCCAGAGACATGCAACAGCTCTGAGGTCACAGAGCAGCAAGTGTTCTGAGCATGGGGGTGGGCTGCAGAAATCTCTGGCCTGGCTTTGTCCAGGTAATGATCAGAATAAGGCTGTGGTGGATGAAGAGGAAATATATCTGACTACTTTACATGGTCCAGACAAAACTCAACATCAAACCCCTAATAATACTTTACATGGTCCAGACAAAACTCAGCATCAAACCCCTAATAACAGTTTCTTAGGGCCTGCATCTGGTACATCACCCCTGGGACCACAGAACTCCCAGAACATCCCAGGTCGGACCAGCACTAGATTCGAGAGACTCTGCCGTGCTTGTGCCAGCAGGTTGAGAGAGGCTACCCCTCCCCTCCGACTCAGCACTGGTGAGGCCACAGCTGGCATGCTGTGTCCAGGTCTGGGCTTCCCAGTATGGATACACTGAAGAGAGTCCACTGAAGGACTGTAGAGATGATGGAGGGACTGGGGCATCTCCTGTGAGGAAAGACTGGGAGATCTGGGACTGCTCAGCCTGGAGGAGAGAAGGCTTGGGGTAGGTCTTATCAACGTACACCTGTAGTCGGAGGGTGTGAAGAATTCAGTGCCAGACCCTTCTCAGTGCTGCACAGTGACCATGAGAGGTGGCAGACATAAACTCAAGTACCAGGAAATTCTTCTTAAGCATAAAGAGAGTCTTTGTCACTGCAAGACAGATTGAACACTGGGGCAGGTTGCCCAGAGGGGCTAGCGGGGGATTCTCCATCCTTAGAGATATTCAAAAGCTGTCTGTACACAGTCCTGAGCAACCAACTGTGGCTGACTCTGCTTTGGGCAAGGGGATTGCACTGGATGATGTTCAGGAGTCCCTGCCAACCTCAGCAATGCTGTGACCTTCCTTCTGCTGATGTGCTGTGAGACAAAGATTTACGGGACTTCAGACAGCACTGATACATCCTGTCCATGGCAGTGTCCTGGAGCTGATTTACATTTATAATTAGCAGAGGGACATGATCGGTTCTCCACTCTTCTCTCACCCTCTGACCCCTGCACGGCACTTCTGCACTGCACTCAAAGACAAACAAGAAAATGCTGCTTCATTGAAACAGCCAAGTACCATTTGTGGCTGTTGGACAGATTGTGAGGACTCCAGGGGTGTCTCAACAGAGGGGGAGCCATCAATCAAGTGGATCCACTGTGAGATACTCCTCTGGGAAAGGGGAAGGTCCTGACCACTGGCAGGACATGGCATTACAGAGCACTCTTGCCATGGTGTGTGGGATTGAAAAAAGTAACAAAAATTTCAGATGAAGACTGTGTCTGCCTTCTTGCCCTATGCTGTGCTCTCTCGTGAGGCAGAGCACAGCAGTCATCCCATGCCTGTTTCCTCTGCCCTCATACGGCATACTGGCACAGCTTTCTGATTGCTAACATGTCCAAGAAATATCAGCCGATGATCAAATAACCTGCCCCAAGAGAGGCAAAAATCTGCGTGGCCAGCACAACATAGGAGAGCTCCATTCTTCAGAGGGTTCAGGCTCTTGGCTGGGACAGGCCCAGTTGTTAGTACTCAGAACAAATGGATGGGAAACAATGACTGAAATGCGGCTGCTTTACACCATTGTCCCACTATTGCTAATGTCGTGTCGAAGAACACAAAAAGGGGTTAATCTAATTAGCCAGTTTTACTCCTGGGACTGGCAGAAGTCAGCCAAATTAGAAATACCCATTGCAAACCCTCTCCCAGGTTTACCAGCCTCCAGGGGCTGGTGGAAGAGAGGCAATATAATCCCAAGACAGCAGTACAGCGTGTACCATCACACCCTGCCACGGGCATGGCATGTGGCACTTGGTCAAGTCATGCTGCTAAAGGGATGACACTGGAAAAGCATGTCAGGTGTCTCCCTCAATGACGGCTGCCCCAGGCTCCCTCTTCCCTCTGCTAATGCAACTCTGTTTTTAGTTCTCATTGCTGAAAGCCAGTCAGACTGTGAAATAATCAGCACTTGGAGCCCACTGTTTCTCTTGTCTCCAAGGAAACTCTGCTTTATGTTCAACATCAAAACCAGCAGAATTTTCAGTGAGGGAAGTCTCCGCAGGTAGCAGCAAGGAAGCACCCAAAGTGGGAGAAGAAGGAGAAATCTCTGCAGAAGGAGAGGTGTTGGAAAGAGTTGTGCACAGTTAGGCAGATATGGAAGGGCAAGGCAAGGGGTCAACGAAAAAGCTGTGCCAGTCTTTCTGAGGTGGACTTCTGGTGCTGGGACACCAAGGGAGAGGAGTTAAATAGCCCATCCTCACGTAGTGGGAGGGGAGGCTCAGTGCTTGCAAGGAAGGGACATGTCACTCTGCTCGGTGGTCTGAAAGTTGCTGTTAGCTGGTCTCAAGTTCTACTTGCTTTTGGGCAGACCATGAGCACTCCAGAGTGGGAAGCTACAGTCCCCCCATTGCCAGCTGAATAAAACAGGTGCTTTGTGGGGATTGTCTTTGCAAGGATGGCAGAGGAGGAGTAGATGTCTCAACTCCCACCTGACTCCCCTCCATTAGTAGCTCAGTGCCTGTCATCAGGAGCATTAAATCCAGCCACTGTGCGATTGGCTGGCCTTTTTTTTCAGTCCTGAGGACCAGGATCTCTATCCTCACAGGGTTCATAGAACCCCCCTTGGCTGGAGGCATCCTCACCCCACATGTTATTAGATCCTTTGCAGCCTGGCCCATTGCTTGCCCTTGGGAAGGGAAGTACAAGCTGAAAGCAGTGCAGCCAAAGAGCCTATGTTGAAAATTTCCATTCACAAGCCCAACTCAGCCATCTTTGTTTTGCTATGGTAGCCCCTGGAAGGGCTTTCTGCTCGGTAGGGCATTTCTGTTTCTTGATACCTGTCAGCCAGCTCTCTCCCAGAAAACTCCTACCACAACAATGGACCCAGGAGGAGAACAGATCTGCTCAGGGCCTAGCCACTGACCCATCTCTGTGAGAGAGCACCAGCTAAAGGGAGAGAAATCTGCAACAGGCAGGAATTTCAGCCCAGCTGAGCTCTACAATGACAAAGTGATCACCAGCTGAGCAGTGGGTTTGGGGCCTAAGTCCAATACTGGAAGGACAAGTGCCACTCTCCACAATGCTCCCTACTCATGCCAAGGTCCTGTGGTAAGGCTATTTCGCTCCAGCTTCTCACCAGGCATTTAACCCCAGCCCATGACATAGAGTCCCACTTCCAGAGCACTCCCCCCACTGGGCAGCTCCCTGTCCTAAAGCAGATGAGAGCTATCCCTGCTGCTCGCTCATGCACATGCCCAAGAAAATCTCCTGCCCTGCTTCAGCCCCTGGTACTGGCACCACTCTTATTCATGCATTCAGATTCACTGACAAAACCACTCACCTGGAACCAGTGCAGGCTGTCAAGCAGAGAGGGCAGCGAGTTGTTTTCGTCTTGGGGGATTATTCTGAGTTGTTTTGTTCTTTAATTCTTTCAAAGGCAGGAAGCAGGATTTTCTCCCTAGAAAAGTACAGTATTAGCAGAGAGCTCTGAGCAGTACCTCCTGAGAGAGGAAAGGAAGACTGTATATGCTCAGGATACATGGCCGTAAGGGGTGGGGGAGTGGCATGTAGGAGGAGACAGAAAAAATCTTTGATGATTGCACCAGACCAGAGCACAGAAAGCACCTGTCACCAGGAGGTTGCATAGAGCCCTTACTGGGTTTCACAGTACCGGTGGGTTTGCACTTTCTTCTGCCTCCTCACACAAGCTTCAAGGAGAGTTAGCAGTAACAGAGAGCAGGGCAGCTGCTAAATGAGAGCCAAATCTCATCCCCATTCCACTCCTGCCCCTTACAAGGGTTCCTTCCACAAGGGAGGCTGCATGCATAAGTCAGTCCAGCAGTAACAGCTGAGTACTGGACAGGCAGGTCCTTCACTGGTTCAGTCTGTGTGCACAGGACCTCTGAGGTCCAGACACACCCCTGTGGTTTGTCAAGATCAACCTTAGGGGATAGACATGTGTCTGTGCCTCAGCCAAACTGCTGCAGTTTCCCTTCGATGTATTAGGCACATCATAAGGAGGAATCAGTTCACTGAGCATGCAAAGGAAATACAGTAGCTGTACAGTCTGTCAGGGAGACAGACTCTGCTTCCAAAGAAGCAGGCAAAACTTCCACTGCTCACTGATTTCTTAAATATTGATTCCTGATGCAGTTTCTTAGGTGAAAGTCCCACTTTTCAAAATTTCAATCAATGCACTATGTCAAAACTACTACCGGTGTGAGCACCACACAACCCATGCTGGCCTCTGAATGTGGCAGAGTGAAAAATTATATCAAAAAATCAAGCCACAGCACTAAAGTTACAACAACACCTCTGTTTCTAGCCCTACCGGATACATGACTCACAATGGACATATCAATTGTTTAATGAAGGTAGCCTTCTCCTTAAGTCAGGTGGCCCCAGTGTAGTGGTTTTGCTGTGTTCTCTGGCTTTGGCATACCAAGGCTGGTATGTTGCATCTGCAGCTGGAGCTTGTCACAGAGTTTGAACTCATCCAGCCAGGAGTAGGTCAAAGCCAAAGCGTCATGCTCATTTTACAGATTGCCCTGGAAATTAAATCCCCCCAAATCCTATGTCCCCATCAGCTCTGTAGGAAGAGGAAAACTGGACCTCTTCAGCCCAGGTTACAGAGAGCAACTCCCAGCACCAACTGGCGTTTTCAGACATTGGTCATAGAATTGTTTAGGTTTGAAAAGAACTTTAAAATCATTGAGTGCAACCATAAATCAGGATGGTGATTAGATGGGACTTTGCTTGATGAGCCATTTGGAGTCTGGGTTCTGGACTGTCTCTGTCATTCTCCCTTGTTTAAACCTGCTCCAGATACAAGCCATCACTGCATTAGGAGACAAGGACATACTCTCTGAACCCAATAAATTGCTTGGTCTTCACACAATTCCATGGCTCACATGGCACTAATGGCCCTAATCTTCCTATTGATGGTTCAACAACATCTCAGGTCATGCAAGTGTCAACTGGGGACTGTATATCCAAGTACTGTGCCCTGCAAAGTTTCAGTCATCTTTGCAGAAAAACACATACCGGAATGGGCTACACAAGAAAATATTTTTATTCCAAAATTAATGTTTCTGGTTTTGGGGAATAGGTGTGCTCTGCCTGTACCATGCACCAAAACCCTCCTGCAGAAATGTGGCTGAGAGCCAGTCCAGCCACAGAGGTAAAGGGAGACAGACTGTGGTGGCCCAACCTGGTACATGGTTAATCTCCTTTGCTTCTTCTGCTGGTTCACGTCAACCATTGCTGAGGCAGTCCCAGAGAAAGGACATCTCCTACTCCTCACGCCCCTGCTTCTCGCATAGCTTGGCCAGAAGCTGCTCTTGCAGAAGGGCCCCTGACAGCACTGTTGGCTTCTGCTGAGGGCTGATGACACAGCACTCCTACCCTGGACAAGTGCATTTCTGGTGCTACCCAGAGAGTGGCAGAGCAGCCGTGCACTTGGCCACCCCTTAAATGCTGTTCTATTCCCTGATTGCACCTCAGGCAGCAGTGTTTGGCTAACAGTGAATGGCTGTCCTTTCCACCTCCTATGCCTGATGTTCAGCTTGGTTCCTGGAATCTGTGCTAATTCCTACCCTGGTTTTTAAATCCCCTGGTTAGCACCCATAGGCCTTTTCAAGCCATAAACTTGCAGTGACAAGTGCCTTAAACCTTCTCCTTTGGCAACTTTTTCCATATTTTGACTTGTACCTGTGGCAATTTCCAGACAACTTTGAGTTATTAAATAGGACACAGAGCAGCAGCCTGAAGCTATGGAGGAGGTGAAGAGCTCTGTTCCCTCAAGATGGAGCTGCCTGAGAATGCCCAGGCAGTCTTTCCAGGGTAGAGCAATCCTTGGGGAACAAACCCCATGGTCAACTAACTCCCCCAAGTCTTTCCTCATTCTATGAATGCCAGGCACACTTAGAGCATCATGTGGCCTCTGATGTGGATGATCAAGTTTTCAACAATGGGTAAAAAGGAAACTCACAACGTCATCTTGTGAGAGGCAGTGAGAAAACACATGACAACTGCACCTCATGTCATGGAGTCACCTCACAGAGGGTGTTCTGATGCTATCTTTGCACAGTTGCTTAAAGATAAAGGAAGGGCTTGATGAGAAACAGCCTGGAATAGCTTTACAAAATCAGCTCCCTGGAAATGTCCTCCACAAAGCACCATTCAAAATGACTTATGAAAATTCCACAAGTAGACTAAAAATGTTACATAGGGACAGGGCAGTTTGTTTTGCACCCTTTCCATCTTTAAATACATCCTCAGTCTGTATTGAGGCCTTTTCCTGTAGTCCTAGAAATATGAGCCAGACACAGTTAGGGTGATAAAAATGGGTACCTTTATACAAGGATCCTTAGGTGCACAGTCCATTAGGTGGAAAACGCCAAAGTTGCTTGCCCCAGGTGACTTGTGTACAATTTTTATAGATTCTGCAAATTAACGTATCTGACAAGAGCCCTCCAATTAGAAGTACACTCAATGCAGTAATGCCCCCCTAGCTCTAGCACCTTCTAAATCCTCCTCCCTCAGATAAGGACCAGGCCCTGTTCATAAAAATATGTCTCAAAGAGCTGGTTTCAGCCTTGGTGTCTAAGGAGAACCAAGATAGCACAGGGGTCCTGGAATTTGGTTTGTCTTTCTGCCTAGGAAAATATGAAACTAAGTTACAATAATAGACTATGAAGCTACAAATATATGTGTAAAGAATACAGAAAATATATAAAAGAAAAAAGATAAAAATTCAGAGGCATCAGTATCTCTGCCCAAATTGGAAAGACCCAGGTCCTAAACAAGTGGAGTTCTGGGCAAAGGACTCTTGAGACAAAGTTTTACAAAGGGCTTGTGTGCCTAAAGGAGAGGTTTGCAGGTCCAGCAGAACAACTCCTTCTTTATCATCTCTGCTTTTTAAGAAAGACTGATTGCTACTGTATATTTAAAAAGCAAAACACCTAAAAACAGACTAAGGGTTGACTCATAATGTAATAAGGTAAACCTCCTGTGTGATTCTCTGTTAGAATGCAGTTAGAGTGTCCAGTTTGGACACACAACCTGGAGGAGGCATTGAGGCTGCAGGGCTGGGATACAAAACCCAAGTAGATGGTGTATCCACTGTCCCATGGCTTTCCTGACTTCCAGCAAGCACTTAGCATATCAGCCTTTTGAAAGTGCTTGATTTCTCTGAACTGCCGGAAAAAAAAAACCCCTTAAGGAGCATGATGTAGTGAATGGCAGGTAAGTGTGACAGCCCTGTCAACTGAACATGTGGTGACTGGGAGGATGGATACGGACCACCCATACCTAGACCTGTCCTAGGACATGGATACTTTCTGCTGGAGTGTAAAAAGCCACTGGGATATTCCCTGCTGCTAATTGTCGTGGGGGAAGATGTGATTTCTTTGTATGTTAAGCAATCCTTCAGCCCTCCCTTCCCTGGATTTTGCAATTCTATAGTCTTGTTCTCCTTGTTACAGTAACCTTAATTTGGTGGTTGGTATTAATTCTGTCTCCTGCATTGCTCACTGGCCCTGGGAACGGAGTCCAATTATGCAGCTACGACCTTCATTACAAGTTAGCAGACTTTCTGCAAATGAACTTCCTTCATGTTTCACAGAGCTACTCAAATAATGGAATTTCCTTCCTATGGGAAATGCCAATCTTTCAACATCTATTTTTGCCCTACTTTTTAAGAAAAAGTCAAAATTTCAACTCTTACCACACATGAAGCTCAAGAAAATTCAGAAATGTAAAGAAATGTTTTGGTTTGGATCAGACTAATGTAAATCCACTCCTACCTGAGCTCTAGTATTTCTTCATGTAAGTGCCTCTCATAATTTTTTTACCTCATTTTTTATAGACTACAGGTCTCAGGGTGCTCTGCAGCATCCTCATGTAGCCAAGCTGCTTTGATGCATTGTCCTGGATGCAGCCTACAGGGACAAGCAAGGGCCAAGGAGAACAGGGCCCAGAGAGCTAAAAGAGAAAGAGCATGTGATGCCATTCTCGTTGACAGCACCTTCCAGGACATTTGGTTAGAATTTCTGATGGGACAACAAAACAAAGAGGGTGAAGTTAAAAAATTGTGTATCCAATGACAAAAATTATTACCCCCAAATTTTGTCTTAGTGGTTTCAACTGATGAGTGAGACAAAGTTTTGTGAATTTCTGAAGTTTCTATCATTCTAAAGTGCTCTCATTTTCTTCTTGGCTCTGCTGAGAGTGTATGTGACTGAGACATTTTAGCTATTTTGAATCCCAGTTTGTGCTCCCTGCTTCTTCCAGGTGCACAGGGAACTTGTGCTGCGCAGGGAACTTGTGCTGCGCACTCCTAGGAGGAGTTCTGCACTGGGAGTTTGTGTGATTTGTTATGTACTTTTTTTTTTTTTTAGCAATCCCTGTAAATCACTATACAAGCACAGCCAGTGTGAACTGCAGATTCTTATAGTGGTTACTCTGATGCCTGACTTTTCAAAAACATCATTTTCTCAAACGGTTTGAAACATTGCACTGACAGTGCAACTGGAGAATAAATCCCCTGCTCCCATCCTGAGAAGTCCCCTGGTGGAAACTCACCTGATTCCCACAGCATGACAAGAGGGGTGAGGAGCCACTTTGAATTTCTTCCCTGCCCTAATCCACCTCTGACTCTTCCTCCCAGCCCCATGCTTGTCTGCTGCACTACAAAGTAGCAGTTGTTCTCCCTGACCTAGCTGAGACTTGATTCAGGTTTCATGTCACAAACAAGTTCTTTCTAAAGACCTTTTTATTTTCATTTGCCTTACTGTATTTGCACATTTAATTCTAGTGTATTTTGTGTTTTACCCATGACTTGGGAATGCAGCTTTCTTCCACTACTTGTGCTGCACAGAGAGAATTCCAATGCCAATGTGGCACTGTCTTTTAATTTCTTTTCTTCCTTTCCATGAGCAGGCTGCATCTCTCCTTCCTTCCCGCCTCTGCTCTGCCTCTTGCAGCCTGTGGTCGGATGCGCTTTCTACCGCACAATTGGCCTCCCTGGTCCTCAGGCTCCAAGGTTTAGTAGCTCTTTCCACTGCACTGTTGCGGTTTCTGTGCAGAGGGGAGTTTCAGTGAAGATGCCAACAGCCATCAGTTGCCTGGCGGAATATCAGCACAGAGTTTATGTTCTTTGTCACAGTGGCTGGAAAATCATTTTCTGCTTCTGCAGTACATCAGTCATAAATGCAGCATACCAGAGGTGCCTTCTCTGTGTGTCATTGTGAGGGGATTGGTTTAACTATTACATAACTCTTTACACTTATATGAGATTATTCTTTATTACACTAAGCAGTTTTCTTGCACTCACTTACAAGTTTGGACAGCTGAATTCTACATGTGCCCAATTGCTCTGGTTGCTCTACAGAGACACGTGCAATGCAACCCCACAAGTGAATTCACAGTAGGTAAAAGCATTCCTCAGGGCCCATCTTTGTACATCCTTTGAAGCACTATGAAATACATTCTGCTAGAATGACAGGCAGCATGACTCCTATGGATTGGCCTTACAAATATCGTATTTCTTCTTGAAACTCAGGCAAAATCTTCCAATAAGTGAATTTCCTGCTATGGAGAAGAATAGACTTCAATATAGCACAAGGTGAATGTGCCTTGCCACAGAGGTGGGAGAAAGCAGTGTAAATATGAAGACTGGGACATTCCCTGTCCCTTTCTCCAGACCATTATTTCTGAAAACAGCTATCTGCACAGGAAGAGGCATTTCAGACTGGCACGTTAGCTGAATACCCACAATAGAGTGACATGAATGCCATCTGACTTTATCCCTTCATCTCCTGCCTTGTCTGATCTCACTCCATTCTTTCTGAGTCACGCTTTCAAATAGTGAGGATCAAACCTCAGGTTTTTGTTTTTTTTTTTCCATGGTCTCCACTGTATCATTCAGTTTGAAAAAGTCCTCTGAGATCATCAAGTTCAGCTATTCCCCCAACATTGCCAAGCCCACTACTAACCCATGCCCCCAAGTGCCGCATCCACATGGCCTTTAAATCCCTGCAGGGATGGAGACTCCACCACTGCCCTGGGCAGCTGTGCCAGGGCTGGACAATCCTTTTCGTGAAAAAATTTTTGCAGTCTAAACTTCACCTGGTGCAACTTGAGGCCATTTGCTACTGTCCTGTCCCTTGTTCCCTGGGAGGAGAACCCAACCCCTACCCAGCTCCACTTTCCTGTCAGGGAGTTATAAGGAGTGATAAGATCACCCTGAGCCTCCTTTTCTCCAGGCTGAGTCCCCCCAGCTCCCTCAGCTGTACCTCATCAGATTTGTGCTCCAGACCCTTCCCCAGCTCTGTTCCCTTCACTGGACATGCTCCAGCCCTTCAATGTCTTTTTTGGGGTGAAGGACCAAAAACCCAGGACTTGAGGTGGGGCCTCACCAGTGCCCAGCACAGAGGGACAGTCACTTCCCTGGGCCTGCTGGCCACACTATTGCTGGTACAGGCCAGGTGCCATTGGCCTTCTTGGACACCTGGGCACTCCTGGGCTCATTTTCAGCTGCTATTGACCAGCACCTCCAGGCCCTTCACCACTGGCAGCTTTCCAGCCACTCTGCCCCAAACTTGGATTGTTCCATGGGGTTCTTGTGACCCAAGGGCAGGGCCCTTTGCCTTGTTGAACCTCACACCATTGGCCTTGGCCCATTGATCCAGCCTGTCAAATTGCCTCTGCAGAGCATTCCTGCCCTCCAGCAGATCAACATCCCACCCAGCTTGGTGTCATCTGTGAACTGACTAAGGGTGTCCTTGATCCCCTCATCCAGATTATCGATGAAAACCTTAAACAGGATTGGGCCCAAAACTAAGCCCTGGGGAACACCACTGGTCCCAGCTGGATGTGACTCCATTCACCAGATGTCCAGAAAGCTTTTACCCATCAAAGAACACACCTGTCCAAGCCATGAGCAGACAGTTTCTCCAGAATACAGTGGGAAACAGTGTCAAAAGCTTTACTCAGGTTGAGGTGTACAACTAGCACATCCCTCATCCACTAAGCAGGTCACCTTGTCGTAGAAGGAGGTCAAACAGGACCTGCCTTTCATAAACCCACGCTGGCTGGGTCTGATCCCCTGGTTGTCCTACACATGCCATGTGACAGCTTAAGACAACCTGCTTCATGACCTTCTCCAATACTGACTGGCCTGTAGCTCCCTGGATCCTCCTTCCAATCCTTCTTATACGCGTGCCTCACATTTGCTGGCTTCCTATGACCCAGGACCTCTCTGGCTGACCAGGAACTGCTAGTAAAACACGTGAGAGAGTGGCTTGGTGAGCTCTTTCACCACCTTCTGCAGTACCCTTGGACTTGTGCTGGTCTAAGTGGCATAGCAGGTCACTGGCCATTCCCTCTCGGATTATAGGGTCTTCTTCATTCTGCTCCCCATCTCTGTCGTCCAGTTCAGGGGACTGAGTACCCTGAGGACAACTGTTCTTGCTATTAAAGACTGAGGCAAAGAAGGCATTAAGTACTTCAGACACTTCCTCATCCTTTGTGGGAATGTTTCTCACCGCATCCAATAAGAGATGGAGATTCTCCTTGGCCTTCCTGTTGCTGATGTATGGATAGAAACACTTTTTTTATCTCTTACAGCAGTGGACAGATTAATTTCTAGCAGGGATTTGGCCCTTCCAACTTTCTCCCTGCATAACCTCCCAGCATCCTCATAGCCTTCCTAAGTTCCCTGCCCCTTTTTCAAGAGGTGATTCCTCCCTGAGTTACAGCCAGATTTCTCTGTTCAGCCAGGCTGGTCTCTTCCCCACCAGCTCATATTTCAGCACATGGGGACAGCCTGTTCTTGTGCCTTGAAGATTTCCTTCTTGAAGAATGTCCAGCCTTCCTGGACCCCTTTGCCCTTTAGGGCTGCTTCCCAAGGGACTCACAATCAGTCTCCTAAACAGACCAAAGTCTGCTCTCCAGAAGTCCAAGGTGGCAGTTCTGCTGTCACCCTTCCTTATTTCTCCAGTGTGAAAAACTCTGTCACTTCGTTATTGCCATGTGCAGATGGCCTCAGCTGTCACATCCCTCACCAGTCCTTCTCTGCTCACAAACAGCAAGTCCAGAAGGGCAGCTTCCCTAGTTGTCTCACATACCAGCTGTGTCAGGCAGTTCACTTCCATGCACTCCAGGAACCTCATAGACTGTTTTCTCTCCGCTGTGCTTGTATTTCCAGCAGACATCTGGTAAGCTGAAGTCCCACGCAAGAACAAGAACTAGTGATTGTGGGGATTTTCCCAGATGCTTACAGAAGGTTTTGTCTGCCTCTTCTTCCTTGTTGGTCAGTCTATGACAGTCATTGACATTCCTCCTTAACCATAAATATAAGCATTCAACATTATCATTGTGATGCTTTTATCAGCCCGAAATGCACAGCAGAATGCACACTGAAATGCACATGTGATATAGGGCTATGACACTTTTATAAGTTTAGCATATTAGCATAATTAACAAGAATCCCCAATTAGAAGTACAGTTAATGAAGTAATTCCCCCCTTGGTTCAGCCTCCTACTGAAGCCTCCCCCCAGTGGTTCTAGCCCCACACTGTTTATGTCTACATGCATAGGAAAACAGAAGAATGGCCTTGGTTCACTGAAGAAGTAAGATTAGAATAGGATTCCAGGAATGTGTCTGTTTTTATAGAGTACTGGAAAAGTTTACTGAAAAGCAAACTAAGAAACTATATAACTATACAATACAATAATAGTGTACAAAGCTATGAATATATGAAAAATATATAAAAAGCAAAAATCTTGTGGCATCAATTGCCATCATTAAGCTTGAGGCAGCCAAACCACTCCCTCACACACAGGGTTACCCCAATACATCCCCTTTCTTGCCTGTCCCTTCTGAGAAGTCTACAGCCACCCATTATAGCACGCCAGCCATGCAAGTTATCCCACCATGTCTCTGTGATGGCAACTATGTTGTAGTTTTCCAGCTGCACCATGGCTTCCATCTCTTCCTGTCTGTTGTCCATGCTGTGGGTATTGGTGTAGATGCACTTCAGTTGGCCTATTGATCCCACCACCTTTTTGGAGGGAGAAGCTCTAATTCCTATGTGACCATTCTCAGATGATTCCATGGTTTCTAACCCATCAACAACCTTTGCTTCTTTGCTGCCACTTCGATCTCCATCCCTTCCCAAGCATGGAAATGACAGACTGAAAGACCTCACTAGCACACCATCTCTCTAACATTGGCGCGCTGCCCCCATGCTTATCTCTAGCGAGCCTGGGTTATTCACCTTTGCAGTTTTTCTCACTTTGTCTTTTCACTGCTCTGTTCCCTCCTCAGCAGCACTTTCCTGCTGCTCTTCCCTAATTCCCCAGGCTCCCTGCCACCACAGGTGGGTGATGATGAGGTAACAAAGAATGGTTACGGAGAAGGGAATCCCACCCAAGAATAAGAGTCGGGTTCTTAGGAAGCAAAGGTTATTGGGTTGGAAGCAATCACTCTGGAACAGTTTCTGGCTTGAGTGACGTTAGAAGGCCCCTGGTAACCCAAGAATCTTCAATACAGAGTGATGTTATCCCATAGGACAACCGTGGTAGTAGGAAGGCCAAAACTGGAAGAGCAGCTGTGTTGAGAGGAGCTACGTTTAAGTTGCACTATATTGTTTGAAGGCATTTTTTATGTAGCCAAGCAATTAAAAAAAAAGCAATCAATCATTGGCAGCAGCAGCAACAGTCTTCTGAACAGTAGTGGACACAATTATTATTTGTTCTGAGCACGGTTTATTTCTGTGGCTAAGACTCTGCAATAGAGCACCTTCATGTACACCCTGTTCCATGGCAATAGACTGAAATGTCTGAACAGGCAATTATTTATTTCAGGGGAATAGCTTGCATGGTTTTGCAACAACAGCATGTGACTTTCATTTGGGCATCCTCTATTAATAAGTTGTACAAACTAGAGGATGTCACAAAGCTTTTCTGTTGCTTCAAGTAGCTTGGTCTGATACTGCTATGGGTTGTCTGCGTTGTGTGAGCTGGGAAAACAGGATGGAAAGGCTTCACTTCTGCTGCTCTGATGATATATTTGTCCAAATTTAATTTAGCCCATTTTCTTTGCCATTCTCCATATGATATTACCATTGGCATTGTGCTCTTCTCCAACAGCACCCGATGCTGTGTATTTGTATATGTATTACAAGGACGAAAGGGACCAAAAGTGATCATCTAATCTGACCTCCTTTTTCAGGACAGGAATAGCCCAGTGTTAATTAATTTTCTTTTAAGTAGAATATACTATTTAAAAAAATTTTTGGAACCTGCATTACTGCCTTCTGGTGGTCATGAATTCACCACAGTTTCAGGCAAATTATATAAGCCTGGGTCTACCTGACCCTGGAAATGATGCATAATCTCTAGGAAGAAACAGCCAGCTGCTGCTGTAGAGGAGCTGAACTGAACCTACTAATGCTAATGGTAATGCTGACATTGACACATCAAGAGGTTGTAGCTTAACCACCATGGATAAGCAAACACCCGTGCATACAGCACCTGTAGGCAGTCTTAGAGATTAAAATGCAAATAAGGTCTGTGGTATGAAAAGTCTTAGTCAAGGTGGATGATCCTGCAGCTGTCACTGGGACAGCAGCACCTCCAAGTTTTTTCCAGATGCCCCCTCAAATTGTCACTTCCCTCAGCATTGATTCACACAGTTCCTCTTCCTCTCCTTCCAAGTGAGATCTTAAACTAGAGACTGAAGTGTTATGTTGACTTCTGGGGTCTGATTTTGCAATTTTCTTTCCATTGGGAGTCTACCCTGTTATTCAATGGCTTTCTGGAAGGAGAAGAATTAAAAACCCCAAGACTTCAGAGAATGCAGACAGCTCTACAGGAAATCTACACCACTGGCTTTCCTTCATTGAATTGCAGAATCCCCTAAAACCATCTGCTTTCAACCATTCCTCATGGACTTTGTATTTCATTGTCTCAAGTTCTCTCTAGAAAAAGCACACTCTACCCCTCTCTTCTTCAGAGACTTTATTTCAGTCTGTTAATGACACTTTTCTGTCATGTTTCTTAGGCTCCTAATTTTGACAAAATGTCTATTCACCTTGGGGTAGAGCCTTGCTGTAAGACCCCCAAGTGAAGAACTCAAAGGATCCAGCAGGAATCTCCAAATCTTCCCCACTGTGGAGCATCTCCTGGAAGCTGTATGAGAAAGATACAGGATCTCCTCTTTCAGACTGCAGGTGACACTACATGCATCTCCTTGCCAAACTGCCTTTGTCATCAAATGGTATCTTATACCAAAGGCATATGTAGGTATCTGCCTATCTTTGTATCTTGTCCAGTCAGCAAGATTTCTGCCAGATCACTTTTATATATTAGTCTATTAACATATTAATACAGTCTGAGTTCAATAAACCAGCTTTCAAATTAACAGTTGAACAGGTTCAGCTTCATGAGCTTTGCCCTTTCTGCTACATCTTTGAAGTACTACAAGGGGAAGCATGGCCGCCTCTTCAAACAGTTCTCCAGAGCTGGTGTCTCAGGGATCGGTTTGCCCCCTTTGGTGCTACAGAAGGGTTTGTTGAGCACACTTCAACCACTGAGACTGCACAGATCTGGTGCCTGGATCTCCCAGGCCCACGCAGGCAGCATGCACAGACAGTACTGGGCTGTGCTTCAGAAGGTCTCCACACATGGGAAGGGGGCTCCAAGCTGGCTGTCCTGTGCCAGCACACAGCACAGTCATATATAGGCAGTCACACTATATGGGGTCACACTATATGGGATCACTCCTGCCTCCAACCAAGCATCCCTTCCAAATTCCCAGACAGGGAGTTTTGTCCCCATCCCCTATCATGGGTCATAAAGCAGATGGGTCTTGAGGTGGCCCCAGATGCCTGTGGGTGTTAGGCTGAGCTCAGGCAGGCATACGGGGCTCAAGTCTTTACACGGAAAAGCTTGGAGTGGTGCTGTACTGGCTGCATGCTGTCAACAGAGGCAACACAAGCTATCTCACAGCTCATTACAGAAACTGAGCCAAAGCGAAGGCACGTTCCTAGCTTATCAGGCCACCTCCTCTGTGAGCTCTCTGATCTACTTTTCCAGTGATTGTTCCTGACCTAGGAGAAGCCCCTGAGAAATCTCACTGTTCATAGCCTGCAGCTAAATGGGCATCTGCAAGGAGCCATGGTGGGGAGACAGCAGCATGGCACGCAAAGTCTGATTAACCAGATGGAAAATTCCACTCTTCTTCATCACAGCACACCATGCTGAAGAACTTGGGAAGCAAACCAGCCATGTGTTTATCTGCTTGCCAGGCTGCTGCTCTGCTTTGGTCCCATGAACTGTGTACATTTGCCAGGATACCTGCACTATCTGCTCAGCCCTCTTTTAGCACTGTGATAAGAAGTACCTCTGGAACAGCATCTTGCATACTTTGCTCTGCTTTGAAATATTTTTTTAGCACTGCTGACAGTCAATGCAGTGCAACATGAAGGGTGAGGCTCCAGCATGGGGACCAACAGAACCGATTTCTCCTTCACCTCTGGCCATGCTGAGCACAAGAAACCCGTTCCCCTGATGCTTGCACGCCTTGCACCTCTGCTAAGTGATCAGCTCAGGACATCTCCTCACCCCAGGTTAACTCAAACCCTGCTACCTTGTGTAAAATTGGTCAAATTTACAGACTCTTCTTACTTAAAGACATGAATGATAAAGTAACTAATGAATGCCAGCCTTTCAACAATTCAGGAATGCCGTCTGACGGTCTGAAAGCCCTTGTGCGCTCCCAGCAACCTTCACTTTGACTTATTTGCCCCTCCTCCCGGTGCTTTCCCACACACAAACACACTCTTACCTCCCTGATCTGCAGCTGTGCTCACAGCAGGTTCGTTTAGTGCCCTGTGAAGAGGTGAGAAAAGCATGCGAGTGTCTGGGCAGAAAAGCCTTGTGCTACAATGTCACTCAGGTCACCAATGTACAGCCAGTGCTAACCAATGGGAATAAATCCCATGGGAATTACACAGCTGTAAGTCCTGGAAACTATGCTTCACACTGTGAATGTACTATTGCTGGTTCCCTTGCAACACTATGCAATGCAATGATACAAAACCAGCAAATAAAGAATTCATTATTAGCATATCATATTATTCAGACTCTTCCCTCTGACACTTCTATACCATGGAGTCCCTCACTTGCTAATGGCCACAAGGCACCCGCTGCCTCTGATCACAGCAGGGAAGAGGAAATGCAGTGCAAGCGGCTCCACAAACGATCCCAATCCCGGCGGGGGCGGGGGAGACCAGCCGTCCACCTTATAGCAGAAACATGCTTAGGCACTGCCAAGAAGGGGAACGAGCCTCAGGAAAGAAGTGTTCTCTGAGAGATTTTACTTTGGTACGCAGTAACAAGGTTATTTAGTAAGGCTTCAATTCCATTATATGCCTCCCTTGGATGAGGTTTTATATGCGTATATGTTTCATCCACATGTTTAAAACATTGTCTCAAAAACCAGTTGATGGGGGAGATCTGTTAGCACTTTCCAGGTCAGATAATTTAAAATGTGGTGTCAGAAAAGAGAATGAAATTTAAAGAAGTGGTGCTTGCTCAGTCTAACCAACCAGGCATCTAGCACACAAAAATTACATACCGAGTTCTGGTTAAAATGCATATTTTGCATAGCTGTCAGAGAAAATGTAAAAAACTGATAGAAAGCAGTGACACAGCCAATATACTGCCTTAGGCAGTTCAGCTTCTTTACAGCCCAAGAGCAAAGCTGCTTCCTGAAGGTCAGAACTGTATGAACATCTGTTCACAAAACCTGGATTCATGTAAAATCTGTAAGGACAAACTATATTAGTGATATCCCATACCCTCATCCCCTCTTCCTGTGATGGTGGGAAATGCACTAAATCTATGAAAATCAGAAATAAGAAAGAGTATTTCTGATCCTTTCAAGTCCCTTAACATCTTTAATGCTTCCCTGGATCGGGAATCCTGCCCACATTTGGGATCTCCTGTACGACTAACAAAGTCTTAATGCAAAATTGAGCAGAGTATTACCTTTACAGGGTGCTCACCATACCTTCTCACTGTAGACCTGGAGTAAAGCTTGTGGAGGGGGAGGGGAGAGGGGGGCGCTCAGACTGTCTCAGGAACCAAGCTCTGCCTGCTCAGGTCGAATGACAGGCTCTGCCCACTTCCAACTGAACAGTAACGCCAGGCACCGAGCTTTTGAAGATGGAAATAAATCCTTTGGAGAGGAGGGGTTAGCCGCAAGCATCACATCCACAGCTCGTTCCTTATTCCTTCTTTGTGCCCGTGACTTCCGCTGGTCCCAGCGAGCGAGGCCCCGTTCCACCCCCAGCACGAGGCGGCATGGGGTCAGGGCAGGCTGAGACAGCGGGGTGGGTTATCCCCCAGTGCCCTGTGGAGAGCGGCGCGGCTGGAGCAGGCACTCGTAGGGCTCAGGGAAATGCCGGGCAGTGGCGTCTGAGGGCAGCAGGGGCTGCAGCGGCAGAACACAACAAAGAGCCAGGAGGCCTTGATAGGGAAGATTTGTGCTAATGTCTTTACAAACAATTCCATGGGTTGACGTCTTTGAAATGGGTCTTAATGTCTCCACTAACTTCACACAGCAGATTTGTTACAGAGCCCAGACTGTCTAAGTCCTGAAACAGACAAGTGGGGGACCCTGCACAAGCCTGAACTTTCTGAACTGTGGCGTAAAATGACAGGTTCAAGGGGGATATGTGGTAGGCGGATAGGGAAGGCTGTACCTTCCTAGTACCTCAGCCATTGGGGAAAGGAAGAGGGCAACATGCGGCCAGGGGTTTAGGATAAAAGGAGGCTGTGTCCTCTGAAACCTCGAGAGAGACCCCACCGGGATATGCCTGAGTGGACTCTCCCTTTATTCAAATAAAGTTGCAGGACTCCTCTGTCTCCTTTGTGGACACTGGCTTCTCTTAGTGAGATCTGACACACAATTGCTTCTCTGCCAGTTTGGAGGAACCAGTTTACACAGACTTGACTGTGGGTGGAAGCCAATGAGGCAACCTGCCACATGTTACTCTGCACTTTTCATAGCCTGCCTTCACTATGACAGCCATATCATTTGCAGCCTTCCTGCCTTCATCAGGATCACACTATTAGCAAGGAAGAGATGGGTCAATCATTCAGCAGTTTTGTATTTCTAATTATTTTAGGCCAGTGAGGTACAAGGCAGTCAGCAATGCTGCTTTGCATAGAAGAACAGCACCTGAGGAAGGTCCACCACTGCCCTGAGTCTTGCACACCTAATTTTCCACTTGAAACATTTCCTTTCTGGCTCTAGAGATAAACAAGTATCAGTAGCATGGGCCAGCTGTCATAAACACACTTGTTGTGTCTCTAATCTGCTTGGAACCTGATGGACCTCATCAGCAGAATGGCAACAATAATCTGAATAATCTTTGTAGAAGATGCTCACTTCTGCGGCTTTGAAACACAAAAAGTTTGACTACTGGAGACTGATACTAGATTTGTACAGTGTTGCTGTAAAAGTCTGTGTAAGGTTGTTTTGCAAAGCTGAGGAAGGAGGCTGATAGTACATTTTGAGTGTGTTTACATCAAACTTTAAAAGTCCTGAAAGCTTTTTTTTTTATTAAAAAGGAGCGGCAAAATATGTTCCCTTTGGGTTTTGCTCCCATCAAAATTCATGTTTTCATATTTCAGGAAACTTTTTGTTGTACAGAGACATTTGCCTCCTCTGCATAAATCTCACATCTGAAAACTTCTGTTGTCCACCCTAGCACTTTCTCATTTCTAGTTTGCACATGAGCACTTAGCTTGGAAAAAGGGTAGCTCACCTTCCTTTGATCTGAGATGGCACCCACCAACATGATGCAGAAGAAAACAGACGATCATTCATATCCAGCACGGGAAATGACACCCCTGTCCATGTGTGGCAATGGGAGCAAGGAGTGCTGCTGCTATGGACACTGATATGCAAAGCATGCAACAATGTGGGTATTTGTAATATTTACTGAACTGCAGAGATCAGGGTATTTTTGCTGGAGAATCAGTCTTTATGGTTACAAAACTCCCCCCACTCTTAGTCCCAGACAGGAATGCAAAAAGCTGTGCTGTCTAACCCTGCAGCTCCTCCCCTAGGGAAGCCTATTCCACCTTTAAGAGCCTTTTGGAAGCTTCAGCGGAGCTAAGGGGCTCTTTGGTGCTGAAGGGATTTTCTGCAATGACCCCACTGCTTACAGTGGCAGACCCCTCTTCAAGGGCAAGTTGGAGAGGATTGCCCAGTTCAGCTCGCTGTAAGGTGCTGTTTTCTGGCAGAGGTGGCAAATGCAGTGTTGCTGGTTTCTTACGTTTCCAGTACAGTAGCACAGGGTATAAATTGGCCAGGAATATTTGGTGCCATCTGCTCTGGGTGATGTACGGTGCTTGCATTATTCCAGGTGGCATGTTGCTGCTATGCCTCTGCTTGGCCCCAGAGTAAAGTTTTAGGAGCAGGGAGCTAGAGCTGGTCCCAACTTGTCAGTGAGGCTGGTGGTGTTGCTTGTCTATGTCACTGCAGGAATTTCATTACTGACCATTTTCCTTTCCTGTACAGCTCTGATATGCTGATATTCCTCCATTGCATCTCCAGCATGACATCTCTTGGACAGTGCTTCCTATAATCTTCCTGAAAGCAAGATGTGCTGGTGTAAGTGGTGGAAGGAGCAGTGTCAAGGTAGACTTCTGAAAAGTTATCTGGGATCTCTGCACTTGCCTTCTCCAGTGGCCATAAAGAACACTGATTTGAGAAATTAGGGCGGGCATGCTGCCATCCTGGTACCTTGGGATCTTCCCCCCACACCCTGACCTCAGCATTTCCAGCACCTGACCCTTCATGCTCCCTGGTGTGACAGCATGTGCATTGTCTGTCCACTTTGGCTGAGCAGAAAGTTGCTGTGTCCTTGCCTAATGCCCCCAGAGGCTAAGCCCACCATGGTGTTAACCAGGGAGGGGTGTATTTGAATTCATACTGGAAAAGTAAAAACACGTGGGAAGGCTGTGCTGAATTGCAGCTGCTCAGGGAGGGTCCTGAGAGGGGTCAGGGTTGCTCTAGTTCATGGCTAACATAGGTCTAGTGCCCTGGTTGACAAAGGTGTAGTGCCCTGCTCAGCATGGCCAAAGGACCAAACTGTTCCTGAGATAGAGCCATAGCTGAATATGCAGATCCCTATCCTTAGGCAGATGCCTTCGTCTGAGTGCCTCATGCTCTGCTTGCTTCAGATGTTTCTCTGACATCTCAAGTCTAGGAAGGTGCCATTTAGAATAAAAGATGGAATTCAATACTCAGTGATTTCCCAAGAAAATATTCTAACTGCCTAATCACAAACTTGTTGTGGCAAAAGTCACACTGGATAACCCCAACTAGCAACAGCCTTTGAGACAGATACTGATTATGAGGCATATGAGAACCAACCCCCAAAACTTTTATTTCCTCCTTAATATTCACCACAGTTTTAAATGTCCATAGTCTGTAATTCCAATTTTCCAAATTGTTGTTGATGGTATTTTTCAAGTACTAGATTGAAGCTAAGACAGGCTTCAACTGCTTTTGTTATGTTCCAGGCTGCTGAAGGATCTTTAAAAACGTAATGAAGGTAAAGACTGAAGAGACCCAAGGTATTGATTGTTTGCAGGTGTATCAGCAAACCTGTCTGTTTAATCATTTGCCTGTAAGTCATTCTCCTGCTGGACAACCAGTGCAGACCTGAACCTGTGCACGACCTTGCCTCAGACTCCGCTGGCCATCAGACTTCCTGCCTCTCCCAAGTTGCTGAACCTCCAGGTGAATGTTGCAGGGCACTGTCCCTCCCACAGTCAGCAAACAGCAGGTCCGAGACCATCTGATGGAACTGAACAGGCACAAATCTATAGAGCCTGATTAGATGCATCCCAAGGTCCTGACGGCTGATGTAGTTGCCAAGCCACTCTCAATCCTATTTGAAAATGGTGGTCAGGCAAAGTCCCAGTGATTGGAAAAAGGAAACCATCAATCCTATTTTAAAAAAGGTGTTATGCTTGTAAGCCCAGCTGGAAATTCAGCCTTATGCAGCTGCTACCCTCTTTCCACCCCCTCTCCTAAGAGAGAAACAAAAGTCAGAGACAAAAGCAATTTACTGGAAACATTAATGTGATAAGAAAACAAACAGTAACAGCAACAATTTTAATAACAAAGTATACAAAAAGAAGGTGATTTACCTTCAAAAAAAGTTCTCACTGACCAACCAACCAACCAACCAATCAACCAAGCCAGCAGGTGCTGCATGGTTCTGAGACAATGAAGAAAATGGCCCCTGGGCCCTCCACGTGCACCTTTATCCCCCTTCCTTCTCAGAAATGAGAATTCCTCACTTCGACCCCATCTCCCCTGATGTGATATGGATGGTATGGAATAACAACCTGGGCATGCCCACACAGCTCCAGGCTCCGCCCCCTCATGGCTACTGCAAGAACATAAACTCTGTCCTGGCCCATGGAACTACATGGCAGGGACCATCACCTCTGTGCCTGGGAAGGTGTTACAGGTTTGGGAGGATGCCCATGCACAAAGAACTCAAGATGCACTCAGAATTGCAAAGCAAATTAATTTTATTAGTCGCACTATCAATTAATACATACCGACCCCTGGATTCTAGAGAAGCTGCCGAGCAGGAGAAGGAGATGGAGCATGGCTTCTGAGCGGGAGGAGTAGGGAGGCAGCGCACCTTCAGGGTGTCCCCTGGATGAAAACGGCATGCATCTTGTTTTCCTCTCCCCTCCACTCCAGGACCACACCTTATATCTCCTCCTCAGGAGTGGCCAGTTCCAACATCATCTCACGCGGGGCCAGCATGTGAGCTGAGGCCTATGATAACACCTCCATGCCAACAATGGCTTTATTGTGTATTATTTCCCTTTCACAGGTTGAATCCCTGCCAGTTGACTGATACATAGCTTCATTTCTGAAGGTTAAAGTCTTACTAACTAACAATAAGGTCTTCTACATTATCTTGTCAACCTACACAATAACGGACCAAATATGTCAGGCCTTAGACACCTCTTCGGTCCCTGACACAGAAGGTACTGGAGCACATCTTCATGGAAGCAATGTTAAGGCACATGCAAGACAAGGACTTGACCCAAGACAGCCAGCACAGCTTCACCAAGGGCAAGTCATGCCTGACCACTTTGGCGGCCTTCTATGATGGAGTTACTGCAACGATTGACAAGGGAAGATGACCAATTTTATCTACCTAGACTTCTGTAAAGCCTGTGACATGGTCCCACGTGGCATCCTTATCTCCAAATTGGGGAGACATGGATTTGAAGAGTGGACTATTTGGTGGTGTTGTGGTTTAAGAATGATATTCTCCAGTTCAGTACTCCTGCTAACAACATGCTCTTCTTCCCCTCCACTCCTCTCCAACTGGAGGCTCAAAAGGCAAAGATCATGGGTTGACATAAGAACAATTTACTGGAAACAGCAATGAGATAAGAAAACTAACATTAACAGCAACAATATTAATAACAAAAGGTACAAGAAAAGTAAATTATTTACATGGAAATCCCCTAAAATAAACAATACCAGACCATTCTGTCTACCATATTTTCTCAGCTGGAAGGAACCCCTTCCCCCTGGACAAGACAGAGAGAGAGTATCTTTTGTGTCAAATAACATCTGCGCCTTAGCCGCACTCCCTCTTGGCTACTGCAAAAAATTAACCCTGTGCTGTCTGAAACCAGGATAGGTGGCTAAGAAATTGGCTGGAGTCCACAGCCAGAGATATGTGGCCTGTTGAGAATTAAAGTAAGTTTACTTATAGAATATTAGAAATTAATTTTGCAGGTTGAAGTTTAATTGTAACTTGCGTACAGTTTAGCATGAGTGGGCCCTGCTCAAAGCTTGGCTTTGAGGTGAGTTGTAAATGAACTCCATGAGCATGAATGGCTGTGTAGGGGAGGAGACAGAGATCTGGAGATCTTCAGATAAGAGCTGAGACCCTGGAGGGCCCTGAGGTTGTCCCAAGCTGGAAGAGAAGAGCAGTTAATGGTCTGCCCACATGGGCATGGAGAAAGAATCCAATGAGGTGTTAGAAGACCCCATATAATAAATTGCCATTGGACCAAGAGGCATGTGCAGAGCATCTGAAGAGCATGCGAAGGTCAGGTGTGCAGATTGTGAGCACATAAAAGTGCACAGACTGTGAGCAGATAAAGGCCCAGGGGTTGCGCTGTTTGGGGTCCCTCTTTGGAGGCACCAGCCCAAGCTGAAATAAACTAGCTTCCTCATAACCTTCTCAGAAGAGAAGGCTCTGGGGTGACCTCAACTGCAGCCTTTCAGTGCTTAAAGGGAGCTTATAAGAAGAGGGAGAACGACTTTTTACACAGGCAGATAGTGATAAGACAAAGAGGAATGGTTTTAAACTAAAAGAGGAGAGACTTAGGTAATGCTGAGTTATTAAAAGGAAATTCTTCCCTGTGAGAGTGATGAAGCCCTGGCACAGGTTGCCCAAAGAGTCTGTGGCTGCCCCATCTCTGGAAGTGTTCAAGGTCAGGTAGGACAGGACTTGGAGCAACCCGGTCTAATGGAAGCTCTCCCTGCCTGTGGCATGGGATGGAATGAGATGGGCTTTAAGGTCCCTACTAATTCAAACTTGTCTGTGATTCTATGACGATACACCTCCAGATTTAGGGTCTTTCTTCTGTGGTCTTGTGCAGAGCCGTCTTTAAACGTGGATAGGCTGAAATCCTGAGGTTAGGTGATACAATACAAGGTACTAAAGCAGGTACCCATTCAGAGATGCTAAACAGAGAGGCGAGAACACAGTGAATTGTATAAGCATAGCCAAAACCATGGAACTACAATTTTTCAGTAGGAAATTGTGAAAAATCAAGTGCTTGCTTCCCCATCTAGTGGTTATATTCAGAAGGAAGAATGTCCCAGTAAATACAAGCTGCTAATCTCTGTAGGCTGGGGCTATGTGCATGCACTGAGATCAAACACCACAAATGTGGTCTTACGTGTTTTTGCACATTGATGCTATTTAGATGGACAAAGAGTTGCAGTTATATCTGTCCATGTCCTCTTCTCTTTCCACCTGCACAGCTCATTTCAGAGAGTCTTTTAAGAATAAAAGAAATTAAATATATCACAAAATTATAGAAAGGTAGGGCAAGACATTTTGTACTTTAAGTTGCTGCTTGAAACAAAGCTGTCTTCAAAGTTAGATCAGGTTATTCAGTTGAATTTGATCCAGCTAAATTTGAAACTCTCCAAGGATGGAGATTCATCACCTCAGTGAATATACCACCTCAGTCCATATACCAGTACTGTTCCACCAGCTTGGAAAAGCACTTGACAAAGTCCTAGCAAAAAAAATGCTTCCAAGCCCTGCCAAGGAACAGGAGTGCAGGTCCCCTTTTTCTCGCACACTGTGATGTCTGCAGAGGAAGATGCTGATTGCGTTTCAGCTCTTAGGTTGTGCCAAGAACAGGCTCAAACTGCCAGGGTCTCCTAGCAATGCAGGGTGGTGAGTGAGATTTATAAGCCTTTTAGTTCAGGCCCTGAATAGCCCTAATTACTGGCAGCTTTGCTCATGCTTTCAGGCTCTAGACTCCTGGGGCAGTGTGCCTGGAGAGTCACAGCTCAGGAGCAGCACTGACACTGCAAGTTAATTAGAGAAGTGAACCTCAGACTATGAATGCTTCTAAGACATTTCTTTGTATTTGTGAGTGGACATAGTTGCCCTTGCACAGACTTTGCTAGAAGCAAGCCACAACTTGTAACAACCCAGCTTGCTTCCTCTGAGAAAAAACATCAGGAAGGTAGCTTTAATTGACCCTCCCATACTGTATTTAGACCTTTACCCTCAGATCTTGTGTTTTGACAGATCCCTTCAGTCCCTCACGGTAAACAATCCCTGTTCCCTTGCTCTCAGGGCATTATAAGCCTCCTTCTTGTTATCCTAGACCACCATCTAGTGGGTGCTGGAGATCTCACCACAGCCAGGAAGGAGGGCTATGCCATGGCCTAAGGACACCAGGCTGCTCTTTTGAGCAGCCCTTAAGTGATGCAGATGAGCAGAGCTGTGTGCCAGCAGGACAACATTGGAATTTTTGAGTTTCACTCAGCTGGGCAGTTGGTTACATGCAAAGCATTTAACAGACAAAACCTTCCCCTTTGTGTCAGTCGTGCCTTGGCCCATGCTGTTAAAAGCTCTGCAGTTGAAATTGCATACAATTCCTGGAAATGCTGAGTAAGCCCCCAAACAACCCCTTATTTTTATAAAGCCAGATTCAGTTCTGGAGTGTGTTGAGCATGTGAGTAGCTTCACTCATGAATCAATTCACTCATAGGACATATTGATCATTCCACTTTAGCAAGTATTTTACCCTGTAGATTTTCCCACTGAAATAATTGTAAATCCTTGCAGATGAGGATACTAGAAGGAACTGAATCTAATAACAACCTGAAAACCTTCTGAAACTACACCAGATGCCACAGAAAAGTCAAGGTGTAGGCTGTGTAGCTGGTTGGTTCCTCAAAACTGTCACAAGATGACCTCTTTCCTCACAGTTGGAGAAAGATTGGTGGTTCTTTCCACAGGGAAAAATTTATTATTCAGTCCTCGCAAAGGGGGAAACAAATGTTTCATAAGAAATCCCCTGCTGAGTTAGAACCTCTGAAAACATTAATGGTGGTAACCAACATCACTGTCATGTTGTTAAAGACCCTCAGACACAGGGTGCGTGACTGGCCCCACCCTGACACTCCCCATTACTTTAGGGTTAGGGTTACATGCAACTATTAGTTTCCCGGGATGAACCACTGCCTTCACACTGCATGTTGCCTGAAAGCAGGTTAACAGATGTATTTTCTTTATTGTTGTAATTTCCAGCAAATAAGTGTCTGAAAATATGTGGCTTGGCCACTGCTCAGTCACCCAGTGTCATTAATAAGCAGTTTCTGGCTCAGGGTCATGATGTCACAGGAGGTGTGAGCTGCCACAAGAGGGAGCAGGACTTTAACAGAATATTCTGAAGTGGATCTCTAAGACCCATAGAAATGGTCTGGCAGCTGGGAAAGCATGGGACATCGGTCAGTTGAGTGTGACATAAGTCCACGCTGCTGTTGAAAAAGGAAGCCCTATTCCTCTTAAGGTTGCTTGTCTTTGCCAGCTCTCCCATGCTGTAAGGAATAAGTTATCTGAGAAATAACTTCATCAGTTCAGAAACAAGTTAAAAAAATAGGTTTCGACTGAATCAACTCCAGCAGAACCTAACTTACACAGAGTCCTGGATATATTTTCCAGTTAATAATAATTACTGTACTACTGAAATTCATAGAGGTGTGGGCAGAATGGACCTCTGGAGGGCTCAGGTACAACTTTCTGCTTGATCCAGGTCTGCCACCAGAAGCAGACAAGATAGTATATTGACTGACCTACATGGTGTGAACACCTAGAAACTGCATTCTCGTCCAGGACACTGGTAGAGTGATAGAGCTAGAAATGAGATAGTTATTACCTGTGGTGCTGTCTTCACTCTAGAGTCTCTGTTTCTTTTCTTCCTGATGAATGCTTATGACTATGGATCAAAATGCCACTGTCATGCTATGGAACAACTGTGAATGCTCCACGGTCTCAGAAGCAGAAAGTCTTCAAACAGGGTGGGTTGGTTTTGGCTGGGGTTTTCTTTGTGAGGTGGTGGCTTTTTGCCTTTGTGGTTTTTGTTTGTTTGTTTGTTTGTTTGTTTGTTTGTTGTTTGGTTTTTTGTGGGAGTTTTTTGGTTTGTTTTTTGTTGTTTTGTTGTTGTTGTTGTTGTTGTTTTTGTTTTGTTGTGTGGGTTGTTTTTTTTTTTTTGAGAGCTCAGCTATGGAAAAATATTTAATTTGTCAAAGTCATAGTGACTTTTAGGCCATGTCCCTTTAGAAATACTGACCTAACAATAGTACTAATCAGAAAGTATGGCATTTATAGTATCTTAATGGCATGCACCCAAAATAGCTTCTAGTTATATCAGCAAGTTGACAAGCTCATAGGGTACAGATAACTCTTGTAATTAATTTCTAAAAGTCACAAGAACTGTGAAGTTGGTGTGGGTGGAGTTTACTTTTTATTGAAATAATAAATTGATAGAATCACATTTATCCTGGTATTATTATTAAAGATTTACTAGAAGGTAAATTAAATCACAATCAGAAACCTCCCAATACTGTTAGGATAAAACTGTTAATTTTCCTCTCTTATGGTAATGATTCTGAGAAGTATGGGCTCTAATTAGAACATGAATAGAGAACACACTGTGACCTGCTGGTTCTTAAGTGTAGTGTAACTTTCTGAGGTACATTCTTTCTAAAGCACTCCCCTTAGATAGGTCACATCACTCACTATGCTGGTACCACACATTTATTAGAGAAGCACAGGACAGTAATTCCTATAATTAAAGTTGCCCAACATTTTTATGATAAAAGCATGTTCACAGTTTCTTATAGGCTTAATAGGTTTTAATGCTCTAAAGTGAAATTTTCTGTAATGGATCAGAATAAGCGTTTAAATTAAAAATGTAATTATAGTTTTTTAGACACATAAGTAATTACTCTGACTCTCACTTTTCAATACTAGTGTTTGGCTCAGTTTGTAAGACATATCTGCTTTGGGAAAGGAACTTAATTCCATAAAGACTGGAGCTAAGTCAGCCATGTTGTATATCCCTGAAAATTACAGTTCTTGTGTGAATAGAAACATGCTAATTTTTTTGGCTAAATTCTCTGCAAATCGTCTGCACCAAATGTTCTCCAGGGAAAAGGCACAGACAAGGTCTGGAGCCACACACAGACTCAGGCTGCATGTGGACATCATGCAGCTGCCAGCACTAATGTCTAGCTCTGTAAGCTCCCAGTGGACATGCACAAAATGAAAAAATCTTACAAAGCTGTTCAAAGTCTCAGGTCATGATCAGAGGACATGCTAAAATCAGCTTTAGGTCAGCTGGGATCAAATAAAAAATGCTGCAGCCCCAGATATCTGTGGATACCATGGCTGGAGCTCTATCCTCAGGGAAAATGGGAATGACTTGTTCAGGACCATATATCCTGTACTCTTTGGACTGACACTCTGTGACCCCCTAACACCCTGGTGCACCTACATTTTGAACAACGTGGACTTCTGTAGAGCTAGACGTCACAAAGAACGGCAAACACAGATGTGTGGGATGGAGCAGCATCCTCTGAAAAACTGAGAGTTTGAATCTTTAGTCTGGAGAAAAGGCTTTGAAAGGTATGATCCACGACTGAAGTGAATGGCATGAAGTAGTGTCACGGGAGGTTTAGGTTGGATATTAGCCAAAGGTTCTCCCAGAGGGTGGTCAGGCATTGACCAGGCTCCCCATGGCAGTAGTCACAGACCCAAGGCTGCCAGAGCTCAAGGAGCGTTTGGACAATGCTCTCAGGACCAGGGTGGGATTGTTGGGCTGTCCTCTGCAGGGCTAGGAGTCGGACTCGATGATTCCACTCAGGATATTCGATGAGTCAATGTTCAGGCTGACAGCATCCCAGAGGAGTTATGTCCCAGAGCAGGCGCTGCACGGGGATTGCTGCCCCGTGACCGGCACGGCCAGCGGCACTGTGAGCGCAGGACGTGGCACCGGGAGGAGCTCATGGCCTGCCCGCCTGGGCTCCGCAGCCACGGGAGGAGGAGCGGAGGGCAAGGCCGTGCACGGAACGGAGATCCGCGGGCAACTGGCCCCGCTCCGACGGCCGCGACCGCCACGGTATACACGGTGCGCGGGCCGCAGGGAGCGATCGGGCCAACCGAGGCCCTGTAACGAGCCGGCCCAGGGGACACTGGCCAGACCGTCCCGCCGGAGCTGCGGAACCCATTGCACGCTGCCCGGAGCCCGCGAGTCCGCCAGCAACGGCCCCACCCTCCGCGCACGCGCGGCGGCGCCCCGGAGCGGTCGTAAATCGAGGCGTGCGCTGCGCGCGGGGCCCGCGGGGAGCGGTGCCGTCCGGCCGCGCGATGCATTGTGGGCGCGGCTGAGGAAGTAAAATGGCGGACCTGGCGAACGAAGGTAGGCGGGAGCTGCAGGCGTCGCTACTCTGGCCCACAGCGGCCCCGCGTTGCCGCGGGCCCGGCCCGGCCCGGCCCGGCCCTGGCCCGGCTCTGCGATCTGCGTTCAGGGGCGCGTCCGGGAGTGCCACCTCCCCGCGGCCGTCCCGGTCCCCGTGGGGCGAGCGGCCGGACAAAGGGAGCGTCTTGGCCGGGCCACCGCGCTGTCCGCGAGGCGGGGGCAGACGGGGCCAGGCTAGGACTGCGCCCTCAGGTGCCTCCCGCGGGTCGGTGGCTCCGGACTCGCGATGCGGCAGCTCCTGGGGCCGGTGGCCGCCGGCGCGTCGGTGCTCCCTGGACGCGGACAGCGGGCCCGGCGCTGGGCACGGGCCTTGGAGCGCGGCAGCGAGCGCTGCGTCTCGGCCCCGGCTCTGAGCCGCTTTGTGCTCCGCCTTGTCCAGTTGTTTTTTGAAGTTATTGTCCACAACTTTCGCACCACAGTAAATCTTTCCTTTGCTTACACTCATGTTAATCCTTTCTTTAGTTCAAGGATTAATAGAAGTGCTATATAAAACAAGGCGAGGTATCACAGTAGATGCATTGTATTTTTTTGAGCTGAAAACATCAGAGGTCCACTAGTAAAGTGGCTTCATTTTTTTTTCTGAAGAGCATTAAGAGAACTGGGGCTGCAATACTGCAGTATTTGGGTATTCTGCCCCAGGGTGTGTACACTGGTGTTTTAAGTGGCAATGGGAATCTATATTTTGTCTTTGGGAATGACAAATGTTTCTCAGTGTCTTGGCAAAGGCTAGTTTACTCTGCTGTCTCTGTTGTTTTTCATCATTCTTCTCAGCTAATGGAAGAGAGAAAGAGATGCCCAGAGGGAGGCGAGTGAAAGTGTGTGTGAAGCCCCTTCTTTCAGGACTATTTCTTACTTTTGAACTCTCTGTCAGTGGCAGTTACTGTTCTGATATTAACGTTAAACAACAGGAAGCAAATAAATGTTGTAGGTGCAGCCTTTGAAGATGAAGCCTACAAGCAGCTAACAATACAATTACACTTAAGTTAACAAATCTTGGGATGCAGCATGTCTTGGGCTGTTGGCTTCCAGCCTCAAGATGAGTTGTCAGTGCCCAAGGAGGCACGATAAGTGGTCTCAAGAATGGTAGTAGCCGAATCTGTAATGACTATTTGTGAGAAACTTAATGTCGGTATTTACTTTATATACTGCCATTATAATGGCCTTATGATAAATTTTAATGGGTTCTCTTCTTCTTTTAGAACCAGAAGTTTGACGATAGCTGTCTTACATCATGCAAGCCCCTCGCTTTACCTCCCCTTTCTGCTGGGGAACATTAACATTAGCTCAACAGTTTACCAATATTTATTACATCTTTTGATGATGGCTTGTCCAGTGTTTCTGTCTTTACTTCTGTTTTTCTGTAGGGTCTTATAGACTGTCTGGGATGGCAGGGGGAGTGTTATCCCATCCTTACGACCCTCTCCTGCCTCCAGAGACTTACCTCACGTGCAAACCGCTTTAGTTTATATTCGCATGTCTTTCCAGAGTTGTCACCTTCGTCTCTTGCTGTTCTGTTTCTTCTTGCAATAAGAATGTGATACAATCTTTCCTCAGATGAAGCAAGATCAGCTTGCTTTGGAACTATTGTCTCCTGCTTATTCCAATATCACTGACTGTTGCTAGTTTTGTTTCCTTCAGTTCCATTTTTGAGGTGTATTCTTTGTGTAACAGTGGAAATGCATGCACTTCGGGAATTCGCATCTTTCTGCTGAAACTTGAAGAATTCTGTAGTCTTTCTACTTGGCTTATTTGCAGTCTCTGTCATGGCAAAGATCTTCTCAGGTGACTGTTTTCTCCTCATTCTTAAACACATCAGTTAGTTTTAGTTTTGCATTGTTTAGGTGACTGCTTTACTTCCTTGTGTCCAGGTATTTTCATTTGAATATGTGAAGTAACTATTTTGATACTGATAATTCTTTGACCTTCTGCTTCATATTGGTCTCCTATTGTTTATAGTATTTGATAGCTCAATGTCCACGTTCACAAAAAAGTGTGATTACAGCAAAGTTCTTAACGTTCTTTAATCTTGATTGATCTGTACAACAGTGCTGTCTCAATCATACTTCATTGTGAGGTGTGAAGCTAATCATTCTTTGACACACAGTAGACACAAGTACCTAGAATGAGGTTTCAGTCATTCTTGCAGACTGTTTTTGTTTGGCATGTTAAAACAGGAGCTTTTATTGTCTGTTCATGCAGATGGAGCTCAAGATTCTTACCTGTTTTATTACTGCAGCAAACCTTTTTCTGGCCTTGAAAAGTGTTGAGTTTCATGCTACCTGTGTCCTCTCATCTTACTAATACAAAGCTCTTTTAACCTGTAACTTTTACCATGACACCCGTCTTTCAATTCATTGATTGGTGTTTCTGTTTCCAACAGTATATTAGTTATCTTTGCCTTCTAGGTTCTGATGTCTCTATTAGACTATTGAATGTCTTAAATCACCACTGAGCTGCCTCTGAGTAACCATTCTACCACTGTCCTTTGCAATTTCAAACTATTTTAGTGGATGATCTTTCTGTGATGCATTTCTTTAAAGCTACAAGCATTTGCTCTAATAATTACTTAGTTTTTTAATGTTTTAAGGTTTTGGGGACTGTCATTGTGATGGTGATTATTGAAAACCAGGATTTTAGAATGGTAGGCACAATTGTTATTGGTACTAATGTATAAAGTAGTTACTTTATACATTAGTACATTATATACATTAGAAAGAATGTTCTTAGAAGCCTTCTTTGAAGTCTTTGGTACTTCACTGCCACATGTGTGAAGTGTCAGTTTTAAGAAAATCCAGCTAGAATACCAAAGAGAACTAGCAGCTTCCTGTCGGTCCTATATATTCATGGGAACCTGAACGCTTTTCTCATTAACTTGCAGCTAATACACAACTAGTAATTAGCTTGTCTATAACTTACTGCTGAAGCTGCACTTTTAAGACAACAGGTTCCCCCTGCATGGGGGATGAGTTACTTTATTTTTTCAATGTCTGAAAGGTGATACAAATTTTTCTCAGCGCTAAAATTTGATGGATATGTTCACATTTCCCTTTCAGGAGGTATCTGCAACTTACTTGGCTTTATGAAATTGCTGAGCATACAGTTCATAATCATAACAGGTCTACTGTATGTAACTGCCTTAAATTAATTAGAGGCTAGAGAGGAGTGCTGCAGGAAGAAGACCTGGGGGTTCTGGTCGATGGCAAGTTGGATCTGAGTCAGCAGTGCCTTGGAGCCAGGAGGGCCAACCATGCCCTGGGGAGCATCAGGCCAACTGGGCGAGGGAGGGGATTGTGTCTCTCTGCTCCGTGCTGGGGCAGCCTCACCTTGAGTTCTGGGGGCACTTTGAGCACCACAGTATAAAAAAGACATTGAGCCAATAGAGGGTGTCCAAAGGATGGCGGCAAGGAATGGGGAGGGTCTAGAGGGGAAGCCCTATGGGGAGCTGCTGAGGGCACTTGGTTTGTTCAGCCTGGAGAAGGGGAGACTGAGGGGAGACCTCAATGCAGTCTTCAGCCTCCTCATGAGGAGAGGCTGAGGGGCAGGTACCAGTCTCTACACTCTCGTGACCAATGGCAGAGCTTGGGGAAACAGCATGAAGCTGAGTCAGGGGAGAGTTAAGTTAGATACCAGGAAAAGGTTTTCGACGCGGAGGGAGGTTGAGCACATAAGGCTTCTCAGGGCGGTGGTCACTGCAGCAAGCTTGAATTCAAGAGGCATTTGGACAATGCTCTATCACATGGTGGCCTTTTTGGGGTGCCCTGTGCAGGGCCAGGAGTTGGACTCAATGTTCCTAGTGGGTTCCTTCCAACTCAGCATATTCTATGATCTTATGAAATGCACAGAAGGTGAGCAAACTGAAGTAGTTCCTTTCAGACTAATCAGTATCATTTCTTTATCAGACTTGTAGAATGCTGACATTGATTCTGTGCTGTTTTGGGGTGGGGTGAGGGGGTGAGGGATGCCCTGATTGTTTATTCTACTTGTCTCATGGTAGCTTTTGGACAGAGGAAGGTCTGCTGTTACTTTGAGGGAAAATGTGACATTCACCACTGGCTCTGTTTGCAGTCTCTAGAAACAAGATTTTTTTTTTTTCCCATGGTGACTTCAGATGGATTAGTGGGTGCAAAGTTAGGCTGAGTGACATGTCCTAATAATTCACACCCAGATACCATAAGGATCTATTTAATTGACGAGATAGAGCTATCTAAGTGCTTTAATACTTTTTGTTAACACTTTTTTGAGTTCTTTATAAATATTTTATCTACATTACAAAGTATGTAGGAAAGCCTGCCTCATGGCTTTCTTTTTCCTCTCATATGAAAATAAGCTGCTTTTTTCTTTTCTGACTTGTAACATTTGCAGAAGTATCTCTTTTCCCCATGTCAGTTCTATTCATCCATGACATCACTTGTGAAGTTTGGCCATAAATGATCCAGTTGTGTGTCTTGTTCTTTCTGACATGAAGTATGGCTGGATTTTACTTGTGGAGGTCTATCTGAAGATCAGCTCCTGGTGTGGCAGCTTGCTCTTTGCTTTGAGTCTATTGTTAGCTATTGAAAGAGAATCTTGTGTTGTTATCAACACCTTTAGAATTTTATAGTGCTGCAAATTGTCTGTATGTCTTCATATGTTATGTTTAGCATGATTATTCTGCTCTTCGTAATGTAAATGGTGAAAAAATCCCCAAGAACATTTTTTGTGGCCTGCAATGTTCCAATAAGCATAATTAAACCTAACTTTGAACTTTTATTTTCTTGACTCTTAGGTAAGTGTTTCACAAGTGATAAATTACCACTCCAAGTATTTTCAGTCAGTTAACAGCCTAATTGCTGTTCTTTTTAACACTCATTCATTGTTCACAGGTCTGGTACGCTTTTTCTCTCAGGTGATGTATTACAAAGAGTTACAGTTGGAGTAACTCTTCTCGACTTGTATGCTTCTCGTGTCAAAGAGCGCTTCTTGAAATCCAAGCGAGGACTTGCTTGCCAAGAAGTTGCGCTGTAGTTTGGGTCTTTTTGCCTGCCTCATGTAGTTTTCTATGTAATTAGGCGCTATTGCTTTTCTAAATGTAATTTGGAGTGAATTTAAAAAGAAAAAGTGTTTGAAACATTGTAGTTCTTAGCTTTAAAAATAAATTCTCCTCTTAATAATGTGGCTACAGCAGATCTGGTGAGGTCTTGAAAGTTGTTTTCATGACATGGTTCTTTCTAAAATTTAAAGATTAACATGAATCACCAAGATATATGGTGGTCTGGGTTGCATGTCCTGTGAGGAGACTGGATGTGTTCAGCCTAGAGGAAAGAAGTCTTCAGAGAGGCACATTTGGAGCTTATCAAGGCCTGTGAGGAGGTTATTACAGAGACAGACCCAGGCCCATCAGGGTGGTGTATGTTGAAAGGACAAAAGACAAAAGGTGAGAGGTGGAATGAGATGTTCAGACTGGAAATAGGGGAAAGGTTAGGGTTTTGTGATGGTGGTAGGTTTTTTTCACCATAAGGACAGTCAAGCAGTAGAAGAGATTACCCTGGGAGTCTGCTCAGCCTCCATCCTTGGATGTTAAGACCAGGCCGGATAACGTGATTAACCTGGCCCGACATCATAACTGACCTTACTTGAAGCAGGAGATTGGACTAGAGACCTCCAACCTGGTGTATGCTGTGCCCTTATGTTAGAGGCACAATGGGCTCAGCAGTGAAGAAGGTGACTGCTTTTTTGGCCTTTGCCATTGCTGTGCCATGAGATACACTCTATGAGCCTGAGAACTCTACAGAGATACACATTCTGCAGGTGTTTCTTTCTATTTTCATAAGAACTGTAGAATGGTTTGGGTTGGAAGAGACCTTTGAAGACATCTACCCCCTGCCAGTGTTCAGGGACACCTTCCACTAGAGCAGGTTGCTCCAAGCCGCATCCAGCATGGCCTTAAATGTTACCAGGGATGGAGCATCCACAGGTCCATAAAGCAACCTGCGCAAGTGCCTCACCACCCATGCAGGGAAAAATTTCTTCCTCATGTCTAATCTAAATTTAACCTCTGTCACTTTGAAGCCATTCCTCCTTGTCCAAAGTCCTTCTCCAGCTCTCTTGGAGCCCCTTTAGGCACTGGAACAGGCTCTAAAGTCTCTCCAGGCTAAACACCCCCAGCTCTCCCAGCCTGTCTCCAGAGCAGAGGGGCTCCAGCCCTCGGAGCATCTCAGTGGCCTCCTCTGGACTTGCTTCAGCAGCTCCAGTCCTCCTGATGTTGTTCCCCAGGGCTGGAGGCAGCTCTTCAGGTGGAGTCTTACCTGAGTGGGGCAGAGGGGCCGAATCCCCCCTTCCCATGCTGCCTACGCTGGGGGCTCAGCCCAGCACAGGGAGGGGGGTTTCCCTGTGCCAGTGCCTGTGGCTGGGGCATGTTGGACTTCTTATCCACCTGCACCTACAAGTCCTTCTCCCCAGGCCTCTTCTCAATCCATTCTCCCCTCAGCCTGTGTTTGTGCTTGGGATTGCCCTGACACATGCGCAGGAGTTGCACTTGGCCTTGTAAGAAGTTCATGAGTCCCACCTCTCCACCCTGTCCAGGTCCTTCTGCATGATATCCCTTCCCTCCAGCACATCAGCCGCACCACACAGCTTGCTGTCACTGGCAGGCTTGCTGTGGGTGCCCTCAATCCCGCTGTTCATGTCACCAGCAAAGATATTAAACAGTGCTGGTCTCAGACTTGGTTTCCACTTGGACATTGAGCTATTGACTGCAACTCAGAGTGCAGCCACCAGCAAATTTCTTACCCAGGGAGTGGTCTATCTGTCCAATTTAGAGACAAAGATCTCCTGTGGGACAGTGTCAAATGTTTTGCACAAGTGTAGGTAGACTGTCAGTTGCTCTTCCCTTGTCCACCAACACTGTAACAATCATAAAACCCCACCAAATTTGTCAGGCGTGGTTTGCTGTAAGTGAGGCCATGTTGGCTCTCACCAGTCACCACCTTATTTTCCATGTGCCTTAGCACAGTTTCCAGGAGGGTCTGCTCCACCATCTTGCTAGCCGCAGAGGTGAGGCTGGCCAGCCTGTAGTGCCCCAAGTCTGCCTTTGCTCCCTTTTTGTAAATGGGGGTTGTTTCCCCTTTTCCTTCACTGGGAACTTCCTCAGATGGCCACAACTTCTCAATGAGTGGAGAGTGGCTTAGCCACTTCCTCCTGACAGTTCCCTGAGGACTCATGGATGCATTTCATCAGTTCCCATTGACTTGTGCACCTTCAGCTTCCTTAGATGGTCTCAAGCCTTTCCTATAGCAGGTGGTCCTTCATTCTGCCAGTCCCTGCTGCTTTCGCCTTTTATAACTTGGGTGGAGTGTTTGGAGCACTTCTTCGTGATGACAGTCAAAAACATCACTGAGTACCTCAGCCTTCTCCATATCCACGGTAACCAGGTCTCCTATTTCCTGCTGGAGAGGGCCCAGGTTTTCCCCAGCCTTTCTCTTATCACCAATGTATCTACAGAAGCTTTTCTTGTTGCTCTTGACCCCTTGGATTTTTTTCAATGAGTCATTTCATGCTGCAGTAAAGGTCTGACACCTTGTGGCTGCTAGAGGTGCTCCAGCTGCCGCAGTTGTATTCGTGTGAGTGGATGTTTTGTCTAGCTTTGGGAAATGTGGTTGACATGGTAGAGTTTGCTACAGCTACTAGTGGTCACGTATGTAGTTTAAAAATCTCATAGTAAATAGTATATATGACTTGAAGATGATATCTCTGCGTGAGCTATGGAGATAGTATTTTCTGTTTCTCCATTCTAATTTCCACAGCTTGTGAAGGAAGCTCGGCAGGTTTAATAGTACATGACAGCACATAGGGCATTTATTGATAGTTAATGACTTGATGGTAAAATATGTTAAAGAAATTTAGCCTGTGAAATCCATCTCTTGAGGTTTTTGTAGTTATTCATGCAGGTTGAAATATCTGCAATGTGAATAAACTACAGGAAGGACTTCTGTGAATTCAGTTGGTTTTCAGTCGTGGATTCAATTTGATTTGACAGCCTAAAACCATTCAGGTTTGTATGAGTTCCAGATCTTGAGATTGGAGAGGTACTGTCTCTGATGCTAATTATTGAAGTTTTGCTTTCCTTCTTACATGCTTGGACTTAATCTGAACACCTTTATCAAGACTGACTTGGTTAGAAAATTGACATTTCTCCAGATCTCTGTTTTGCCGTGTTTCTGTGTGCTTCTCTAAAAAAAAAAACAAGTCTAAGAACTATGTGCTCTGACTGCTCATCTCTCGGTGAAGGAGATCTCGTGTTCTCTTACATGCATTCTACCTCAAGTTTGAAGGTTGAGGGTTTTTCCTTCATGTATCACGCTTTATGTTCTTCTTAAGTTGCTGACAGTTAGTGGACTTGGCAGATCCATTTTACCATAGGTCATCCTTCAGACACCTTGGTGGAACAAAAGCGTGCTTGAGAACATGACTGTCTGGCCCAGAGGTTGGCTAGTACAAATAACAGTGGGATTCTGGTTTTGGACCAGCACTTGACTGGAAAAATTGAAGAACTACCTTGCTGGAGTCCAAAGTGCAGGGAATATTTCTCTGCCTGTTTTGAAAGGTTTTACCCCCCTGGACAACTCTATCTCTGGCCTTCGTCCATGGAGAAAATTACCTACCCTCTGGGAAGAAGCAGAATCTACACCGGTGTGAATTAGGTGATAGAACATTATATAAGATTGTCACAGGGTGAAAATTTAGAGGTGTTGGGTTTGTTAATATAGTAAATAGGTAAGAAGAAAAACCTCCAAAATGGAGGATTGTTGTTGTTTTCTGTGCCTTCTTCTTTCTTCTTCCTTTACTCCATGTTTGTGGCAAAAGTGGATTGAGAGGATTGGGTGAAAAATGCCGCAGTTCCTTTCATGTGACAAAAGGATTTATTGAACATTGCTAGAAAAGTAAAAATATCTTTCGTTTCGGGTTTTCGTTGGATAATTTACCTTTAAAAGAACGGTATTGTCTGGATAACTCGGCTTTTACTTTTGCCTTCCTAAGGGGAGTCACACTGTGGCTCATCCCTTCTTTGATAAGACTTAATAAACAACTATCTGAGAAGAAATGCATGGAAAAGTTCCGTTTGTCTGCAGAGCCCAGGCTAGGGCTCGGGGAATTCTCCCCTATCAGGGGAGGCATAATTAAGACACGGTATAGTGTCACTACCTAACATCTGCATTTTTGATCTGCAAAAATAAAACCTGGTATGGGGGTTCTTCAGTTGATAAGGAAACATGGTGTATGTAAGTGCTTTTGTACAAAAAACATTAAGTGCTAGAGAGCTCTATGTAAATGCATTTAAAAACATAACAAGAAATAGGAACCAAAAGCTGAGGCTGGATGTTTGAATGGGAAATTTGACACTAGAATTTTTCACCAAGTGCAGAAATGGATGATTGAGGGCAGTAATACTTTGCTTTTGATGCCTTCAATGAAAATGTTTACCCAAAATTTAAATAAGGCTTAGAAAAATATGCAGTGTTTAATGGAGGTGGTCAGATTAGGCAATCTAGTGATCCCTTCTTGTCTTGGGCTAGAATTAGGGAGATGTTTCCAGCACTGTGGTCTTGTTGCAGACTTCAGAAAGGACACAATGAGCAAGTGTTCCCTGTGTCTGTTCCTGAGTAAGCGCTGGTACAGTTGTTAGCTGTGAGTGCCTGTTGTCTCATCGACATTCCTGACCCTGACAGTTGGTCTCACAGTCAACAAGAGCAACTAGTGAGATTCTTGGACCTTGAATACTGGATGACTGTGTTCCTTCGGTGGACAAAGACTGTCAAATGTTGCACCAGTGTTCCCTTTTTCAGGTTGACTAACAGGCCTGGCCATAGTTTGCTTTATTAGATCCTTTTACTATCCTCATTTGTCATAGCTGGACACAATCTCAAATAGTTGTTTTTTCAAAATAGGAGTTTTTCCCTCTCTTTTGTTCTTTGTTCTTTCACCTGTTTCTTTTTTTCCGGGGAGCTTTCTGCTGTTCCCGGCGTCTGTCTTTTTTCCGGAGTGCTTAGTTTTCAGTCACTGGACTCCATCTCCTATTTTGTTGTGTTACTTTGCATCAATTTCTCTGGCTACCCCTTCCATCTTTTGCCAACTGTCCCATGCTTCCTCTGCACTCTGCGTTGTTGTTGGATCTGTTTTTCTCTGCTTTCTTCTCTCTCAGTACTTCAATCCTTTATTATGCACTAGACAGACAAATAGTTTTTTTGTTCAGTTTTCCTTGGTATTTGTGGAATTTGGTGCTGGAGTCTCTTGTAAGGTGTGCGTGATACAACCAAGTTCCACATTGTGGTAGATCTCTGTATTGACTGGTTTGGCAGGGGGCATGCTGCTGTAGCAGTAGCACTAAAGTATAGCACATGGTATTAAGAAATAACTGTCACTTTGAAGTCAAGGGTTAAAAGCCTGGCCATTGCCTCAGTGAAGCCTCCCACAGGTTATACTGAGGCCAAGAGAATGAAAAGGGATCCCTGGCTTGTTTCAACACACTCTGTTTTTTGGGACAGGTATCCCATTTAAGGGTCTGTATTGTTTTCACTTCTGAAATTGATTGTCTGCATTGCTGTTATTAAGCATGTTAAAGATTCAGCAGTATTTGATGGATAGATGAACTTAAAAAATAAAGAGAACAAAAGAGCAGGCAAAATGATGTCGTAAGTAGCTTAATTTCTTGATTAATTTTATGTTTTGTAGAACAAGTTATGCCAATCTTGCAAGATCAGCCTTGCAGTGTTTTTTGGTTTTGCTGGGTTATCCCTTTGAGTTAGATCCACAGAAAAGTAGAAAGAGGCTCTTCCACCCTCACAATTAAATGCACAGTTCTTGTAATAATTTTCATAATTTTGTGTATGTCAACTAAAGTTTCACTTTTTCAGCCAAACTTATCTAACACTAGCGGTTCCCAAATGGACAGTTTCATCCCATTTTCCTTATATGGTGATCCAAGTACTTTACTGATTCTGCAACTGATTTATGGAGGTGTCTCGGTTTTGGTTCTAGTTGAACACTAGTGTACTCACTAAAATCATCTATCCAATTTCTGCTGTGAGATATGGATTAGGAGGAAGCAAAGCAGGCCCAAAACTTTAAAAAAAGCATAAAGTTAACTTTATTAACAGAACTAAAAGGAAAATAATAAGAATCAGAATAAACCTTCAAAACACTTTTCCTCCCCCCACTTTCCATCTTTCCTTTCCCACTGACAACGTAAAGAGACCAAACTTAGACTTTTTAGTCAGTGCATCACTTCTAAAATAGTCTTTTTCTAGTTCACTCAGAGAAAGAAAAGTTTCTCTTGCCATGCCATGGAGACTTCTCCACAAGAAACAGTTCTCTTGTAGACTTAATATCACAGCAAAGCAGCGCCCGGGTGAAAATCTGCTTGTACCGTGAAGGTCCCTCCCACATTTGGTAGTTTTCCCACAACTACCTCTGTGGGCCACTGACCCATGGGGTACACTTTTAAGGATGAGTTGTTCAGGAGCAAAGGTTCTCTTCATTATCTCTGAGATCATCTTCATTTCTGAGGACAGAGGTCTCCCCCCCCCCCTTTTTTTTTAAGGGCAGGGGTCTTCTTCACCTTATCTCTCTCTCTGTTCAAGCTTCTCATTGGATCACAGTCACTTCAACATCTGCTGGCTTTAGCACAAGTGCCTTTGCTCGTGTCTGCAGTTTGAACGCTTCATCCCCCCATGTCTTTCATGAGTTACAGGGATAACAGTCCGATTGTTCATGTCTTCATCATGGCTTACAAAAGAATTTCAGTCCCGAGACATAGGACATCTTCTCATTCTCCCCCTTCTGGACTTCAGCTCTGCCCTCCTCACTGACCTTGGAGTCTCCATGTTGTTCTCCTCAAGTGTCTTCACCCTTCTCCCCGCTCTTATTCGCTGGAGGATTAGTATCTGTAGGTTTTATCTGAGCACGGAAAGAGTTAACATCTCTCTGGGCTCCGGCAGATGGTCAGGTGATCCGGTGCCGGGCGGCGGCGGGACAATCGAAGTGCAGGATTTCAGGCCGCGCTGGGGGGGCTGTGCCAAGATCTCAGGAGTCGGGCCAGAATGGTGGCGGCCACTATGGCTGCATGGGTGCTCCTCCGGCCCCTGCCGCGTTCAACTCCAGTCGCAGGGCTGCTTTCCGCACAGGCTGCAGACTTGCCCCCGATCTCAGCCGCATGATCTCCTGCGGCGCCGGTAGGACGGCTCAGCGGCTTGTGGCCCGAGTGGGGCCCATCTCGGCTCCGCCCGAAGCCGAGCGGAGCCGGCCCGGCCTCGCCGGGGTCCTGTGGAGCTGGCGGGCTCAATAGCAACAAGATTTTAAAAGTCCACGCCGCACTGGGGGCCGGGCCGGGCCGGGCCATCCCAGCTGAGCCGGGCTGCCCTGGCCGGGCCGGGCCCGGCCCTGCCGGACCGCGCGGGCTCCCCAGTTACCTGCTTGAAAGCCGGAAGTAAGAGAGAGCTTTGGGTGCCTTGCTTTGTTTTAAATATGGGATCTGGAGGCGTGTCTAACTCCCACCATTGGTTCATGCTCAACCTAGGACAGGAGGATTTTGTGATACTGTTCTTTTTTTAGGTGCAAGATAGTTCTTCTTGATGGCTTTATATTTCCTCTTTTTTTTTATGGTAGCCTTTCAAGCTCTGAAAGCTTTAAAATTTTTAGTTTTCTTAAATGTCTAGACTTGTTTATAAGACTGGATAATTGCAAAGGTGGAACTTTTTGGCCAGTTCTTTTGCAAATCTAGCTCTCCCTAAATCCCGTTTTCCAGACTGAAAGACAGACTGAAATACTGTACTCACCTTTAGCCCTACAAATATACTGGGGGGCTGCTGACTGCATAGTGTGTGTGCCGCTTCTCTTCAAATATAGCACACACAAGGTGCATCAGTTTATTGAACTCTCGGGAATTCTCGCCTCTGCTTTATCACACACACTCCCCCTGTGTGCGTATACTTTTGTTATTCAGGACACTGAGGTAGTTGTGACGTCTCAAAGGACAATGGAAATATACACTCATTCTAGACATTAATTCTGTTCTTGCAGACTAGATGCTGATGTGCTTTTTTAGAAAATAGCTATATTATATATAGCTATATATATCTGCTAATATTTGATTCAAAATTTTAAGATGAAAGCGCATATGCTCTTAAATTATGCAGAAAGGACTTGTTCCTCTGTAATATGTGTGAAAAATCCGGTTTGAATTTTAGATCTGCAAATATTGATTTAGGATCTTTCTAAAGTTTTCAGTTATAATGAAATACAAGTGTAATCAAATGTCAGTGTTTTAGATGACCTTTAAGAAAGGGGTGTGTGGGGGTGTACAACAAACTCCCTTTTCATTAATGCGTGACAATGGGGAAGGAAAAGCATCTGTTCAGCTAGTGAACTGCTGCAGCAAAGGGTCTTTTCCTTCTGATGTACCGAAGTACAGTACAAGTACTAGCTTGAAAGCAATCTGGAGGGGAAACACAAATAGCTTTCAGATATTAGTTGCGTTGTTCACCTTAAAATGCTCCTTTTTACTTTTAAAGATCGAGTCCTTATAAACATGTGTTACCAAGAACTGGTAGAAATAATATGTGTAACTGAGAATTAACTGGCTTAGGGATTCATTGTTGGTAAAAGCATCATAGAACATAACATTTTCATGATAGTCAGTATGAATGTGGTTGGAAAAAACCCCAATGATTTCTCTTTTTACAGAAAAACCTGCCATTGCTCCACCTGTCTTTGTATTTCAGAAGGATAAAGCACAGAAGGTAAGGAGATATTGATACTTTTTTCTTGTTTTGTTCTTAGCCCTGACTCCTTCCTTCCATGCTGATCAGCCCTTTGTCTATATTGTTGTGAAGTTGAAGATGGCTAATAGACCGTTAATATCATTAATGGGCATAGGGCAAGGAGATACTGAAGGGCGAAAAGTGGGAAGATGTATGGTGGTTTCACAATACAGGTAGCTCTTCAGACAGAAGATAGACCAATGTGGGAGAAAAAGTATTGTGAAGGTGTATCTTGAACGTGTGGCAGAGGAGTGCTGACGCTTGAGTTGCATGACAAAGCTACAAAATTTCTTTTTCTGATAATAGGGTTAAGATAAAGCAAAGAAAACTGGTTTAGATTATTGCTTTTCACCTCAGTGTGTTTAAATGTCTCTCATATCTTTGTTTAGTAAGCTGTGAAGTATCTAGTTACCTTGGGAAATGGTAATTCTGTTCCCTCATCTCAATATGGTATTTAATTCTGTCTGGTTAATAGTAAAAGCTATTAAGATTTATGGAGAAAAAAACCTCAAGGTTACTCTTGTTTCTGTTGAAGATGGTGGGAACCGAGAGAAGTGTATAATACACTTTCTGTTGGATCATTGGAATGTTTTGTTATCTGTGGAGTCAGAAATGTTTGAATTGAAATATTGAACCACTTCTCAGTTGATAGCTTTTCTCTAGTTTGGAACAAGTACTGTACTCAAGCTTTCTCAGAGGTTCAGTAGGCATATTCCTCAGCAGGAGCTTGAAATCTTTTCTCAGCTTGGAAAGGATTTAAGTCTGCTGTCCTCCTAATATTAGCTAATCAATTTAAATCTGCCAGAGAGTAAGTACTTTCAAGACATTCTTATAATTACATATTTTACAGTGACTGTTTACATATACCTTGGAGTGAAGGGAGTGGTAGTGTTTGCACTACCAATTTTGATCATATTTCCTTTTAGGAAACAGCTCCCAATCACCCACTGTTGCTTAGACTGTTCTGAAGTCCCTTCTGAGTTGTATCATGGTGAGTGTTCTCTGCGGGTGTCCTTTAGAATGGCAGTGGTGATCTTAACAGCGTGCAGTCCAGACAGAGTGACATGGTCCTGTGTCCTTCTTTGCTGGCCTGGTCCTTACATGCCAAGATAGCAAGTTCCCTCATGTTGTACCTTTGCTTCTGCACCCGTCCAGCGGCCTGCACACTCCATGCCTTCAGCATTAGGCTGTGCAAGCTCCTGCATTGGGCTGTGAGACAGGTCTGTTGCACTCTGATAGGTCTCAACAAAATATTTGTAAAAATATATTAATTAAAGGCATAATGTATTTTGGGGCTGGCAGAGAGGAACTAGGGAGGGAGATCTGTGGTTTTGTCTTCCCAACTGCCTCTGAGGATGCTGAGGTGTTGCTGAGCCGGTAGCTGTATTCAGGACTGCCTCTGCCTGGGCACAGACAAAAAGTCTGGCTTTTTTGGGTGGAGGGTCTGTGGGTTCCCGAGCATCTTGAAGGCACAGGAGTTAGAGATATTGATCTAAATGCCAAGTGGTGGTGATGCTGTCACGGGGGCTAGCCGCTGTTGCTTTGAGCATGGAATAAGTCTGGTTTGGCTGGGGAATAGGGCTTGTTCCTTGAAACAGATCAGAAAATCTGGTAGTAGCATCTGTCAGTTAGTTACCAATTTTCAGAATAGTAACAGACATAACTGCTTATGCTAAACTGTGTATTGCTTGGAGATGTAGGATTTTTTTTTTTAAGGGGTAGGGGGAGTGATTAGTAATTTTAGTAGCTTTTATTGTGGTGTATTTGACACTGCAGAGAAGGACTTGCAGAAGCATCAGTGCTGTGCTTCTTGCAGTTTGATTAAATAAAGAGCTTGTTGCTCATGCCAGTAGTTGTTTTTTGTAGTATAGATACAATAGTAGTGTAGTCAGAACATGATGCTGTGAGCCAAAAGTAACAGCCACTTAATCTATGCTGTATATATCAGAATCTAGCATTCAGGCGAGCTTTAATGAACTTAATTAAGGAAAAGTGCCTCAGGTTACATACTAGTTGAGATATTTCACTGTGTTTTCAGAAAGACTTAATAGCTAAGTGTTCCCGATGAGAGTAAACTCTGTTACTGTTTCTGTAAAAGGTGCGTGGTTTAACTGCATTGCCTACCACAAAAGACTATCCTTATTAAAGTTAAAAAGGAAATCCTGTAAACAGAGGAGTTTTTCCTAGAGCAGTGTTTTGAAGAAAATGCAGAAGTAACTTCAAAATAGTTGTCAAACAATGCACGACTTGAATATGTTATTTCTCTGTGTAAATTACAATTTTAATTTAGCAAAATGTCTGTCAAGTCACTTTTTTGTAAGCAGAAATGTTAGTGGAGGCTTTTTAGTGCTGACATAGCAGTCTGACAATAAGCTGAGGGGGAGAAAAAGCATTGCATTGTGTATTCAGTTAACTGTCTCTGATGGTTGTGTATATGTTTGCCTAGTGTTTTTCCACATGAACCTGAACATCCTGAGCAGAATTATTTCACTGCAGCGTCTACAGATCCTCTCAGTATTACAGCTAGGTTGATATAATTCAGTGGTCTTACTGACTTCTCTGGAACTAACAGTGTCTACTATTAAGTTAAACAATGTCCTTTTTCTAGAAATCTTGACTTAAGTTTGTGCTTGGAAGGTGTCTGACGTCTTGGTCATGCCAACACCATGAAACACTTGAGGCTTGGGGCAGAGTGGCTGGAAAGCTGCCAGTGGTGAAGGGCCTGGTGGTGATGGTCAACAGCAGCTGAACATGAGCCCAGGTGTCCAAGAAGGCCGATGGTACCTGGCCTCTACTAGCAGTAGTGTGGCCAGCAGGACCAGGGCAGTGACTGTCCCCCTGTGCTGGACACTGGTGAGGAATTTCAAATCCTGGCTTCAATTTTAGGCCCCTCATGACAAGAAAGTCATTGAAGGGCTGGAGCATGTCCAGAGAAGGGAATGAAGCTGGAGAAGGGTTGGAGCACAAGGCTGATAAGGAGCAGCTGAGGAGCTGGGAGGGCTCAGCCTGGAGAAAAGGAGGCTCTGGGGGACCTTCTGGCTCTCTACAACTCCCTGACAGGAGGGTAGAGCCAGGTGGAGGTCAGGCTCTGCTAGCAGGGAACAAGGGACAGGATGAGAGGAAATAACCTCAAGTTGCGCTGGGATGGTTTAGGTTGGATATTGGGAATTTCTTCACTGAAGGGGCTGTCCAGCCCTGGCACAGCTGCCCAGGATAGTGGTGGAGTCACCATCCCTGCAGGGATTTAAAAGCTGTGTGGATGTGGCACTTGGGAACGTGGGTTAGTGGTGGACTTGGCAGTGCTGGGGGAATGGCTGGACTCTGATCTTGGAGGAGTTTTCCAACCTGAACAATTCTGTGGTTTTATGATCTTTTTCTCCACTAGAAATTGGAAAATATTCAGCAGTTCTAGGACAAAGTTCATACTAGTCTGGAAATTAATTTTTTAACTGCATCTTCCAGCTAAGGATGTATACACTTGAATAAAACATCAGAACTCGCAATTTGATATGTTTATTTAGAGGGGACAAAAAGTGCATGGTATTCATAATGCTACCTCTTAATTTTACTTTCAGTAAGGATGTTTGAGTTGTTTTCTTTTGCAGTTAAACACAGGATTAGTCTGTCCTTGTTTTCAATTTAGATGTCAATTAATGGTGGATGTCAAGTTGGCAATTACTAAATATGAGTGAGTCTGCATTTTCATTATTTTAATGTCTCCTTACCTATTTGAGAACTATTTTTACAGTGTGTGAAATATAATCTTGCAAGTATCTGAATAGTAGCACTGCTGTTCGTGTTTCTGACAAGCAGAGTTTCTAGTGCTGACACCAGTTGGAAAATTGCATCAGCTTAAGACTCAAACTCTTGACATCTGAAAGCAATACAGAATCTGAACCTCGCTATGTTAGGCATAGAGTGTTTCTGTTACTCCATTATCTATCCAAACAACTTATTTATGAGCTAAGCTGTGCTTTCCATGGCACTTTTTGAATTAAATATTTAAATTGGTGGATATAACTTATATCTGTGGTTAATATTAGACACTTCTTTGACTTGTGTTTCTGCTCTGAAACTGATTTTAGCTTCTGCCATAAAACCGTTTCATGACAAGTTTCTGGCTAGAGGTTACTTTAAGTAATTTTCTGAAGTTAACTTTTAACATGCATTTCTGAGGTGAAAGTATTCTGTCATTTTTGGATTGACACATTTTTAAGCAAGTATATTAGCTCAAAGAAATTTAATCAGTAGTAGTGTAAAGAAACATTTTGTCCAACACTGTCTTTGAAGTAATGTCACTTGTTCTGCAAGTGTGAACTGTGATAATCTGGTTGTTACTGATTGTCATCATGTAGGACCGTTATGACCTTCCTAGTCACAAGTATAGGAAAAAGTTGATTCTCCACTCGGATTTAAAAATTTCTTGCACTTGAAAACGCCATTGTTTATGATGTAGCTTGCGCCTTGTCCTCTTCCCTCCACCAGCTTGGGCTGGCATATTGGTAGAATATAGAAAAGAACACTTTATTTCTAGTTTGCTGTATAACTAGTTTTGGTCAGTGCACTGCTTTCCATATGTGAATTGATAGTGGTGATCTTTTAAGATTGACTCTGAAAGAAGATAAGTTACGTGATACTTGGGTCATGTTCCGTACCGAAGTGGTACAAAGAGTTTAAGGGGTAGCTGGGTCCTAAATGCAAAGGTTCTGGAATGAATAAGGGGTTATGTTAAATTGTTCTAGCTGTCGTCATGGTCTTAACTCTGGAGTTTTAGAACTAGGTATGGAGTTGTAAAAGTGATTGAGGTGATTAGAAGACTGCATTCCCAGGGAGCCTGGAGAGAGAAATAATGAGGTGTTTTTGTGGTTTTGGTTTTTTTTTTTTTTTAATTTTCTTTTGGGTAATATGTAAAGTAGGGGTTAGTTGAAGTCCTGCTTTGGTGCAGTGTTATTTGGAAATGCTTGGGTTTTGGTGGTTTGGGGAGGCAGACGACTAGAAAAGGTTCTTCATGCTGTGGCCATGACTTACAGGTTTAGGATGGTGGCAGAGAGAGAACTGTGAATGAAATAATTTGTGTATGAAGAGGCAAAGCATTCCCTTTCCCAGTGTGTCTCAGCATTGTTAGCATGGGTGCCAAGAGGCTTTGTTAGGATACCCAGCTGAACTGTGTTGTAAGTCCATAGTATACTTCAGGAATTTAAATTTATGCTTAAGAGTTCATAATTGTGAATATATTGCTGTACTTAAAAGAACAGTCATGACGGTATTTGGCGAGACAGCTGTGCAAGACAAAGCTTGGAGGAATATAGAGAGGCTGATAAAGTCAAAGGCTGTTAAGCATATAAGCAAGGGTTGTCCTTAGCTCTAAGCAGGTAAAAAATGTGAAAAGATATACTGAGAGTAGTCTTTTTAGGCCATTGGATAGGGGTGCTAGGGTGAGGAAAATGAGGAAAGGAGTTGCAAATAGCTCAACTTAGAACTGGGAGGAAAAGCTGGTCCAAGAGTGCTTGTGCCAGTCTTTATTAGAAAAGAATATTATTTCGTTGCCTATATTTGGTGGTTGTAGTTTCATGGTAGTCTTAGCTTTTAAGTATTCCTTCATGTCTCTCCTTATTTTGTGCAATGCAGAAGAAGCAAAATCTCAAGATAGACTTAAATGTATTTAGTCTGGGTGTGTTATTTTTAGTTTTAATAAAGTAGATGTTGTTTGATGTGGCTGAGCAAGGTGAATGTGTGTAGGTGGCTTCCTAACATTATTCATTTCTCCCTTGATCTTTGCCGTAGTATTTAAGAGATGGGAACAGGTTTCTGTCAAGTTCTCCCTAGAACTGTATTTTATGAGGAATGTTTTCTGTAGGGAAGAGGAGGCTCAAGGAGGGACACATTTCTCAGACAAAACATTCACCAGCTCCAAAGAACTTCAAGAAAGAGCTTAGATCAGAATTCATGAAGCTAAGAGACTAGGAAACACTTGCAATAGCATGCATGACTAAGGACTAAAATTAATTTTAAGAGTTTGCAGTTTCCTCTTGATACGCATTTTTGAGAACAGCTGTACAAACTTCTGCCTGGAGCAGTTCTGGTTTGATAAATCCTTGAGTCTTTTGTTGGTCTTGTCTTCCATGACTTATACCACATACTATTCACAAAATTCTGAAACTTACAGTAGTTTTTGAATAATGTATTTTTTCTAATAGAATTTTGTATTTTATGTATTTATATATTGGCCATGAAATTCTTATCTTTGATTCAGAATTTTCTTCATAGAAGTGGTGATTTGCAATAATTATTTTTGTTTGTTTCTTTTGTGGGTCTTGAAGCAGATATTCCAGTCTTGCTTAGAGTAGAAATCAGATTTAGGCTTATTTCCACTTTTTGAAATGCTTGACACCAAGTATTTCAAGTATTCGAAGAGTTACTAAAATCTGTTGGTTGTTTACTTAGCCTACTTTAAGATGTTCTAAACTGTGTCGATATGAATTACTTGCAAAATATTTTGTCATTTCCAATTTTAAGTACTTAGCACAAGTGTGTCTTGAATGTTCTTGCCTCGTCTTCATTATTAGCAATTTTCTGAACTGTACCTAGAAGTCAGTGTAAATTTCTGGTAAGGCTCTTTTTTTTTTTTACATGTATTGTAAGTGCTATGGCCAGTTCCAGGTAGCCTTTTCCTGCTGTTCTCCCCAGATGAAAAGGTAAGGATAGGTTGCTAGACTGCTAGATTTTGTTAAATGTTTGTTGACAAAATGTTTCTTTAACTCTTCTCATTCTGTGGGGTTTTAAGTTAGTTAGTGTTTGGGTCTGTTATTAACAACTAAACATTAAAATGTTAGGTAACTTTGACAGTACAAAAGCCTGGCATCCTGAACTTTTACCTGACATCCATAATATTATCCCCATAAATATATTTTGACTATTTTGAGCCTTAATTATAGCAATTTCTTGCATGATAAAATTTCACGTATTGCTGGCTTTTAATAATTGCTTCTGTTATGACGACAGGACAGGTGTTACTTGAAGAACTTGGGCCTGTTAAGATGTTAAGTGCTGCTGTTCATTTTTGAGGCTTTTGCTTACTTTCTTGCATGGACCTGGGCAATGATGAGCATTTTTAGTCTTTGTTCTACCACGTGTTTTCTGGGAGCAAGCCAAGGTTGAGTGCTTTTGAGTGCCGTCTTTTCCTTACTGCTTGATTCTTCAGATACTTCACCATAAGATGCAGGGAAGCTCAGTCCACATATTGCAAGTTGGGAGCACATCCTTGGCCTGCATGTTATCCGTGGACTATAACTTAGTCCTTAATCACAGTACAGTTGTTTGTGCTCAAAGCCTTTTTAACTTTTTCATTCTTTAGACATGTGCAGAATATGACAATGCTTACTTTTGTTGTACAAGCAGGGATGTGCAGCATTAAATTATGTGAAGGAATGAAAAGCCTGTGGCAGAAGTTCAGCAAATACCAAATTGCATTAGGGTGCACTAGTTATCCTGTCACCTCCCTCCTTGAAATAGATTGAAACTTGTTAATTTATGAAAAAAGCATTGGTGTTGCTTTTCGGATAATTCACCATCATGTGACTATGAAAGGATCCTGTGTCTTGTGTGGATGTTAAAATAATTAATTTCTGTGAGAATTTTATAACCAACCTCACCTCCCTCAAACGTGGGCTGAAGAGGCAATGAAGGACGCTTATTTCCAGTAATTGTCTAATTTTTGTATCTGAATCTGGGGGTAAAAGCTATTAGCCGTCCTTTAGTCCTTGAGAGAGGGGAGGAGTTAAACCCCAACAAGCCTGTAGCTGGCAAAATCCTCTTTGCTGGGGACACAGATGATTTCGGTAACTTTCGAAAGAGTGCATTTGCTCCAACTGAGGCTTTTTGCAGGAAGGGGAAGCGATTCTGTCAGCAGGTTCTGTTACAGAGTTTCTATGTGTTTTAATTGGTGTCTCAGCAACAAGCAGCTCCTTCTGCCATACTGTGAAAACAGTGGAATTTAAAAATGGATCCTCTCACTAGGATGACCGATCTCTCATGTTGCAGCCTTGCATTGAAGGGACGTTGTCTTTTCTGCTCACAGTCCCCTGCAGAGCAAAAAGCTTTGTCGGATTCAGGCGAGGACCCCCAGGGAGAGGTTGAGCCCCCCTACCATGGTCTGGGTCACACAGAACCAGCTGGTGAGTGCGACTCTGGGCACCCTGCTCCTGCTGTGGCCTCAGTCAGTGCTACCCTGAGTCCTGCTTCTGAAGCCCAGCTTGCTCCTGTTCAACAAGAACTGGCAGGGGTAAGTGTCAACCTACAAAGTACTTCTGCTGCTGAGGGGATTAGAGGAAAAAGTCCCTTCCACTAGGTGGAATCCGTTACTGTTCACTGTAGTAAGTGCAAATCACAGTCTGTCTGGTTCTTTAATCTCAAATGTTAGTCCTCTCTAAACCCTCGTTCCAATTAGAAGAAATGAAATTTGTGAGTCTCCCTAGTAGTGTAACTGTAGAAGACACCTCAAGTAGTTTAAAATTTAAGGTGTAAACTGTGTGTTTGCTAAGGGTAAGAGCACTTCTAAATGAGTGAGAAAGCAGGTCTGTATTTGAGGGATTTGCTTCAAGCGGTTAGAACTCTTCGTTCCCTCTCTGGCCCATAATGCTGCAGCTTGACAAAGTGAGCAGCTAATACTGTTTCCACTGGATATGTCATGCCAACCTGTAAGGTATTTAACAGATTAAAAGCACCAAGCATCATAGCAGAGTTTTGAATTCAGGTGTTTGGAGTGGGGTGGAAATCTGTATCGTGTGGAAAAGCTGTCAGTGCTCATAATTTGATTCTTCTACTGGTGGTGTAGCAAAATCTTTTCTGAAAGATTGGATGACTAAATGACTGCTACCGTACAGTCTTTCAGAGCAACTTTAAGTGTTCCTAATCTTTCTGGTTGGTGGATCGTGTTTTCTTGTTGCAGATGAGTGTCACTGTTCATTCTGGCATCACACCCTAGGCATGTGCTCTTTGCTAGATCTTTGTCTGTTAAGGCTGCCTCACCCAATACCCGCACCCTTTTCTTGCACTGGTTGGTTTGGGTTTTTTTTGTCCAAGAATCGGCCATTTCAAGTAAACCCAGTAGTGAATGGATTGTCATAACAAGGTGCAAATAGCTGTAGGTTAAGCACCTCTCAGTGTTCAGACTGTTGCTTGATTACCTGCAGAAATATTTCAGTTTCTTTTCTGAAGGTTAAAATTTTCAAGGGTTAATATTTTAAAATATAGCTGGTAAACATGTGCGGAAAATCAGGCTCTGAACAGCCAGTGTCCATAAAGGAGACAGAGGAGTCCTGCAACTTTATTCGAATAAAGGGAGAGAGGCCACTGGGGCACATGCCCACAGGGTTTTCTCTCTCGAGGTTTCAGAGGACACAGCCTCCCTTTATCCTAAACCCCTGGCCGCATGTTGCCCTCTTCCTTTCCCCAGTGGCTGAGGTACTAGGAAGGTACAGCCTTCCTGATCCGCCTGCCACATATCCCCCTTGAACCTGTCATTTTACGCCAAAGTTCAGAAAGTTCAGGCTTGTGCAGACCCACTTGTCTGTTTCAGGAGTCAGGCTGTGCGGGCTCTGTAACAAACCTGCTGCGTGAAGTTAGTGGAGACATTAAGACGCATTTCAAAGACGTTAACATCCATACCTTCACCCATGGAATTGTTTGTAAAGACATTAGCACACATCTTTCCTATGAAAGATAATCACAGACTTTTATCTCAGTTTTCTGTCATTTGAAATTGCAGTGTTACTAGAATTGTCCAAGAGAACGGTATTAACCAGACTTTCAGGAACAATGCAGCAAGTGGTTATCTTCGTCTTGTTCTTAGAGAGCAGAAAATCTTACCTCAGTTAACGCAGTTCTGAAAGAAATTTAAAACCCACAACTACTGTTGGGGGTCATACGCAGAAATTAGTGGCTGCGCAAAACAGCTGCTTCAGCATTCTTCTTGACTCCATTCAGTTAAATGTACCGAATTGTATGCTGCTCAGTATGGGCATGTAACTGGCATGCGCTGGCAAGTATTCTTCAAATTATCCCAGTGTTTTGCAGTAAAACCATCCCTTGCCTTGAAATCTAGAGAAGGTTGGTGCATCTTAAGAGTGCTTGTACTGGTTCATTGGAATGGCAGTTTTCATGCAGTCTTCCGCGGGCCTGGGAAGATGGATGAATTAAGATGGAGGAAGAGACACTGCATATTTCTTGTTTACTTGTTTGTACAGACACCAGCAGATATTTTTGATACGACATGAATTCATTGTGGCCATAGGTACAGCCCCTTGCAGAGCTGATGGTCATGTCCTAACTTTTTGCTAACCCGCACCAGCCTCCCACAGCATGTGGCCGTCCCAGCAAGACTCTGCTGGTTAAGAGGTTCTGGCACAGCTTTTAAGCAAATCACAGCAGTTCAATAATGCCTTTGTATGTGCAGAGTGTCTGGACTGCAGACTTGCATTACTGTGCTCTGAAGTCCTTTATATATGACTTTTTGCATCTTAAAATGCATTTTCCAAGATAAACGCTAGAAGCATACTCTTAGAGCTTTCCCTGAATTACATTGACCTTTTCTGCTTTACCCAAATTCTCCCTTCCTCTCTGTTTCTGCTCAGTAGTGTGAATAAGCAAAAACTGACAAATTTGTTGAAGTTTTGAAGTTCTTCTCTTAGCTCGATGTAAAAATTGTGTGAGGAATTAATGTTTGTATTTAGTCAATTACTGTGACTTACACTTTTAAAAAGCAGTTGGTAGCCTTTATGAAGCTAAGTTCCTTAACTAGAAATGTGTCATATTTGTAGGAGCCTCTATTTAAGCATAATTGTAACTTTTCTCTAGCTGGATTTCTGAAAACCAGGGGCAAAGGGAATTAGTGAAAAGTGGCTTCTGCTCTAAAATGAGAAAATTCTAGGTTGGATTTTGCTGTTACCAGTTCGTGTCTTGTTAGCATCTAAGTCCAAAGAACTGAATGGAGATAAATTGAATCACCTTGGTGGTTTCTTACAGGATGCGATGGTCCTGCCTTTTGTTTCTCTTGTGTGAGGTACTTGTGTAAAGCACGTGTGGCTGTGAAGTACAGACTGAGTAGGCTGAGAAGAGGAGCGTAAAACGGAGAGGCTGGACTGCTGTTCATTGTCACTAAATGTAATCCGCTGGTTTTTGCAGCCTTGTCAGGCTTGTCATGCATATATACCCCTGGTTTTTGTCTAGTTTACTGAGCTTCCTCCGGAGCAGCACTGGTATGCAATTCTGGCTGCAATAGTAACTTACTTTATCTGTGGCTTTGTAGAAAAGTGAAGCTTATGCTAATACAGTACATCCGTGTAACCCCACCCCCATGAAATCTACCTGGCATCTATTTGTCCAAAGGTGCATAGCTTTAATCTCCCAAAACTCTTGGGCTAGGAAGCATGGAAATAACTCGGAGCAGATTCTCTGTTCTGCTTTGCCGTCCATGGGGTACAGAGCTGGTTTTGGATTTTGATGCCTGTTGCCCACTAAACATAGTGATGGTACATTAGTTGTGCTTGTCAGTTACGAAAATACGGTGATAGGGTGATTTGAGGCTTGTGCTATATAGGTTTGACTTTTTTTGTCTGTGTTACTTGAACATTGAGAATGAAACATATGTTAGTAACGTCTTAAGTTTTTGACATTCAAGTGGAAATCACTTGTTTATTTTTAAGGATTTTTGCATATAGAGATCTGCAGTTCCACTCATGCAAATTTTTTCCAAGTGTTTTCTTTTTGCTTTCAGGATTTTTGATAAAAGTGGAAACAAATTGCTTGTATATGTGACGACACTTTATGTGCAAAATGGAATCTTTTCTGAGTTCAGATGCTGGTTGCTGAAATACATGATATCATGGTTTTCCATTTTAGCCTCATCTTTTGGGAAACTAGTGTGTGTTGGCAAGGGCAGTGACTAATAAGACCACCTTCTGGTAGTACCATGGACTAGTTGACTAATTATGTGGGAAGAGCCATGGATCATCAAATGCCGTATTAAGACGGCTGGGCTGATAGGTGTGTGTGGATGCAGGGAGTTGTGTTCCAGAACTGTCAGTAGCTTCTTATTCCCAATTCTGAAGGTTTCAAAAGTGCTCAACTAGGATGCTGGTGAGGTAGCTGTACTTTCCTGTGAATGTAAAACTAAACAGAAAAGCCCTTAAAGGTAATTAAACAGGGAAAGTGCAGTGTAAGTGGGTTTTTATTAGCATTTAGTGGCATACTGATAGTACAGTATTATCTGGTTCTAAATGTATGCAGTGCTAAATAGAAAGTTTTGTACTTTCTGGTATTCTTACACCCAAGGTATGCCTCAGATGTCGGTCCTGTGCAGACTTACGCAGTCCTTCTGTGTGTCTGCCTGCTCTCAGTGCCCAAGTGGGCTGAATTATGGTGGGGAAGGAGCTTTGGGGCATCAGTGGGCTCTGCCCATGAGCTGCCATTCCTCCATTTATCAGCAAAGCTCTGAAGTGAGACTGAGTGAAGGGGGGGTGTCTGTCTGCATGTCCTAGGGCAGCAATGGGATGAAAGGGTAGTGTTGGACAAGGTAGATGGTCCAGTATGTCAGAGCTATCTAAAAGGATGGTGTAGCCAAGGTGGGGGTTGGTCTGTTCTTCCAGGTAACAAGTGACGGGACAAGAGGAAATGGCCTCAAGTTGTGCTTCAAGTTGAACATTTAGATTGGATATTAGGAAAAGCATGTTCCACAAAAGGGTTGCACAGCCCTGGAACAGGCTGCCCATGGCAGTGGTGGGGCCATCATCCCTGCAGAGATTTGTAAGACGTGTGGATGTGGCACTTGCAGACATGTTTTAACATTGGGCATGGCAGTTCTGAGGGATCTCTTAGACTTGCTGATCTTGAAAGTTTTTGCTAACCTAAGCAATTTGATGATTCTAAGATGTTTTGTAATGAGATGAAGATGCTGACGCTGCCCTGATCACCTTCCATAGTGAAAGGAATCTGTCACGGAGTTATTTTTTGGAGGAGCAAGGGAGATTATATTAGTTGAGGAAGTGGCAGAGAAATAGGAGGAAAGAGCCATAGAAATCCTCAGAAAATACATAAAACCTTTGTTCAGAGACCTTTTGAATATTTGTGATAGTTGGTAGCCTGTGATGCTTCTTTTTTTGTTCCTGGTACTGTGGAAGATGTTAGGAGACTATCTGTTGGGGAAGATGAAACAGGAAAGTTTTATTGCCTGGCCAAAGATGGTGAGAACATGGAAACTACAGGTGAAATAGAAATGAAGGCATACTTTGAGATACCAGGCCTCAGTTACTGAACAACTGGAAAACAATGGTGTGGCCGGCTGAAGGTAATAATCCCCTTTGATTGAACAATACCTTCTGCTAGCAAACAGGTCCAAGGGTCAGAGAAGACCCTGCTAGCTTGGCAGAAAGGGTCCAAAGAGTGGTTTTTAGGGTTTAAAATGTAGCACAGTATGGTAATACAATGATTCTTATAGGCTATATGTAAATGATACAGGATTTGTGTCTTGTACTAGATTGGTTGATGAAAATCAGAATATTCAGCACAGAAGATGATTTATTGTATTGTACACGAGAATCTCGGTCACTTCTTACTTCTTACTGCTCACTTCTAGCTCTCTTAGCTCTCTCTTGCTCCCTCTTGCTTTTCTGGCCTGCTTCGAGCTGCGGCTGGCAGCTCCAAGCAAGGCCCCTATATCTATGTCCTTAACAGTAAACCTCATGCTCAAAAACCTGCTTATAGAGATCTCTCACCATCTGTCCCGACCGTCCAGCACTGAAACATCAACCCTACAGAACCCCAACAGAATCCCACAGCAATTCTACAACTATCCATTGCTAATTCCAATAAAAATACTGGTGTATTGGTTTATAGAGCGTGCTTTGAAAGACATTCCTCCAATGCTATAATTTTGGTGAAGGAACTAATGCGACTTAGGTTAATTAGGTAAAGTGCTTTGGAATGAACTCCCAAATAATGGGTATGTTTATGTTGAGCTTGAAATGTTATGATATTTTAAAAATGAAACCAATTTTGAAAACTATCATTTTCAAATTTTCAGTGTATAGAAAATGTAACTGTAGTAATTGTTACACAGTGCCTAAAGATATTAGTGCTTGGGATGTGAATTTTCAGGAATCTTATTTGTAAATGAAATATTTTGAATTAATTGTATTTGATAATATCTGTGTAAAACTCTGTATGCCCAGATGTAAGTCATAGAAGATTATTGCATTGAGTGTGTATCAATCACTGACAGTAAAAAAAGTCTCCTAACTGATGCTTAAAACATTTGGATCAATCTGAAGAGACTGAAATGTTTAGTGTATGATCTTTGTTTGATCAGTGTAATCTGATTTCAGAGATCTGCAGATGGATCAAGTCCAGAAGATGGAGATGGTAAGAGATTTTATTTTAAAATTAAAAGCCATGAGCGTGTGTCTTGCTGGGATGTTTTGCATTTTCTCTAATCATTTTTTTTCTACAGAATCTGATCGAGAGGATGCAAGCTACTGTCCACCTGTGAAACGTGAGAGAACTTCATCTTTGACTCAGTTCCCTCCTTCTCAGTCAGGTAAATGTTGCTACAGTATTATATATGAGGGATGGTTTTCTTTCCTAGACTTTTTTTTTTTTCCAGTCATGTAAGCAGTCTAATTACTGTCTGCTGTGCTTTGGATTAAGACCACAGCAACCATGTACTCATGTTAGCAAATTTGGTGAAGCCCAAAGAAGTTGATAGATGGTTTTTTAAAATGTTTTCTGTCTGTAAGTTTGCAGTTTCAGCTTTTACTCTTGTGCTGTTAAATTGCAGAATTAACCAGAAATCTTCTTGATTTGTTGTGTTCAGGTTGCTTCTTTCCAAATCAATAATCTAAATCTACCTTTTCCTTAGTTACTCTGCTGCCAGGGAAATTTTTCAAGTCTCAGCTTGTGTTTTAGTCTTTTTTCTTTTTTCTTTTTCTTTTTTCTTTTTCTTTTTTCTTTTTCTTTTTTCTTTTTCTTTTTTCTTTTTCTTTTTTCTTTTTCTTTTTTCTTTTTCTTCTTCTTTTTCTTTTCCTTCTTTTCCTTCTTTTCCTTCTTTTCCTTCTTTTCCTTCTTTTCCTTCTTTTCCTTCTTTTCCTTCTTTTCCTTCTTTTCCTTCTTTTCCTTCTTTTCCTTCTTTTCCTTCTTTTCCTTCTTTTCCTTCTTTTCCTTCTTTTCCTTCTTTTCCTTCTTTTCCTTCTTTTCCTTCTTTTCCTTCTTTTCCTTCTTTTCCTTCTTTTCCTTCTTTTCCTTCTTTTCCTTCTTTTCCTTCTTTTCCTTCTTTTCCTTCTTTTCCTTCTTTTCCTTCTTTTCCTTCTTTTCCTTCTTTTCCTTCTTTTCCTTCTTTTCCTTCTTTTCCTTCTTTTCCTTCTTTTCCTTCTTTTCCTTCTTTTCCTTCTTTTCCTTCTTTTCCTTCTTTTCCTTCTTTTCCTTCTTTTCCTTCTTTTCCTTCTTTTCCTTCTTTTCCTTCTTTTCCTTCTTTTCCTTCTTTTCCTTCTTTTCCTTCTTTTCCTTCTTTTCCTTCTTTTCCTTCTTTTCCTTCTTTTCCTTCTTTTCCTTCTTTTCCTTCTTTTCCTTCTTTTCCTTCTTTTCCTTCTTTTCCTTCTTTTCCTTCTTTTCCTTCTTTTCCTTCTTTTCCTTCTTTTCCTTCTTTTCCTTCTTTTCCTTCTTTTCCTTCTTTTCCTTCTTTTCCTTCTTTTCCTTCTTTTCCTTCTTTTCCTTCTTTTCCTTCTTTTCCTTCTTTTCCTTCTTCTTCTTTTCCTTTTCTCCCATTCCTTCTAAAATGGAGAGGATTCAGTGCATTTCTGAAATACCTGGCAAATGCAAGAGAGAATGACCACAGTCTGTGTGTGTGCATGGTCAGGGCAGTGAAATCACTGGGGTAAATTCATGCAGTTCACTTGCATGGGGATGGTCATGTTTGATATTTGTTCATCCACAGGAACAGTCTTGATTTGTGCCTTCTTTCCTCACAGATCATATGAAGGTTTTAGCTTTGATCAAGAGTTATTTTAGTTAAGATATGTCAGTGTTTGAGGCAGATTTGGAGACTGCTACTTTATTTCTACCATCTTAAGTTGAAATAAAGCAGATGAAAAACCTTGAAGGAGAGAACAGTAGAAAAAATATTTCTCTGATATGGAGCACATTCTGGAGATGTGACTAAAAGATGAAAGCCTAGTTGTTTTGATTTTAATTTTAAAGAAATAAGTGACTATGAAATCCAAAATGTAGTTGCTGATACTTTATGGGCACAGTATTCTAAATTCATGCACCAGTGCTAGTCAGGGGAAAAAGCCTTTCTCTTTCAGATCCCAGTTTTCTGGTGTGAAGCACAGTGGGTCTCCAGATGCCATCCTGTGAATTAAGTGACCAGCATTGCTGCTGTCTGTTTGCCATCCATTCTTAGTAAAGGAATGCACAAAAATAATGAATACGTGGTTTTGGTCTGTAGGTTTTCTGTTAGAATAACAGTATGTGTATACCCAGGTTCCCTATAATCTCTAACACTTACATTCCGCAATGTCTTTGTCTTATAAGGTTAAAATCTCCATGCTAACATCTGTTAAGCAGTGGAGGGAAACAATTTACTCAACTCTTTCATGGTTAAATACTGGATGTTCCAAGAGTCCAGTATCCTTTCTCAAGCCTCTGCTTATCTAATGTATTTTGACAGGATATTGTAATTTATTCCCTGATGCCTTTGTTCTCTTCTGATGTATGTTGTTGTCAAGCAGTGACAACTTTGTTTTGAATTGCAACTTCCATAAAGACCTCTTCGAATATTGTCGACATTATTCAATGGCTTTGGTTTCCAGAAAATCTTTTACTTTCCCACCTTCTTTTTTTTTTGTGGGGTTATGTTTCTCTCAATAATAGGGAAATTTTACTTACATGAAAACTGTGTCATGTTTGAGCTTAAGGCAGACAATAATAAAAAGAGAGAAGGTGTAATTAAAGGAAATATGAAAAAATATTTAAGACTTAATTATAAAAGGCAAATTGTGAAGGGCTGTGAGCTTTCAAGGCAGGAGCCTTTTGCACTCCCCTGGAGGAGTCAGAGATAAGCAACCTTCGTCAGGGTCGTGGTGACCTCCCAACAGGCCTTGTTTTGTCATGGTAATAGCTTGTACCCCGTTGGCTAATTGGTTTCCACCCCACCCCCTGTTTTTCCCATATAAACCCCTGCTTGTACCCCTGAGGGGAGGGAGTTCTCGTCCCTGGCCTCCCCTTCGCAGGGTGGCTGGACAATAAAGGCTACTTCTGTGGAGCTGCCATGTGAGGCTCCGGTCTCTCTGTCCTGGAGTTTGCCTTGGGTGATTTCACAAAGGGCTGAATCACTAGAGCTGGAATCACTTGTAGCTGAGAAATTGCTACACTTGCTGAAATCACCTGTTGCCCAGTGAGGCCTGCCGGTGCCCCTGGGAGGGCTGTTCCCTGCGGGAGCTCTTCTAGGAAGATCCTGGGGTACAGGTGCTGGTCAGCACCAGACCCCCCAGCGACAGCAAATGCTACATCTTTTAGTACAATGGTGTTCAGAGATGAACTTCATTTCTCTTTTCAACATACATAAGCTTTTTCTACAGCCTTATAAAAGCTAAAAGAGTCAATAAATACTGTTGGAGAAATCTGTCTCCTCTGATTGTACTATTTCATTAACTGGATTGTGATTTTTGTATAATACCAAAAGTACTAGAACTGCTGGACAGGGCCTGAACCAAACTCCGTATTGCTTGCTTCTTTAGGTCCCAGCAAAGGGTGGAAAAGAAACACTGTCCTTTGCCTGTTTTTTCAAACATTTTTTCCCTTTTGTTGACTGTTATGCTGCTGAGGTGACATCTGACAGTACTCTGATGTGCACTCCTCTGTTTCTATAGGAGTTTTGTCTTTGCAGGGTAGTTCAAGTTGCCTCTTGGTGCAGACAGTGCTGTCCATCAGAGCCCAGAGGTTCACTCCTGCTCTCTAGCAGGCATTACACACCTTTTCTGCGCTCTCTCTGCAGGGGCCTTTTGAAATGGTATTATACATTTTGCAATGCTATTTCATATTCTAACACCACTTCTACTTCCTAATTCAGGTTCAATTCAGATTGAATCCTGTATTTATACAGGATTCAGAAAAAATGAAATTTGTTCTTTCTCTGTTTCAGGAGACACTGGGAAGATTTTATGGACAATAGCTTGTTTGCTACTTCGGCTGTAATACTGTTTTAGTTTAGAAGAAATAAAACCAAAATAAAACAAATTACTAGAAAAGTAATTTTCAGTTTGAAGTCAGGGAATAGGTTTGTCAAAAAGAACAACATACACGACTTCCTTTTTGTTTCTTTTTCCTTGACTGCAGTAACAAAGAACAATGTCTTCATGCCATCAAGCTTCTGTGAAACTTCTACAGGCAATTCTGACTCAGAACCAGGTGAGCTTCCTCATTTTTCTGCTTTTTTACTGAACTGTTATTAATTTGTCACGATCCAAAGTGCTCTGATACTTCAGAAGAAAGACCCTATCTGTGGGAATGGAAGTGATGATGGTTCTGACCTTAGAGCTGTTCTCTTGCTCACTTACTTCATTGTTCGACTTCACCCTTGCTGGAGGTAATTAAAATAATATCAAAATTGTTAAATGTGTTGGGAGTGATGGTAGAATACTGCAGTATGACCATTTCCTGCTAGCCTCACAATAAAACCTATGGGAAATTTTCATTTATCTACTTTGGAAAACTGTTCTTTTATATTGGAAAGCAAAACAACCATAAGATATGGTCATGATTGTGTTCAGCTATGAGCTGTGAGCCCTGTGTTGACCGAACTGCTGATTTTGTTAGTCTCTGTAGTTCTAGTTCGGTTGTGTTGGGATCATTGTAGCACACATCAATATTGTATGGTTATAACCAAGCACAGTGAGACTGTAAGATGCTGAGTTGTCTTATTCTGAGTAGAGATATTAAGCCCCTAAAAGGAAAGAAGTATAATTATTCTTTGTAAGTTCTTAGGAACTCGATCTTTAGTAGCTGTAGATTTATAATTTTTTTTTTTTTTTTAGGTTTTGGTACTTTATTTAAAAGCCATAACTGTAGTGAATGTGAGCAAAATAATTTCTCTTCATACTACAAAAGCACTAGTAAAAACTAATGGTATTGCAAGAAACTAACATTGAGCAATTAAGTTTAACTTAATTTATGATAATTAGCAGTCAGGTACTTGTTAGCAGCAGTCATGTTCAGTCATACTTTTGATTGTTCTTTCTTTAGTTTGATTCTCACTTGAAACTTTTATTATCTGTATTAAGTCTTTCACAGAAGGAGCCTCATTTCACTGGTGAACACAGTCTTTTTCCTGTTTCTCCTGAAAATACTTTTGAATTTTTACTTGTGTGACACCATGTGTTTGTCTGTGATGTATATTTGCTGTGATATCACTGGAAATTCAGGTTTCTTTCAGAAGAAGAGAATTTGTTCTTCGGAAATCTCCTGATAACTTCGCATGTTTATAGAACTTGTGGGTTGTTACAGTGGGGAAAACATGAGGAATTTTATGATGGAATGCATATTTCTAATACATTACAGCTTTGTCCTTGTAATTTTGTATTTCACTTCCAGAGGAAAAGAGCAGTGGATTCCGGCTGAAGCCACCAATACTTATCCATGGTCAGGCACCTAGTGCCGGTGAGTTCACTGTTTACTGCAACAGTACAAAGAAACCAGCTCAAGCATTTTATTTAGTTAGTAGTTTCATCAACCTGCTATTGTAAATAGAAGGTGGCAATACCTATGTGTCTGCAGAAAAAAAATCTTGTCTTCTCTAGGGTGATTGTGCCCATATCCACTGTGTAATGCTTATGGACGCATCCATGTTTTGCATTGGATCAGCTGTGTATGTCTGAAGTGCATCTCCCAGCTGTCGCTGCTTAGCAAGCTTGTGTTTGTGCTTGGAGTAATCCTACAGACAGTGAATTCAATTCATTTGGTAGCAAACTGTAAGAAAAACGGTGTTCTAGGAGTGCATTGTGCAAGTTCCAGCCATTACTGAGTGTTCAATCTGGGACCAGGCCAGGGCAATTGAACGTGTCAGAATGCCCGCTTCTGCTCTCCCTGGCTTTTGTTGGTGATGTGGGTGGCAGGTCCTTGATCATGCCTCTTCTGCAGTACAGGTTGCCTATGACTGAGTTTCCCGTTTACTGATGTAGACCCAGCCACTATCAGAAAGAAGTTAGTATTACAGCTCCTTAGGAATTTGAGGGGGAAAAGAAAACAAACCCAAAGCCATTTAGGTAATGAAAGCTATACTATATAGCTTATATAGTTATACAGCGTAACTATATGGAAACTTCATTTCACTTGCAGGAAGAGTGGTAAATTTAAGAAAGGAACAAGCTTTTTTGAGCTTATGAACATTTGAACTTAGGATAGCTTTATATTCTGGTGTCATGCCCTTTGAATATGGGTGGCCTGAAATGGAACTAATTGCTAGGAGTGAGTTCTGTTGCAGTATTTTATTGGACAAAGAGTTCGTCTTGACTTTTTTCAGTGAAGAAAATGGAACCTTCTGGTCTTGCCATAACCTTCTAGTGTTGATGTTACAATGTCTGGGGTTTTTTTATTAGGTTGTTTGAGGTCAATTAGCTTTTTGAATCATAGCAGAGTTAGAGTTGTAGTGCTGTGCGTCTTACTATAACAACCAAAGAGGCCAGGTTACTTCAAAAAGCCAAAAGGTTATTAAATGACACAACACAACTATTACTGTACCAGTATGTTCGATTGTATGGATAAAAAAAAATCTTCTACTAATATCTGGAGATTACTTCATTGGAAGGAGAAGACTTGGAATGTGTAGTTGAATAAAACGTCAGTGCATAAATAGGATTACTGGTGTACTGTTCATTTCTCTTACATACTGGCTTTTATTTCTGGATCAGTAGTAAACTTTCATTCTGTGCTTTCCTGGATAAGATAGACAATATATTTTAAAATGTCTTTTTAGGCTAGGAAATAGTCTTGCCTATTTGGGACTAACTCTCTTTTGAGGCTGAGTGAGGGATGGAAAAGCAGGAAGTAGAAGCTTTCCTAGTGTCTGTTTTTTCATTGTGTGTTCTGTTGGAAGCAGTTAGAGAAGATTAGATGAAGCAGAATTTTCCAACTTTAAAGCTTTATAGTTCTTGAAAAAGCTTTGTACTTGCAGGTCTCCCTAGCCAGAAACCGAAGGAACAGCAGCGAAGTGTGCTCCGTCCAGCAGTATTACAGGCACCGCAGCCAAAAGCTTTCTCACAGATGGGTAAATAATGCTTTTGCATTCTAAATACAGTGGAGAGAGAACAAAAATATTGTATTTGTTTGGTGTGGTGGTTTGGTTTTACTCAACACCCACCTTGGTTTTTCTAGTTTTCTCCTTTCAGAGAAGAAACATCTTAAATGGTAAGTGTATCTGTATTACATGAGGGATAACATAGTGGAACCTTCAGGTCTTGTGTAGGATGACTGACTAATGTTGCCAGGCCTCTAACTTCGGTGTAGTCTATGCTTGACTTTTGGAATAAAAAGACTTTTAAGGGTGTGGTATAGCAATCAATCTCAAATGACAGCATTGACCATAGCGTAATGAGCTATTACTGGTAATTGATCAACTGTAAAGTACCTAAATCAGTGGGAAGTGCCTCTGGGCTTGGGGACCATTTTGGAGTTGGGACTTTGAATTACAATTTTATTTCTGAATATAGAATTTTAATTCTTAAGTTTGGTCATTCATATAATGCTTATTATATTATAGAATTACGGAATTTAATATATCTGATGGAAATAGGCATGATTAAAGTCTGGAAGTTAATGCAAAATGTTCAAAGTGTCCATGTCTCCTAAATCCCACATTTCCCCAGCCCAATGCCATTTGTTATGTGGAAGTTTAGTTGGACAGAAACAGGAGTAAGTTCAGTTAATGCTGAATCTGGCATAGAACCAAACATTTCTAGTTTGATTTCTTGACGTGCCTCCTGACACAGATTGGACTCTACAGAGGACTTAGTATTGGGGTACATATTTTCAGTGGGGGTCCAGTATGTGAGCAGGTAGATCAGTCTGAAGACAAGCCCTGCTGGCTGTGGACAGTATTAGATTGGAGCAGGATGGTTGCTTGAAGTTGTACGTGTTGAAGTCCTTACAACATTTGTATAGATTAATTTGCTGACTTGGTTTTCTGCATTTGGAATTTTGATTCTGCTAAGAATTGCTGAATTGTGATCCTCATGTCTCTTGCAAAATACCATGGGAACTTTTTCGTTTACATTGCAAGGTTTAATGGACTTAAACAAGAAAACTGCATGCAATTTGCATAAGAAAACTTTTATGACAGTCTCAATATCTAGAAAGTTTATGTAATTTTTTTTATTTCCATGTTGTAGTTCTCAGCAGTGGCACCAATGGTGTAAATATCCCTCCAGATTCTGCAGCCACATCAGAATCACCAAGTGATGCAGCACTGAAAAGTTCAGACTCTGAAGACAAGGTGAGTTGGAGAAGGAGACTAAGGTGACAGACGTAGATATTCTCTGAACAGAGTAAAAAGCCAGTGGCAGCACATGAATACCCTGCAGGAAGTGGACAGTGCAGGTAATGAGGGGCTTAAAAGCTTCACCTAGAGCAAGAGATATCTAAATGAATCAGAAGTTGTTTGTTGGCTATCATGAAAGAAAGGTAATGAAATATTTACTTCCAGTTCTGTGTAGGGTGTCCAGTCCTTTCTTCCCCTGCAGGTTTTGAGCTAACTGTTAGCATCTGAAGGTCTTGACTGATAGCATGAAGAGGATGTTTGGGGATTTTGAGTGTGGGTGGGTTTTTTGGTAGCTTCCTTAGGCAGTTGTTTGCTTTTTGTTGCCTTACTGAGCATAGAAATAGTGTTGCTAATACAAGAGTATGGAACAGTTCACTTGAAATTCAAGTCTTAATCCTGAATATACAAGCAGAAACACTTGCAGTGTGAATGGCTTTTTAAGGTTTAGTGGAAGGCTACTACCACAAGTATTGATAAATAAATTGAATGCATGTACCAGTATGAAAATTGTGGGACATGCTTGTAACCCAGCTGTGTGTGTCATTAGGGACACTGTCTATCTGCTTTTAAGATCCAAAACTCCTCTTAAGTTTTTTAATCAACTGACCTTGGAGAAAGTTTTCTGGTAGAGGAACGCTCTTAAATCTGGTTGCTGAGGATTTCTGGAAGATCAGTATAAATGGTATAAAGCTTCATAACTGAACATCTGCGATTTTACCAAGGGTTGTGGTGAGATATTCTATTATCTTGGCATTTGTAGTCAATTTTGTCTCCGCGAAGCTTTCTAGCACAGCTGGAAGTAATTTGAGTTCATGCAGTAGTTGTGTTAAATGCTGAAGTCTCTGCAGAATATTAGATGGGTTGATGAGAGTGAAAGATTACTTCTGGAATTGTTTCATATGGGTAATTGTATGTGCAGATCTGTGGCATAGATTTGATGTACTACAGAGAGAGAGCTTCCTTGTGAGGGCAGGCATATGTTATTTGCAGTATTACATGAGCATGGTCTGCCTTTGTTAGAGCATCTGTGAGTTATGGTCTTATTTTACTGGCAGAAAAGATTTTTCTTTGATGTCTCTGTCTTATGCTTATACAAGGTAGCAGAGTGGGAATGTTCTCAGTCTGGTGGTTGTCATACCCTGAGCAGCTCTGTGGTAACTTCTAGCTATCTGGTCTCTGTCTTGAAAATCCCTAGGAAACTATAGGAGCCCTAAGCAACATTGCCCTCAGATGGGTACAAGCTGCAGCCTTTTGATCCAACCTTTCTCAGCTGGTAGGAGAATCTGTTGGCTGAAGGTCATCAGGTGTGCAAGGAAACTTGACAGCCCTCAGCCTTCTTGGTAGCGAGGAGATGCTGATCCTTATCCAGAAGGAAAAGGACCTGTTAAGGAAATCCTAGGCTAATTATTTTTCCTTGTGTTCAACAGAATGCTCCTTTACCCTATGTATCATTCAGTGGTGAAGGACTGCTCCCAGTGATCAACACTGGCCCATTTCTAATTGCAAGCAGAAAAGAATATCTTTGAAATGCCAGAATTAAAATCTGATAAAATGATAAAGCTTTGTTATGCAAAGATTGTCCCTTAAACATAAAATGGGACTTGTGAAACTCTTGGACCTAATCTAGTGTTGTTTTCCTGCTGCTTTTTTTGACCTATATGATATGTGCAGGAAGTGCTATGGCTGGCATGTGGGGGCACCCACATGAGAACACCCTGCATGAGAAACTAACAAAAGGAATTGGAAATCTGTATTCAGTGATGGTTCTGTAACCTCATTGGCATCATGGATACAGGAGGTTCACTTGGACAACTGGAGTAGTGCATTGGGATAAGGGCTTTTTAGGAAATAAAGCAGGAAAGACAGACAGAGATAGGTTCCGCTATGCTAAAAGAAGCTGTTTGAATGCAGAAGCTTTGTTTTGGGAAGGCACTGAATTGGTCAAGGCTTTATAGATTAAGATCAGAGGGGAAGCCAACAAGAGGGAGATTAAACTGAACCTTCACCAGGCTTGGACTGATCAAGTAGAAAAAGTAACTAATGCCTTTGAAGAACTAGAAGCTTCACAATTACAGGCCTTGGTTCTAAAGGAGAACTTTAGTACGTGGACACCCGATAAAATGGCAACATGTCCTGGTAGAAATACTCCAGAATACTTCTGGAGATTTTGAAAATAAGTTGATGAGAGTATTTGCATGTGCTGGGTAAGTTGACATGGGAGGTATTTAGCTGTACCTGGTATTCACAGCAAAGAACTGGGAAGATACACAAAGGTTGAGAGTAGCTGTCATTGCAGCAGTGAGGTGGAGTTTGAGGTCCTGATGGAACTGAGGAAGATAAGTAGCAGAATAAAGATCCAGACTTCAGGAGAGAAGACTTCAGCTTGTTCATTGAGCTGGTTGGTCAGATTCTGAAGGATAGCAGGGCTCATGAGAGCTTGTTACCTCCATGGACAACCACCTCAGGAGAATGAATAATTTATCCCAAAGTGCATGAAATTGTGCAAGTGTGGCAGGAGGCCAGCGCATGTGGGCTGGGAGCTCCTTAAATCCAGAAAGAGAATGTGCATATAACTCATGAAAGCAGTCAAGACACCCAAGAAGTATACAGAAAGACACCCAAGAAGTATACAGAAGGATTGCCTGGATGTGTGGGAGAACTGGGAAAGCCTGAAGTTACCTGGAGTTGCAAATGACAGGGAATGAAAAGGCTGCAAGCAAGGCTTCTACTGGTATTGGCAGCAAAGGTAAAATGAAGGAAAATTGTAGGCCTTCTGCAAAATGTTGAAGGGAACCTAGTGGTGAAGAAAATGAAAAAAATCTGAGGTGCTCAATGCCTTTGTCTTGTTTTCTACTGAAGAGGTCTACGGTCAGGTCTACCAAGTCCCTTTTTTTAGGGGAAGCTTGAGGGAGTGAATTATTACAATAAATTTGCTTAAGGACTGTTTTAGACAGTTTGACATACACAAGTCCATGGGACCAGACAGGATGTATCCATGGGTGTGGAGGGAGAATCGTGGTTTAACCCCAGCTGGCAGCTAAGTACCGTGGAGGCACTTGCTCACTCCCTGCGCTCAGGTGGGATGGGGAGAAGAATCAGGAAAAGAGTAAAGCTAGTGGATTGAGATAAGAACAGTTATTTAAGTGTTGAAACAGAGTAAAGTATAATAATAATAATTGTAATGAAAAGGGGAGAGAGACAGATAAATAAAACACAAAGAAAACAAGTGATGCTGAGTATAGGTGCTCAGCACCCACTGATCTGTGCCCAGCCTGCCTCCCAGCAGCAATCGGCCCCTCACCAGCAGCTCCCCCAGTTTGCACACTGGACAGGACGTTCTGTGGCGTGGAATATCCCTCTGGCCAGTTTGGGTCAGCTGTCCTGGGCTGTGCTCCCCCCTAGCTTCTTGTGCAGCTCCTCACTGGCAGAGCATGAGACACTGAAAAGTCCTTGACTTGAGGTGAGCACAACTGAGCCACAACCAAAATATCAGTGTGTGATCAAGATTATTCTCATCCTGGATCCAAAATACAGCGTTGTACCAGTGTTGTACTGGGAAGAAAATGAACTCAGGACAGCGAGCCAGGGGGTGCTAGTGTGAGACCACTACCTGTCCTCAGAGAGTTGTGGTACTGTGAAGGGTCCCAGTTACTGGGAAAGAAGAAAGCGTGGCACACGTTTCCAAGAATGACAAGAAAGAGGCTCCAGGAAAGTAGAAAGAAATTGCTCAGCTCCTTCCTCTCCCTTTATGGTGAAGGAGTCCTAGGATGTGAGGCACCTTAAAGGGATTGAGAACAGCTACCGTAAATAAAACAGAGACCAACCTGATGGGTTTTTTTATCCTCTGAGATTATTTGCTTTGCAGAAAGCCCTACTGGTTGATTTTGACTTTAGGCAAGATCTTTGTATGGTCTGAAGTATCGTTGTCATAGCCAAAATGGAGAGAGGTGTACTGGTTGGGTGGAATTTAAAGTGGGTGAAAAATTGGCTGAAGCAGTGAGCTTTGAGGGTAGCAGCCAGTGGTTGGAAGTCTGACAAGTGTCAGTCACTAGAGTAATTCCTTAGGGCTGTTCAGCATTTACACGGACAACCTGGCAAAGTGAAATAAGTCTTGTTAAGTTTGTGGATACCAGTACACTGTGGGAAGGGGAAATGGTCAAGATGTTGGAAGGTAGGGGCTGTCTCAGCAGGCTGGAAAAACGAGCTGAGAAAAACTAGCTGATGGTCAGCAAATGCAAAATTCTGTACCTGGGGTGAGAGAACCCGTGTGTCACAAGGTCTGAAGACAGACTAGCTAGAAAGCAGCTGTGCAGACAAGTCTTGGAGATCCTGATACTGCATGAAAAGTGTTAAGACAAGTTCTCACATACAGAATTTATTAGCAGATCTATAGCTGATAGTGTTGTTTCTAAGGGTGGCAGTTATTTTATTTTGGAGGAAGGGAGATCAAAAAGGGAAAGAAAAGGGAAAACTTCACAGTGGCCAGCCGTAAAGACTAGTAAGGGGTTCCCTAGACAGGCATCTTCCCCCTGAGTGTCCTCTCCAGTGGAGCAGGTGGTACCCCCTAATATTCTTCTCATAGTGACTATATAGTTTTCTTCGTAATACGCTCAGACTTCCTGTGGTTTTGGGGTTTTTTTCTGCTTATGGTGCTGTTGATGCTGATGGAAGTGTGCTTTCTGAGGGGCAACTGCTGTATGCAGGTCACTTGTGAGGCTTTGTGTGTGCATAGTGTTGGGTCTTCCCACCGGAGTCAAAAGCTATGGGGAAGGAAGTTAGGACAAAAGCGGTAGGGAGTGATTCCCATGCAGGTTGCAATTGCTTTCCAACACTACTTTAAGGGTTTATAAGTGCAAGGCTCTGAGTATAGTGGAACAAGAACTATAGTATGGGAATTATCAGGAAAAGCGCCACCGCAGCATGTGCAGGGAGAAGTCACGAAGCCACTTGTGGAAAGCAGGTGGCAGAGGTGCAGAATAGAAAGTCCTTAGCAGAACAAAAAGTTCAGGAACCTTCCGGTGCTGTGCAGCAGTGATGAACAATAAATAGATTGAACATGAGTAAGTAGTGTATGCTTTTATTGATTAAGAGGACTTAAGGGCTGCCTTACTAAAACTGCAGCCATTAAATTCAGGAAAGTAGTCTCTCTTTTTCAGGAAAGATCTTTCTCTTTTTGTGCCACTGGTGGATGGCATCAGGAGTACCATATGTAGTTAGAGGCTTGACAGTACATGAAAGACACTGAAAAATCACCAAGGGGACTAGTGGCTGGAGCACAAGATGTGTGATGAGTATATTCTGCTTGGACTAGGGCAGGGGAATTGGATTGTTCCCCTCAGCTCTCAAGTGGTAGGCGGTGGCATGGTTAGAATGAAATTAGGAAGTGTGTATCAAACAGGTGAGAAGCTGCAGGGGTGTTGTGAGGGGGATTCCAGATGGGTTTTAGGACAAAACTATCATACTTAGTGTAGTTGAACATTGAACCAGACTACCAAAATGTAAAACTGTCACATGGATTTTTTGAAATTTGATATAAGATCTTGGGCAACCTAATATGAGTTTGAAGTTGATGCTGCTTTGAACACAGTTTGGACCAAATGATTGTTAGAAATTCCTTTGAACTTTAACTATTCTGTGATTTGCTAAGAAAAACACTTAACAACAGAGACATTATTTAAATGCAAAACGTGCCTTGTAGATCTGGAAGTGTTATTGGCTTGTCATTGTAAATGAGTGTGTGACTCATCTTTTAAGGTGTTTTTATTTAAAGAAACTCAACTTCTCAGGCTACATTTTTCCATTTCTTTAGGTAGCAGAATGTCAGAAAAAGGAGTCCAACAATACTTCAGATGATGACAACTGTGAGAAGGCTGAACTAAATGCACAACAAGCATTTGTATTTGGGCAGAACTTAAGAGACAGAGTTAAGGTAAACACGTGTTTGTTCTCTTGACCAAGAGTTTATGAAGTATTGTGAAGCTACTATATGAAAAGGTTAAAACCTCCATATATGTAAAATTAAAAGCTATGAACACAATAGAGTTGACTGTTTAATAAAACTAGTCTTCTGGACATTTAATAAATGAATGCTGTTAAGTAGCATAAGAAGCTTTTACAAAAATAAATGCATCTACTGCAATCATAAGTAACAGCTAAAGCTCAGTACCATGTCATGTTTTCCTCTTACCCTTTGGGTTAGAATGAAGTTGAAATGTGGTCCTAAGATGCTCGCTCCCATGCAGCCAAGACTTCACAGAAAAGATGGAAAAATAGGGCAGCCTGGGCTCAAACTTGTGCATAGATTAACTGAATTGGATTGTTGGCTCCTCCTGTTGAAGGCAGGTTTGCTCAGGTTTCCTAGTATAATAAAAGAAAGTGTAACATTGGGACATAGACTTATCTTGTTTTATTGTAGAAAGCATTTGCGGATGGAACTTTGTCTTTGGGAAGAATGAGTTGAAAAATTTGTGGTCAGTAACTAAAACTATTGATATATATTTGTTCTTTTTCTAGCTAGGAGATGAAAGCGATGAAACTGCTGATGTGCAGAATGCTGGCCTTCTGACATCAGATATACCTTCTGCAACAAACTATTTTCTACAGTACATCAGTTCCAGGTGAGACTACAGGGAAACCAATAGAACAGTTCTCCTTACTCTTTATTGAAAATTCTTTATGATTCTGCTCTTTATTGGATGTAGGGCTTAGACTGGGTCAGTGGGGACCTGGGCTTCTGAAGAATGAGATGACAGTCTTCAGATCTGGGGGAATCCTCAATCATCTCCTCAAGGGAGATGTATTTGATACTATTGATTTGACCACATCCTCACCAAAGGCTCTTCAGAAAACCAACAAGCATGAGATGAGAAGTCTTCTCATGAATGATTAGAAACAGTGATGGACTAAACTGGAGCTACCAGTAGAATCTTGTGGTAGAAGCTACCTGTAGAATCTGCGCTGTATTTATGTTGTTCAGTAGGTTTCATATGTGATACGGATAAGAGGAAGAATAGTTAAAATTTTTTCATGAATGTAAGCTTTTCAGAGTGGCCTGTATGAATAAGTAGGAGCCTAACTGTGGGAGGTTTTTGGGAGAATTTCTGATGAGGCAATAACATCAGAAGAAATTCAATGTATAGGTAAAATGAAGCAGCCAGGAGAAAACTGCTAATCCTGTCTTACGTAGTGATGAGCTCTGAGCTGACAGTCTTCACTTGAGGGTAAGGTAGTGATACAGCTCTGTGAAAATGCTACCTTAGTAGTGGTCCAAAAAATGAAGTAGTGTACAGAATAAGTAGAAAACAGAAGATACAGAGCTGTGAATTCAGGTAATAACTGGCAAAGCATGAGGGGAAATCCCACCAAGAGTGATGAACTAGAGCAACATATCTCTGCTCCTGGAGTAAGCTGAAATTCAGATTGAGGCCATGAAATAATTGTAGGAAAAGCACTCTTTTGCTTTGTCCCTATATTTGGCATTTTTAAGATCCTTTTGTTCACCATGAAGGAGGCAGTGGCAGTTTTGCAGTCAATGAACTTTTGATGCTGAACTTTCCAGATGGTGCACTGGAGAGGTAGAGAACGCCTTTGCCCTCTTGATGCCAGATCAGTGTCTTTCCAACAGACACAGTCAGAGTTGTTCAATGAGATTTGGCAGACAATAACTACTAATATGTGGCCTTCAAATACTGGAATATTTTTTCGTATTTTTCAACTCGTATGACATCTACTGTCATTTCATTTGAGTCTTTACTTTGGGAGGATTTATTCATGGTGAGTCAATTGCCAGAAATCTAGTGTTGGATTTGTCTTTAAAAAAATAGGGTCTCTAAGGGGAGTTGGCTCTGGTTTTCAGCTGAGATGGCAAAGCATTATGGTAATCAACTTGTAAAAGGAAACTCCTCCCTTTGTGTAACACTGTCAATTATTTGAAAACTGTAAATGTGCTAGATTGCATAGCAGATACTGGTAGGCCACATTGAGTTCCCTGTCAACATTTGGAGCTCAGAACTGTGGTATTTAATTCCCTTAGTAGGTAAAGCTGTCTTTCACTGAGGATCTCCTCTGTTCTAGGAATCTCCTTAATCAGAAGTAGCAGCTCTACATATACAGTTTAAAGGTTTTTTTGGTTTCACTTGAATCATGAGAGATGTGAGCCCCCATTTTCCAAACTTGGTGAAATGCACGTAGGCTTGATTCAGAAGGGTCTGCCATTTGTATGTTCACTTTGTGGGCAAGCTGGTGTCTTAGAAAGGTATGCCTGATGGGAAGGGACAGGAACAATGACTTGTTAAGTCTTTTGAGTCTGTAAAAGAATAAAACTCTCGTCCTTCCTAAATAGGATTTAAAAACTGTTAATAAAAATACTAATGGGAGGAGGATGTTCATTGTCTAAGGAAGAAGTGAAGGCTGAGATTTGATTGTGAAACTTCTTGGAGAGGCTGTAGTATTGCAGCTAGTCTGATAAAAGGCATTACTTATCCCTGCTACCTTTGCTTCAGTTACAATATTGGAAGTGCTTTTGTTTTGGTTCTTTCCCTTTCTGAGAGAATTGACCTAAAAATGTGTAGTAGTTCATGTCTGTGCATGTAGAATACTGTTTAAAAAAAAGTATGTTATATGATTAGACAATAAGCCCTCACTTAGCATTCAGCATTGCTTTGTATGTTACTAGTTACCTGAAGGGGAAGATTTTTACCGAGACAAAATCATTTGTTCATCATTCTGAGAGAATGCTCGTTCTGTAAAACTAGAATGTGCTTTCATGTTAAGTTGAATTAATTTTTACCTATGTTTGTGTCAACCAGTGCTTACTTCTTTAAAGCCAGTGACTTTTAAAAAGTCTCAGGAATTTTATTAGTAGAAAATAAAAGAGGTATTATTTTCTGTCTTGTAAAACCTGGCTTATTTCTTGGGGTTTTTTCAGCGTAGAGAACTCTACGAACAATGCAGATGCATCTAGCAACAAGTTTGTTTTTGGACAGAACATGAGTGAGCGAGTCCTAGTGAGTATCCACTATGTGTACGTTGTAATTTTGCAAGCGGTTTGTTACAGATTCTCACACGGGAATTTTGAGAGCCTTGAATTATACTTGTCACTTGAGTATGGGGGTTTTTTCAGTGGTTTCCCTTGAAGGTAACTTACTTTGAGTGCAGCACAGGAAGTTCATTATGAGCTATTGTCTGCACAGCAATACTCTTCAAGATTTCCCTGCCAAACTCTCTCAGTGTAAGGAGATTCAGTGCCTTCTCTGTAGTGCATGTGGTTCTTGTGCCCAAGCATTTTATGGCACAGTTTATTGCTTTAAATGGCTATTGGGGTATAAGTATTAGAGGATATTTTATGTTCGTCCTCAAAATTGAGAGCAGTTCAATCATGTGACACTCCCCAGGATGGGATTTCAAGCCCACCAGTAAAGCAGCTGCCTCAGGACTGAGGTATGATTCTGGAAATGCTGTTTATGATGTACCAACCTAAGGAATAACTTCTAGTACCTCAGTGTTTCCTGCTGTTGTTTTTATTCCTGTGCTGGAACAAAATGGAAACATTTAATGCTGAGTGTTCAGACCTGTCTAACTACCAAGCAGGAGTTCAGTCAATTATGCCATGAGTAGCTGTAGCTGAAATTGACTTGCTTTGGTGAACAAAGCAAGTCAAAAAGCCTCAAAATAAGGATTGAAATTTGGTATCAGTTCAAGGGGAAATAATTTGGACTAGTTTTTAGGTCACACTCCATTCTGTTCCTTGGCTGGGGTAGTAGGATAGCTTTAACTGTGAAATCATGTTGTCTGTGAGATTCTTTTTTTGCCATATGGTTTGTAAATACGGGAGCTGCCCTCAGTACTTGGTCACTAGTCCTGTTCAGCAGAATTAGTGTATGTTTTCTCTCTTCTGTTTACCTTCTCTTATTTCTGTGATAGAGTCCACCAAAATCAAATGAAGGTAGTACTGAGAGTAATAAGGAGAATGCTGCTGCAGAGTCTGGGTCTGAATCGTCTTCTCAGGAGGCCACGCCAGAAAAAGGTGAAAAAATATTATATTAGGAATGGTAGTTAATCCTTTTTTAAATTATTGTATTTTTCAATATCCTGTTACTTTTCAAAACCATAAGGTTTTTATGCTGCCTTTACTGTCTCCTGTAACCAAAGATACAGGCTGGGTGTGGAAGTTGCTGGGTGCTGTAGATCCTCTAATATTAAACATGTACAGGCTGCACTGTCTTTTTCATTGTCATTCTGTGGTAGTGGGAGTATCTTCAGCAGAATAAAAGTAGAGGGATTTAACAGAACTGGTAGTAGGACTTGGTAGAGAATGTAGGAGAAATGTGGCAAACATTTTTTTAACAATTCTGTTTTATTTCGAGTGACTGAATTTCTGAGTCAAATGTGTGTTGCATTGAGTGGGTGCACCACATGTTGCTTGAACTCAGAACTGTTTGCTGGATTCTATGACTTCAAATTGTCAAGATATGGAAATTCTGGGAACTATGGGTTTTCTTCAGTAAACTGCTTGCAAGCCCAAATGAAAGTGGAAAATTAATTGCGCTGTCCATGTGTAGGCACAGCCGTATGGCTGGCAGGAGTATCAGTACTGCTGGAGCATCTACAGATGAGAAGGTGTCCATGCAAAGGTTTTGAACTATTGTGTGTAGGCACAAAACTTCATGATAACTTTTCTCTTTTGTCCTAAGTATTAAAAGACAAGTTTTAACTTCTGGTTTAAATTTCAGTCCTTTTTTACGTGTTCTACTAAGGTCTGTCTTCTATACTTTTCAAAAGATCTCTAAATGCTGGTGTACTTGTGTGAGACCTTTGTACATCTCATGAAATTTTATGCTAATCATTCTCAGACTCTCAAAATGTTGTTCAGCTAATAATATTTCAGAATCACTGGCAGAGTCTGCAGCAGCCTATACTAAAGCAACAGCAAGGAAGTGTTTATTAGCGAAGGTAGAAGTGATTACTGGGGAGGAAGCTGAAAGTAACGTGTTACAGGTAAGAAATGGATAGAGTAGAGGAGCTTTGAGTTTGCGGGGATTCATATGGATGTCCAGTGAAGGCACACCATCTGATTCCCTACAACTCAGCCTTCCTCTATATCTCTAATGTATTTTCTTGTGTTAAAATGCAAACTTTAGATATTTATATCAGATCCTTATTTGTTAACTTGTTATCCATTGGTTTTTAATTTCCTCTTTCTGAATAAATTTCAGTGTATAAGCCATCCAGGTGTATCTTAAGCATGCTTTCCTGAATCCATCACATAGAAGCTTCTATTTTCTATGAGACAATTATTTGAAGAAAATTTAAATGGACTAAATATATTTAAGTTCTTTAATTGTTGCACTGCTGAAGATTTTCTAAAACTTGGAATGGACTATTTATGCCAGATGTCTAGTTTCTTGCAAAACAGAAACTATATCACAAACACTCAGGAATTTGGCTTGAGGTACTTAATTGAATTAGTGATGTTGTAGAAGGATATTTGGTCATGACTTAGACTCCTGATTTTAATCATGATATCTTTAACATTGTAGTTATTCATTAACTTAAACATAAGTTACTAATTCCAGTATATCTTTAAGAAAAACATACAGGGTTTTCATATAAAATGAAGTCGTATATATATTTTTTCCCATCTCTCTTTATCCTCCAGTTATAGGGTTTTTTTTCTTGAGATATTTTGTTTCTCAGCATTTGAACTGTGTTATTTTCAAGGATAGCTTTTTTATTTTTACAGACATTATACTCTATTCTGACACCAAACAGTTGTACTGTCAGTATCTAATGCATATCAGTTACACTTGTATTACCTTACAAAATGATACTCTATAATGTTTATCTTCTTGGACTTCTTTTTACCAGACATAAATGGTCTTTAAATGGTTCTTCTGGTACTTCTCTGTTTCTATGTAATTCAGAAATGGCTGGATGCTTCACATAATTGAACAAGATACTGAAGAGATAAGAATCCTGTTTCATTTAGTAAAACCACAACTTTTGGCAGTTATATACTTAATAGAGGACTGACTTGCATGAATATGTTGTAATTTAACAAACCTCTTACCTAACTTTTATTCTTTTTTTCCTGTGAAATGTAGTGCATTAGAATTCCAGATGGGACTTGTACAGACAGAACTATGTTAATGTTGCAGAAACATACAGAGCTAGATGTTTTGGGGTGAAGAAAATGAGAAATGGAGGGAATGAAAATGGAAGTATCTTTTCCACTTAGTGCATGCTCATTTGTGGGGAACTTGAGGGGTGAGGTTTGAGGTATAAAACCTCAGCAGTAACAGTGAAGTTGGATTAGAGAGGGGGGTTTCAGAGTAGGGATGTTTGGCATGGAAGAAAAAGGGAGCTTGTAGGTCAAGAAGGAGTATTCCTACTGTTGGAAAAAATACATACACCTTTTGAATTTTATAACTAATGAACCCTGCAGGGAGGCAGTAAAAATACCTCACTTACTAATGACTTTGTGTGGTTCAGACTTTATAAATTGATCATAAGCTAGCATGTTTGTTCATCCTTTGCTTCCTTAATACAGGAAGAATTTTACTTTGCTTTCATTAGATTTGCTGGGTCTTCCCAGCGACAAATACCATCTTCAGTGGTGCAATATGTACCTAAGGCTTTTAAAAGAATTGACATAAGGCAGTCTCTTAGACATTAAGTTTCCTCTGTGACAGTTTATATCTTACCTCAAAATTGCTTGTTGTTTTGATCTTGAACCCTCTTATTCTTTAAGAATATATAGCTTCTGTTAATAAAACCTTATGAAAACAGACAGCATCTTTTGAGAAATTCATTGCAAGAGAGAGGATGACTGTTTTGGTTTCCACAGCTATAAGCAATTAAAAATTCCAGTATGAAATCTAAATATTTTTTTAACCAACTGTAGGTGACTAAGAAATACATGGTTACGTTAATCAACCAATATGCCATAGAGATATTTTCTGTTACAGATTCAGTGCAAGCTGTTTGTATTTGATAAAAGCTCTCAGTCTTGGGTGGAAAGAGGTCGAGGGCTCCTGAGACTCAATGATATGGCCTCAACAGATGATGGAACATTACAGTCTCGACTGGGTAAGAGGAACTAGAGGAAATGAGATACTGGATGACAGTCATACTATTTTCATAGGGTTCTTCCTTGATACACAGCAGCATTCATTTTTAGTTTGTCTTAGCTCCAGCAATTCAGAAAGCAGTTTGGACCTTTTCTTTTGCTTCACTTAGTGAACATTGCCTCCAAAGAGAGTATCTTCATGCCCTTCTATTGAGGCAAATGTTCCAGTTACTTTTTCCCCTCATAAAAGCAAGCCATATTTAGTAACTAGAATATTTGACTAGAAATTTATGGTAGCATCATTCAGATCTGGCTGTTTTGGGTGGGTTGCTTGTGTTGGGGGAAGTCTGTTTGAACAGTGCACAATTGTTCAGGTTGGCAGGAATGTGCGTTATCCTGAGATTATCAGCTCAGATGCAACTGCTGAACTTTAATGTATTAACATATAAGGCTTCAGACTAAATAGCTTCAGATATGACTCATAATCTTTAATAGCCTTGTTGCAGATTAAGCCCAGCCACCAGCCAAGCCCCCTGCAGCCGCTTGCTCACTCCCCCTCCAGCAGGATCAGGGAGAGAATTGGAAGCGTATAAAAGTTAGAAAACTCGTGGGTTAAGATAAGGGCACTTCAACAAAGAAAGCAAAAGCAGTGCATTCAAACAAAGCAAAACAAGAAATTAATTCACTGCTTCCCATGGGCAACCAGGTGTTCGTCCATCTCCAGGACAGCAGGGTCCCATCACACGTGACTTGGGAGGACAAATGCCACCACTCCAAACATCCACCCTTCCTGTTTTTCCCCCTGCTTTATATCCTGAGCATGGTGTTACATGGTCTGAAATATCCCTTTGGTCAGTTTGGGTCACCTGTCCCGGCTATGTCTCCTCCCAACCTCCCATGCGCCCCCATTCTCCTCATCAGTGTAGTAGTACGAAAAGCAGAAAAGGCCTTGGCTCTGAGCAAGCACTGCTCGGCAATAACAAAAACATCTCTGTATTGTCAATCGTATGTTCAGCACAAACCCAAAACACAGCTCCATACAGTGACTGGGAAGAAAGTTAACTCTACCCCCGCCAAAACCAGCACAAGCCTACATTCTTCTCATTTACAGTTGTGACAAAAGCCTGAAAGGGCTTATTTGTAGAAAGACTGAAACCTTTATGCAATAAAATGTGTCTTGACTGTTTTGAGCTTCCTGATATGTCTTTTTCCACCTAACTGATCTTGTAACTTGACTTTAGTGATGAGGACTCAGGGGAGTCTCAGGTTAATCTTAAATACCAAGCTCTGGGCTCAGATGCAGATCGATAAAGCCAGTGAGAAGAGTATCCGGATCACTGCCATGGATACAGAGGACCAAGGAGTTAAAGTTTTTCTTATATCAGTGAGTACTGTTTTTTGTTTATGTCTTAACCATCCTAGTAAAGTTGGTGCTTACCTAAACTGTAGTTGAGGTAGCATTCCCGTTTTTCTTTGCACCCTACACTGTCTTAACATCACCCCTGCCCCAAAGACAAGGCACTTGGCAGATTTGTTTGTCTAAAAAGTCTTGCTAGTTGTGAACAAATGCCATGTCACAGGCTGCCCTAGGAAGCCAGGTTGTCCAAAGCATTGCCCATGAAGTCATGGGATCTGTTCCACACATATTGAGACTCTTAACTACAGTGTTTAATGCAGATTGTTTTCTGATATTAAGAAAAATGGGCATTATTTAATAGATTTTATGCAGTAGTTTAAGCAAAATTAGATCTACTGGAACTTTCAGCACAGGAAACCTGTCATTGTCTGCAGTGTGGGAGGATGGATAGGTGCCCACTGAAAAGGAAACACTAAAACTCTGTCAAGAGCATTATATTAGTACTTAAGGGTACACATTTTAACTTGATTTTCTTTTGATGCAGAGTATTCAAACCAGTAACAGGATAGTGAAAGTGATTTCTGTGCTTGCTAAATGGGGAACAGCAATCCCAATCAGAATTAATAAAACACTCGGGATCTCATCATACAGTCAGCAAGGAAGAAAGGTCGCTCCCTAATGCCTGCTAAAGCACTTACAGATTTGGAGAGGTCCGAACACATTCTTTTGATTTACACTGATTCTGCACAAAGATGTTGCAGAAGAATTAGTGTTTCTAGGGATCAGAAATTGAAAGCATCAACAAATGGTCAGCTTTCCCTGTGGCATTAGGTTTGTAGGGCTGGGATCTGGAGTCCCAGAAAAGAACTTAATGATACCAAACATGCATTGATGGAGAAAAAGAAGTGATATTATTGGATAAGTTTTTCTCCATATTTTTCTAGATTTGAAAGTTTTGAGTTAATCTGTCATCAGGTTATTCACTCTTGATTTTAGTATTGATAAAAAGTATCCAGTTTGGAATTATTTTTTCATTACAGCTTATTGCAGGGGAATTTTGCAGATACAGAGGTGACAGATTCAAGTGTCAGATGGGGCAGATGGAAACTATTTTTTATGAAAAAATCTGAGAAGTGGGATTGTTACCTTACAGTTATCATGGAGTAAGGATAATAGTTAATATGAGGATTTAATTGACATAGTGAAGACAGAGTTTTGTAGTATTTGAAGGGAGTTTCCTTTTAAATAATGTCCATTAAATATTTAGTTTGATAGGGCCTAATAATTGATTGGTTTGAAGGCATAAAGTACCCATTAACCTTTGAGAGTAAAAATATATATTCTTCGACAGGTCATCAAAAGTGCTTCTCTCTGAAACAGAGACTGTTCAAAAAAAAATTGAATAATTGCCTGCCTGACCGGCCATTGAGTTTCTCATTATATCTCATATTAAAATTTCATTAAACAATTGGCTTGATTACGATTAACTAATGTGTGAAGTAGAATGACAGGCCAGCAAAAATCTGCAAGATTTTAATTGAAGGTCATTTTAATATGAGATTTTGGGCAGTGTCAGGAGAGCTGTGTGATTTCTGTGTGAAGAAGACTGTATGAAATCAGCAAGTACTGGGTATGTTAGCCAGAGAAAGTTGGAACTAAGCAGAAGAATATACTCTCACCACCAGAGTTCAGTATTTCTAGTGTCCTGCTGTGTGTACCACAGACCATTCTGACTGGTTTGAAAAACACTATGAGAAAACTGAAAAGTATATTGTGAAATTTGGCATGACTGGTGTGTATTATGTCAGCAGTGTTTTATTGTGTTATAATTCCATGCACCTTTTTCTTATTTCTGAATATTAAAAACGGCAGGCAAGCTCTAAAGATACGGGGCAGTTGTATGCTGCATTGCACCATCGGATCTTGGCCTTGCGGAGTAGAGTGGAACAAGAGCAAGAAGTCAAGAATGTAGCACCTGAGCCGGAGGTAACGCAGTCAAATGAGGAAGACAGTGATGATGATGTCATTGCACCTTCAGGATCAGTCGGAACCGGTAAGAAAGACAGTGGTGTTTCCTGTTTTCCATGCATTTTTGCTCTTCCTGTGTGTCTATGGAGTAGGACTATTGCATGGATTGCCTTTTTGAATACAACTACTTATTGCTTCTTCTCCAAACTGGTAAAAGGCCCCTGTGCTGCCTCTGAGTTACATGCCACAGTCTAGCAGAGGTTTTCTGTGCTTTTTATCATTTACAGGATTTCTAAGGGTGGTTCTGAGTTTCATTTTTGCCTTCATCATGGCCAAGAGTTGCACATAAAACCTGAGATGACTCAGGATCAGTAGATGGCATCCAGCCTGACCTTTCAGTAGAGAGCTGTTTGGAAAGCAGAAGGTTTACAAAGGGGTGTGGTAGGAGTGTAATGTTTTTTGTTGTGCATGAGGAGACCATAATTTAAGAAAAGTACTAGTCTTCAGTTTGAGGAAGGCTTCCTTTTGTACTCTGAACTTGGAAGTCATCTGTGCTTTGCTTTCTTGTGGCTGAGAACATCCAGCCTTTGACAGTCCTCCATCCTGATTCACAGAAGGGGAAAAAAGAGGAATGAATATGAACAAAAGCAGTGGGAAGATTGAAGAGGTTGGAAACTGAGCTTTTAGGTTTTGGGATGCTGCTGGGATCCCTGAACCAGATTAGTCAAGAACATAAAATTCTACAGTAAGCAGATCGTAGTCTGGAGAAGGAATATGCAAGGTGGGGGAGGAGGAATTCTACAGTTCTCATCTCTCATTGAACACCTGAATCTGAGACTTCTGTAGCCTGCTTGGGATGGGTCTCTTACTTCAAGGCAAGAAACAAAAGATGTTTCTTATGAAAAAGAACTACTTTTATTGTTTCAGGTCCTAATGATGAAAGTGATGGGCAGAACGTTGGCAGCACATAGCAGATGTGAGCCGATCTGCTTGCAAGGCTGCTGTGAACACCATCTTGCAGGCATCTCTGGATACCCCAGGCCAGCGATTATTTCAGGCAGTGTTGAAAGCTCCAGGACTTAAGAACTGTACATCTCTGTTCTGTTTGTTTGGTTTTTTGGTCTGGATCAGTAGATTCCACACAAAAAAAAACAGACTTGGATACTACCTGAATGTGGTTTGGGACGTTGAAAGCTCATCATATTGATGAGCAAAAAAAAAAATCCAACCCCAAAACAACAACAAAAACACAAAATACAACCACCCTCAACCATTTCCCCTCTTCCTTGTAATTAAAATGGCACATTACAGCTTGTCACAGCTTTTCATTGGGACCTTTTGGCTGTTTCTTCAGTAGTTCATGTCTTGCAGGTCTCTGAGATAGAACTTTTCAATGCAGTTCCAACTCGAATTCTGCTTTTATAACCCTTATTCCCCTTTACACAGGGAAACCCGGTCCTCACCAGTTCCTGTGCTCACTGGCTGCCCTTTTGGGTTCCTTTTTTTTGGACTGCAGATGGGGCAGGTTGTGTTTTTACCTTTTAATCCCAACATAGGTTGTGGGTGTGGACACCATTGTTTGCTATCTAGTGGGTTTGTAAACAGAAAGAAACAAAACATTGTGGTTCACCAGAAAAGCGTTTTTGATGCGATAATAAGAGACTTTAAAGTCTGCAGGACGTTTTGCTAACTCCTTTTTTTCTTCCCATTTCATTATTATTTTTTGGGGATTTATATTGTGGTGAGACTTTTTTATTTTAGTTTTTCAATAAGATGCTCTTGTGTGTTGAAAAAGTGAAACTATTGTTTTGTACTGTTCTTTTCTGTTACTATTTAAGGGAGAGCTAAGCCACTATATATAATAGATGTTGCATACAATTTTTCTCAGAAAATTTTATGTTTCTGTGGCTAAAGTAAAGTGCAGGAGGCATACAGGTTACACCTTCAGAAAAGTTAATGACAAAACAGCTGTTAGCCCTTGGAAGAATAAAATAGGCTCATGTAATGAGCTCTGCCAGCCATTAAAATAAATCTGTATAATAAAGCAGCTCTCATTTAATGGCTTGATTCAACAAGCCATTTAAGCACTTGCCTGAATTAACTATATGTGAATAGTCTTACTGAAGTCAATGCAACTCTTCAAGCTTGAAGTTGAGGACATTTTTAAAAATCTTGCTGAATTAATGGCCTTAAATAGAAAATTTAACTTCTAACCCTTCCTGTCCCTGTTCTGTTTTCTAAAGTCTTGCAGCATGAAGAAAAAGGTAATACTGCCAGCCTTGAGTAGTTTGGGCTGAAGGTTATTGTATTCTGTTCCACCACAAATAAAAGCAAGAATGTGTTTTTCTGTGTGTAATTCTGAAGTACTCCTACTGTAACCATAACTCACCTCTTTTTTTTTTTGCTTTGGGTGTTTTTTAATCATTTGAGCCTTTTATGTGAAAGCTGAGTTTTATTTTCTTATTGAAACATATGGTATGTTCTTGTCCAGCAAAGTCAGAATTTGGTAGTCACCAGGTCACTTTCACTATAAATTCCCCAAATTGTTCTATTTCCTTTATAAATAGTTTGCTGACAGATAATTTCTGACTTGCATGCTTGCTCTTTTGTAGGTTGAGGGTCTAAAATGCATCACCTAAAAGAAAGGGGAAGAAGCATTTGATGTAGCATGAATTGAAAACAGAAACCCAGGTTATAGCACAAAATCAGCTTCGAAATTAAGTATTCAAATAGCAAAACAGTCCTTATTGCCTCTATTTTAATGAAACACACCTTTCACTGGCAGTCAAGAACAAGTCTTCCCCTATTTTCTCTTGTTAACCATCACTGAAGACTGATGCTGTTGGGGCAGAGGATGCCTTCACTTTTCCTGATAGCCAGTTGAAGGAACATCTGTGATTACTTTTCTGGCAATTGAAAAGGGCTAATGATAAGCTGTGCCACTGCATCTTTATCTCTCTGGATTGTCTGCTCATACCTTCTTGCATTTTGGTTTTCTTTTTTCCTCCTTAGAGTTACGAGGGTTTTTACCAATGAACAGACCTGTTGCTGCACCCCCTACTCTTGCCATGCTTCAACAGGAACATGGCAGGTTCCTTAGTACCCACCACACAATCGTTTCTGCATCACAAGGTCTGGGGGCTTTCAAGTAAGTGATCTGCATTGTGGATCTGGGATCTTTTTACATTGTTGAGATAATCAGATTTAAACTACACTTTTCAGACACCCTTGCACTGTAAAGCTGTTTCTTGTCAGCAGCTTGTTCTTAAGGAAAATTAATAAGGTGTCTTGGCCAGTGTGGCCTACTTCTGGGAAAACAGACATTATTTCCTGGTCCCAGGCTCTATGGGGTCCATGCTGAGTCTCACTATGAAGTGTTTTACCTAAAATGCAATTGATTGTGCATGAAGATTCAGAAAAATGGAATAAGCATGCTTGCTTTGGGGTTTGGTGGTACACAATCACCTACAGCTTTCTTAAAAATTTGGCAGCTATTTACTGATGCAGATTTTATTTTTAGCTAGAAGCTTTGCATAAATGTTTATAGTGAAGGCAGAAATGTTGGTGTGCATCCCAACAGAATTGGCAATGGGTTGAGTTCAGGCCCTGCCCAGCAAGATATAGTTAGGCCAAAGCAAAACCCTGACTTAGCTCTCTGCTTTAAACCTTCGTAAACCAGTGACAGGCAAAATCAGATAAGGCCCGTGTATCTCAAAACATCTATGTAAGACTGTCATATCAAAATGTACATGGGAATTACATTGAAACCTGTGTCAGCAAGCAAGCAAACAAAACATCATGAGCCCTGCATTGTGTTTCCTGTACCAGGCAGCGGCTGTTCAAGGGGAATGTGATGGTGACCAGCTCTGCTGCCTTATAGCAATCTTCCCCTTGATCATGCTCCTGCTCTGTCTTTCCCTTTAGGCCTCTTGTTAACTTTCGTGTGGTGTTGGCAATTCCTGCGTAGCCTGTGTGGCTGCTGACCCACACAGGCACAGCCTTTCAGGTTTCCCACTGCAAAAAAAATACTGAGGAGTGTAGTAAGGTTGAACATGCTTGATGATGACTCAACAGTGTACTCTGGCAACCAGGAGGGCCAGCTATGTCTTCGGGGGACATCAGGCACAGCCAGGCGAGGGAGGGGATTGTGTCTCTCTGCTCTGTGCTGGGGCAGCCTCACCTTGAGTTCTGTGGGCACTTTGGGCACCACAGTATAAAAAAGACATTAAGCTAATAGAGAGTGTCCAAAGGAGGGCCGCAAGGAATGGGAAGGGTCTAGAGGGGAAGCCCTATGGGGAGCTGCTGAGGGCGCTTGGTTTGTTCAGCCTGGAGAAGAGGAGACTGAGGGGAGACCTCAATGCAGTCTTCAGCCTCCTCATGAGGAGAGGCTGAGGGGCAGGTACCAGTCTCTACACTCTTATGGCCTATGACAGAGCTTGATGAAACAGCATGAAGCTGAGTCAGGGGAGGTTTACCTTGGATATCAGGAAGTTTTCACCCAGAGGGTGATTTTAGAGCTGGAACAGGCTCCTCAGGGCATTGGTCACAGCACCAAGCCTGAGTTCAAGAAGCATTTGCACAGTGTTCTCAGTCATAGGGTGGCCTTTTTGGGGTGCCCTGTGCAGGGCCAGGAGTTGGACTCAATGTTCCTGATGGGTCCCTTCCAACTCGGCGTGCTCTATGACTCTATGAAAATGTTGCTAGAATGGTGATGTCACTAACCCAAAGTAAGCCTCTTACCCCTAAAATGAAAAAAAATATTACACCCACAGGAAATACAAACATTAAGGTTAGAGAATGTTGTAATTACAGCATCTTTCTGTAGTTCAGTTCCCAGTGCATGATGCATTGCTTTAGAGAAGACAGGGCAGGAAATGATCTAAATAAATGAGTCCTCAGCCATCCTGCACTAGAACTAGGGTGGGAGGTGACCTGATTGTTAGAAACCTGCAGGAATTTAAAAAACCCTCCAACTTTGTAATGGTTCCTCTCTGTCCCCTGAAATATCAATTGATGCCATTGCTTGGGTATTACTGCCATTAAATGACTGTTCTTAACGTGTCCCATTCTGCAGTTCAGCTGGTCTCTTGGTTTCCCAGTGAGTGTAGAAAATGGTTTATTTCCTTTCTAGAAACATGTTACATATTGGAAAATTTACCATGTTTCCCATAATCTTCTCTAGTTTTAGGAATTCTAGTTATGATAATTGCCATAATTTGTCATACAAGATTTCATTAAACTGACTTTTCACTGTGTGCTTTTTCTCCCGGTGTTACTTGGTCTTTTTGTGCACTGACTTGCTTAAATTAAACTCTAGTCCATTGTGTGGGTAGGGGATTTTCAGACAGGATCTTATGAAGATGTTTTAATTTTTTTTGAAAAAGGGTTTGTTTTTTTCCCTCCTGTGAAACCAGCACAGGTGCGAGAGAGAGTTGCTGAATTAGACAAAGTCAGTCTTGATTCTTTTCTGCTAGGTGAAAGCACAGGTATCTCATTAAGAAATGCTTACAGATAATTTCTGTAAATAAAAGTCTCATTTGAAGATACTATTCAGAGCTCCCTTTTGGCTACCTCCTTTCAAGGACTCCTTTCCAGAACTCGTCCTTTTGTAAAGATATAAAAGCTGAATTTGTCACTGAGAACACTGGTAATTCTGTTGCAGGGGTGGGCAGTGGATGCCTTTTCCAGGGTTATCTGTGAATTGAATGTGAGGTTATTTTGAATTAACCACTCCTGATCGAATTCTGGTAGCTTACTTTCACCTTGTAATGAAACTGGAAAAGCCAAGTGGTGATGTTATGTTTGACATCCTCCTCCTGTTACAGAGACCACGAGATGTTGTTGAGCCCGCACTGCAGGATGTCTGCTGCTGGTAACATGTACCTGAGCATCCATGTGCTGACTGTACACTGTCCTCTGAAAAGGAGCTTGCTGTCTGTAGTCCATTTAGCAGACAAGATAAATTCCTGTTCTGGAGAATTCAGAGCACAGCTTCTGCTGCAGACAGGAGATCTATTGGACAAGGCCCTACTAAAAGCTCCTGAGGGGGAAGTATGGGCAAATGTTTTGAATACAATTTGCTGATGGATGGTTCTGCCACTTCTGAAAATGTTTTGGAGAGAGAAGGAACCCCAGTTATTTGCAGCTTGTAGTACAATGGCATGCCGCTCCCCCTGTTTAAGGAAGCTAATATTCTGTATCAGGAAGTTTGTTTATCAGCAGTAAAAATATTTGGAACCAAGTTAATGTTTTAAGAGTAATGATACATTAATTATGTGTTGCTTTCCCTGGAACTTGACTGTTTATAGTAAGGTAACTGTTCCCTCCTACTGTAACAGCTCTCTGAATAGCGCTGACTGCCTGGGGAGGGTCTGCAGCCCAAGGATGGGTGTCTGCTGAATAAACCCTATCCACGAGGCAAGTGAAAAGCTGTACATAGCAGGGTGCTGAGTCTTGCAGCTACAAGCATTGTACCTGCTGCAAAGCGGAAGAGATGTGAATTCTCTGTCCCACCTCCCTTGTCGGTGGAAGAAGCATTATGAATCTACTGCATGGGCTACGGCCTCAGAAGAGCTTTTAACAGCTGCTTGGAGCCCAGAAAGCTATTTGTTACTTAATGGTGTAGAGTCTTGTCCTATGCAAGATTCAATGGCTTCTGTAAGTTTATACTGGGGAGAGAGCATTTGCAGCGTGTGCCACCCTGCAGGCAAGTGTTTTCTGCGTCCTGCTCTCCGGAAGGGTCAAGCCCTTCGTCCAATGTGCTTAGAAAGAGCTTTGGAGAAGGGGCAAAGCTGTTCTAAAGAATGCTTCCTTTATCAATGCACCGGTGAGTGCCTGATGGTGGCATTGGTTCTGTGTGAAAGAACAGCAACCTCTCCGGCAGGCGGAGGAAGCAGTGCCCAAGCCGAGAGACAGTGGAAGATCCTCTGTTGTGAGTGCACTCCACACCAGCTCCTTCTGGCGCTGAAACAGCTCTGGAACGGAGGTGATTTGCCTGCCGCGTTGTGAGCACACCCCAGCACATCTCCGGTGTGGCACAGCCCGGCACAGCTGCCGAACCCTGGCAGTGCCCCTTCTCCTCTCCCTGCTGCCGGGGCCCGTGAAGCTCCGACTTTACTGCCGGCAGGATACAGGGCTACAAAAAATTCTTTTGGATAACGGAGCAGTAGCATCCAACTACAGCTGTTTTGAGCCCCTACCGCAGGGAAGAGACTGTGGCGGGCTCAGCATACTGGAAAATGCAGAATTCAAGTATTTAATATGCTTTTCACATACAGGGAAAAGAGAGGTAGGTGAGAAAGCTTGAGCTAACAGCGATACAGTTGAAGACTTTTTCACACAGATCTTGGAGCTGTTTCAGGAGTCAGGAAAACAACTGAAAGAGCTTTGCTTGAAGGGATGTCACTGATAGGAAAGATGTGTGCTAATGTCTTTACAAACAATTCCATGGGTGAAGGTATGGATGTTAACGTCTTTGAAATGGATCTTAATGTCTCCACTAACTTCACGCAGCAGGTTTGTTACAGAGCCCGCACAGCCTGACTCCTGAAACAGACAAGTGGGTCTGCACAAGCCTGAACTTTCTGAACTTTGGCGTAAAATGACAGGTTCAAGGGGGATATGTGGCAGGCGGATCAGGAAGGCTGTACCTTCCTAGTACCTCAGCCACTGGGGAAAGGAAGAGGGCAACATGCGGCCAGGAGTTTAGGATAAAAGGAGGCTGTGTCCTCTGAAACCTCGAGAGAGAAAACCCTGTGGGCATGTGCCCCAGTGGCCTCTCTCCCTTTATTCGAATAAAGTTGCAGGACTCCTCTGTCTCCTTTATGGACACTGGCTGTTCAGAGCCTGATTTTCTGTACAAAATGGGGACACATCCGGGGTTCTTCCACCGTCGGGGGCCAGCACACGGCAAGAGGAGCTGAAGGCGCACATCGCCCAGTTTTTAGGTGACCAGCTCCCTTCGGCCCTGGCTGGCACCGGGCGATTGATTGGGTACCCAAGACGCACAGACGAGTGACAGACTAGGGGGATCCACAGGGAAGGACCACTGGAAATCTCACAGGTGAGTACAATGGGAGCTTCGGGGAGTAAAACATGGCAGGGTGCCCAGAGGGGGCAGTAAAGGAAAGTCGAGAAAGGGTCTTGACTATGGGGGTGACAATCTCCCGAAGGGTCCTGTGGGAGAATGTTGAGATGGTTTGCACATTCTCCCAGAGGCAGATAAGGACATGGACGCCCAGAGGGGCCAAAGGGAGCTGGCAATAAGGGGCAAGAGAGGATGATGTTGAGGACGGATGATGTTGGTTTGGGAAAGGATTGGTTGAAGGAATATGGTTAAGGAAAATAGCAACGGGAGACTATGTTATAAGAAAAGAGAAACAACGAGGACTGGGATGTTCTCCACCTTATCTTCAAAATCTGCAATCTAATACAGGGCCGGCTGCAAGTCTTTTGTATTCCCGGCTTCCAGGATAGGGAGGTGTTGTTCCTACACCCCCGGTTCATTATGGAGCCAGGGTGAAGGATTTGGGTTTGTCTGCTTATTACTCAGGGCTTGAGGGTGTTGCTCTATGGCGAGGAGTGCCGAGGCCAGGTGCGAGAGTGCAGGACCGGCAGCACGGGCTGAGGGCCTGTGAGGGAGGTGCAGGACCAAGCCGGGGCTGTGGGACAGTTGGAGCTCGGTGCCGGGCGGTGCCCAACGCCGCTGCAGTGGCTCCCCGGCCCCATGAGGCTGCGGGATGTTCCATCCCTGTGGCACTGTCGGCTGTGCCCGCCCACTGAGCTGTGCTGGCACCTGGTGCCTTACAGAGTTTGTGGTGCTGCGAGAGCGGCCCCGGGGCCTGGACGGGTGTGCTGGCAGCGTGTGTCTGGACACTGCGGCAGGACAGGGACCGGCTTTGGTGTACTGTGTAAGAGACAATGTGTCACCAAAGCCTGGCCTGATATAAGAAGGGATTTTGTTTGGATCACTAGGGAGGTGAGTGATTTTGCAGAGTTCGGCGGCTGTGGGAGGCTGAGAGCCCACAGGCAGCAGGAGCACGGGCTGGAGAGGTGGCTGAGTCCCTGTTAGAGGCGGGTTTTTGGAGCCATGTATATCTCCCTATATCACTCCTATCCTGCCAGTTATAGTGCAGGACCTGAGAGTAAATAATGAAATCCGGGCACTGCATGGTCCCAGATCCTTGTACCATCTCGAACCAGGTTCCCTCCTGACACTGCTACTAACCACGACTTGATTTAGAAGATGCTTTCTGGGGATGCCCACTTACAGAGTACAGTAAACAGTATTTTGCCTTTGAGTGGGAACAAGATTATTTGGGCAAGATATTAGCCAAATTTGCTCCATCCCTAGGAATTAGGTTATTGCAATGTGTGAAGGACTTACTTCTATCGGTAGAATGGGAGGAGGTGGTAGGGGAAGCCACTGTGGTTTTCTGGCTGGAGGAGAGGCTTGGAGTGTCTGAAGGGAAGGCACAGTTGATGGACAGAAAGGTTGAATCTCTAGGGCATATTTTGACTGACAGCTTGCGGTGTGTTGGCCCAGAGGGGGTCCAGGGAAACTTTGAGGTGCCGTTGCCCAGGGCTGAAGGGGACCTCTGACAATATTTAGGATTAATAGAGTATTGCAAGACCTGGACTATTTTGTGACTTTTTAAACCCAGATAGACCCAATGTTGTGGTATGGACACCAGAAAAGACAACAAAACTTAGCCAGACTTAGAAAAGGAATTTGAATTGTATGTGGATGTTAAACAGCGCAGTGCCGAAGGAATTTTAGTGCTAAAATATTTGACCCGTTGGCGAGGGGGTGGCCCCATTGTTTGCTCTAACGGTAACTGAGGCTCTGTTGTCTGCAGGATTGTGCAGCCACGGCTTTGATGGTAACTGATGGCAGGATTGTTAAAGTCTGGTATTAAGTTCTGAATGGATGACCAGAACTAGATTATTACAGTATGAAACCTGTTTAATCGAACAGGAGGATTTAGAATTGAGAAGCGGGGAAGGGTTTAACCCAGCCTCCTCTTTAACTCTTCTTTAGGTCCTGAGGAAGGAGCCTAAAAGGAGGCTCATGAGTGTATTCAGGTAACAGATTTACAGGATACCAAATGGGGAAAGGTGATGGATCTTCAAGAGTAATAGGAGGAAAACAAGTTACTGGATATGCTATAGTAAAAGGAAGGGAATTGCAAGGGAAGCTACCATGCATATGATCAGCAGAGACCACTGAATTGTATGCCTTAATAAAAGCCTGCAAAATGTATCAAGGAAAGGTAGTGAATATATTTACAGATTCAAAGCATGCGTGTGGTGTGGTTACATGCGTTTGGAAAGCTGGGAGGAAAGAGGTATATTAACCTGGAGGGAAAACTTCCGCTCATGAGAGCTCAATTACTCGCCTGTTGGAGGTGGTGAATTTACCAGAAGAGGTAGAAATAATATGTTAGGGGACATCAGGCAGGGTACTCAGAAGAGACAATAGGTAATCAACTGGCCAATGGAGATGTTCAGAAAGCAGCACTTCTGCCAGAGGGGTCCAGGAGCCTCCCTTTACTGCCTGTAGCTCAGCCTTTGCCGGGGGGAGAGGGGAGTGGCGCTGTCTTTTCCACCAGAAGAGTTGGAGATGATTAAAGGTGGTGAGGTAGAAGAAAGAAGAGAGAATTGATTTACAAAGGACAGCAAACAGTGGATGCCAGGAGCTTTGGCCCTGCAAATACTGGGAGGGCTCCATGGGGAGAGTCGTTGGGACTCTCGAGGACTGGCAGAAGCCTTCCTGAAGATGTACTGCCTCGGGTCTTTTTGTTTTAGCAAAACGAGCTATTAAGGGGTTCCTGGCTGAAGTTAATAGCCAGACTACAGAGGAGATTGCAAGGCGGAGAAGTGACCTTGGACTATAGTCCTTTCCAAGGATGCTGGGTGTATTTTGCTGAGATGCCCAGGACGAGGAGGCTTAGATATCCTCTGGTAGTGGTATGCCGGCTGGCAGGGTGGCCAGAGGAGTTTCTGGTCACATCAGTAACTATTGCATCAGTTATGATATTATATTTGAAACAAATAATTCCAGGGTATGTGACTGTGGAGGCAGTGGACTCAGATGGGGGAACTCATTTTACAGGGGGATCCTTCAAGGGATTATGGCTGCTTTGAGAATTCAGTGGGACTTCCATACCCCTTGGCACCCTCAGAATTCAGGTCAAGTAGAAAGGATGAATGGACAAATAAAGAAACACCTTCGAAACTGGTGACAGAAACTAAGATGCCATGGGTACGGCTTTTGCCGTGTCAGGAAAATTAATCCACAAACACCAGAGGTTTATGTCCAAAAAGGAGACAGAGGAGTCCTGTTACTTTATTCGAATAAAGGTAGAGGTCATGGGGCATTCCCCATAGGGTCTCTCAAAATTTTGGAGGACACAGCCTCTTTTTAATCCTAATTTCCTGGCCACATTTCCCTCTCTCTTTCCCCATTGGCTGAGGTACTTGAGAGGTACAGACCTTCCAAAACGCCTAATACCTAAGACCGCCCTCTAATGTGTAACCCCCGCCCTTTTTCTTTTCCCTTGTGTCTCTGTTCTTTTTCTCTAAATCCAGGGATTTAGCACAGTCTTGAGTCCGCAACAGTCTGTGTCAATTAGTAGAATTCCTATGGAATTTATGGTTCCCCCCATTGCTTCTTTCACCTCTCTGTATCTGGTTTTATCTACCATCAGGCCCACAGTTGGTTTGTAAAGACACCTCCTTCTCATTCCTTTCACCTTTTGAATTAATTTTCAATGTGGAGAGGAGGTGAAGATGTATATTTAAACCAGTATGTGGCCAGGATACTGTGTCTCGTGAAATCTCTGACAGGAAGCCCAGTTAGCACTGACGCTGCCTTTAGACTTTGTTGTTCATAACATCCAACCAGAACCGCAGAAACAGCAGCCAGGACAGATGAACACAGGTGGACCCATCACACTCTGGTGAAGGTCTCTAAAACCCCGGAGATTTGGACTTCTCAGCAGGAGGGAAAGGATGGGAGACTTCAGCTGTCAGTAGCCACGATTCACCTACAAGGACATCTAGTGATTTATGGGCTAATATGAACTGTCATTGCCTACTTTATTCTCTGTATTTACTATATTCTCTGTTTCTCTGTATTTGCTTGCGACACCTGGTGCAGGGGCCAGACGTAGAAAAGTTGGGAGTGTTTCAAATGTTAATATTTATACCATGCAAGGTTGTTAAAAGAGGTTAATAATAACCTAGGGTTTGTAAAGTCAAATTGAGCAATAAGAAGAGGAAGGATTGATAGGGTGTGCTAATGTCTTTACAAACAATTCCATGGGTGAAGGTATGGATGTTAACGTCTTTGAAATGGATCTTAATGTCTCTGCTAACTTCAAGCAGCAGGTTTGTTACAGAGTGCGCACAGCTCGGCTCCTGAAACAGACAAGTAGGGGACTCTGCACAAGCCTGAACTTTCTGAACTGTGGCGTAAAATGACAGGCTCAAGGGGGATATGTGGCAGGCGGGTCAGGAAGGCTGTACCTTCCTAGTACCTCAGCCACTGGGGAAAGGAAGAGGGCAACATGCGGCCAGGAGTTTAGGATAAAAGGAGGCTGTGTCCTCTGAAACCTCGAGAGAGAAAACCCCGTGGGCGTGTGCCCCAGTGGCCTCTCTCCCTTTATTCGAATAAAGTTGCAGGACTCCTCTGTCTCCTTTATGGACACTGGCTGTTCAGAGCCTGATTTTCCGTACATCACCGAGAAGGCACAGTAGAGAGTTGTGTTTTTATTAGCGTACTGTGAACAACTGGAAAAATAAATGTACACAGTATCCCTATATGCTGTGTCAAAGCATCTTTATTATTTTAGAAGGAAACAGGGCCATACAGCAGCATAGACAGAGAGAATTAAAACAGAATCTTTGAAAATTCATTAAAAATATTTCAAACGCCATTAAATAAGAGTTGTAGACCCTCAAAAAAACCCACAAACCAACCCTAACCACAAACAAAAAACCCCTCCCCCACAAAAATGCAAAACACCCACAACGAAACTGAGCCATACCGACCTCCCTGCCCCGCAAGCAGCCAGCAAAGACAAACGGCAGGGTCAGAGCCCCGGCTCTAGGCAAAACGCCTGAGAGCCGCGGGTGGGGCAACCGGGAACACGAGGTAGAAATCCCTCAGGACAGCGATGGTACGCGTGTCCCCGGGCACCGGCCGGTGCGGAACACGCCCCGGGCGGGCGGGGCCGCCGCGCGCGNCGCAGCGCACCTGGCTCGCCACGCGCGTGGGCGCGGCCGCGGGTGGGCACCGGGGGGAGCGGGGCACACGGTGGGGGGCGGCCGAGCGGGGCCCGGGCCCGGGTCCGGGTCCGGGCAATAACGCGCAGTGCTGTGTTGCAGGCCTGGTCGGGGCGGCGTATCGCATCATCCTGCTGCGGCCCGGCTCGGCTCTGGCCGCGTTGCAGACGGCGGCGGCGGACAGTGTCACGATGGGTAAGGGCCGGGACCCCGGGCAGTGTAACCGTGGGTAAGGGCCGGGAGCCTCTGCAGTGTAACTATACTGGGACTCCTGCACACCGCAGGGGCGCCAGCCTCGCCTCTGCCCGGTCTGGCTGCGCCCTCGCTTTTGCCCTTGCCTCCGCCCCTTCACGGTTTCGGTGGTTCTCCTCTCCACCGGCCCTGGGTCGTTGTTTGGCCAAGAGCAAGAACACTGAAATGGAAAGACATATCCTCGATTTGCAGGTTAGGTAACGTGGTTTTTTGCAATCTAGAGGAAACGTTTCTTTTTTTTTTTTTTTTGTACTTCCAGAATACCCAGTTTGTGGGTGACAACATAGTGTAAGCAAATATACTTTTTTGCTTCATATTTTTAGGCATTGTATTTAACAAACTGCGTTTGCTAAAGAGTAATGCAATGTTTTTGGTGGCAAAAGGAAAATAAACGTGGGGTTTTTCCCATCATGTTCTATAGACAAGGAGAAACCATGTAGTTGTCTTGAATTGTCTTTGGAAGAGAAAGTGGATGCTGAAGAAAGGAGCAGGGAGCTGAGGGGGCTGCATGGTTGAACCTCTCTCAGCCCCTTGTCAAGTGCAGTTTTCCTCTTAGCAGACTTTTGCTTTTCAGTCTAATTCAATGGCTTGTGCCTCCTCTGCCTTTCCCCAGGTGCTGGTGCTCTGAGCCTGGGCACAGTCAGTCCAGGTCTGCATTTTTGAGTAGTTCGACTGTGAACCACGGTCTGGCTTCTCTAATGAGCTGAGGTCGTTATGAAAGGATTGGATCATGTGATCAACTATGATTTCAATAAATCCCTTAATCCTAAACAGGCATATTGGGTCCTCTTACCAGTTTCATACTTGAGGAAGGGTTTGTCCTGTCCACCATTCAGGGGCCACACCTCATGGCCTCAAGCTGTGTGTTTTGCCTACAGATGCCTTGGTCCAAAGCAGGGAGACCAGGAAAGCTGAAATGCACTCCTTGGTCTGGGGTGGTCTGTTTCTTCAGTGCTCTTTTCAGTTGATTTTGGGATCAGTGTAATTCATTTTCTGCTGAAAAACTACATAGTTTTGTAAGAAGAGCTGCTGGTTTTATATAGGGATTGAAAATTTTTATCCTGGACATTTTTGTTGTTCCCAAAAAAGAGGAATTGAAATCTGCAGATGGTGCCTGGTAGACAGTTTCACATTTCATGATCAAGAGTCTGTATTAGATGCAAACCCAGCTTTTCTTGACACAGCTCTTTGCTAAAGTTTGCAATTACATCAGTGTAGGGTTTGATAGGACGAGGTGTGTAATTCAGTGGACAGGATGCTTCTACTTTGCAGTTTCTTAGTTCAATTCAAAATTCTTAATTCAATTTCAAAGTCAGTTTACAAATAAGAATAATTTACAAACTCAATTAATTTTTCTACTATCCAGAAATCATTGTGAGCCTCAGGCAGGCAGAGGATGAAAGTGCCGGGACTAGCAGTGTGCAGGGAGAGCAAAGCCCTTGGGGTTGCTCTGCCCAGTGCTGTGAGGTGGCTTCACAGGGGCTTGAGGGCTGAGTTACAGTGCAGAGTCCAGGCAAAGCTGGGGAGGTGGCTGCAGAGACACCACTGCTCCTCTCCAGTACCCCTGGCTGTCAGGGGTACCCCATTGCCTTGTCGGGAAGGGCTGTTAGGTGATACCCCAGCAGGATGCTGTGCTGTTTGGCGGCAGTGGGTGTGGGGTGCTCTGGGGGTCCAGCTCGCAGCTGAGCGGTATCCACATGGTGCAGGGGGAGAAACCCAGGGAAGCTGGGTGGGACTGAGTGATGTTGAGTCTCACTGTAGCAGCTGGGATAGGATGTCCCTGGGAAACAGGAAACGGATCTTGCTTCATTTTCCATTGTAGCCACTGTGAATATCGAAATCACGCTCAGTGTGAATTCTCTGGTCCTTGAGGATTTTTTTTTGGTTTTTTACTTCCTGTTTACAGCTACACTGGGAGCTGTGTTTGGCTTAAGTACCTGCCTCAGTGCCCAAGTCCGGGAAGAACCAGAGGATCCTTTGAATTATTTTGTAGGCGGCTGTGCAGCAGGAGCTGTCTTGGGAGCGAGAGGTAACTGTGGACAGTGCCTGCATTGAAATGTGCCCTTGCTGGTTTTAGAAACTTTTCTTCTGGGGAAGAATGTTAAAGAATGTTAATGTCAGGCTTCTTTGGTAAAGATTCATCTCAGCTTCTATTCATGCCAGTTTCATTGGTATTGTATGGGCCTGCTGAAATAAATATGGCTGCAGGAGGGGAGGACACCAAAGGGAACATGAAGTGATAGCCAGAATGAAAGGAGAGCTGACTCAGTACTGCCAGTAAGAGCTACCAGTTATACCTTAAAATTGCAGGATAGAAAAAATATAGTTGTGCAAATCCATGTTTTCTTGGCAACAAGTGTGATTTATTTTAGACAGGAAGTATAATCTAATATCTGTGAATTCTTCATATAGTCATAGGGACAAGCTGTGTCCTGCTGCTGTTGCTCCTGTAGCCCCTTGTAAGGCTTAAGCAGCTCCTGCAGATACTGACACAGCTCTCTTTTTCTGTAGAAGTTCATCCTCGAACCTAAAGAAGTGAGGGATTTATTTAAGTTGTAACTGTGGTGAAATGGAATTAATCTTTACTTGTCCTAGTTGCTGAGCTGATAAGAGTTCACAGCAGTGATTGTTACTTTTGTCACTCAAATGAGCCATTTAAGATTGCCCACTTAAGGGGATGGGGCAGTGGATTACTGAAGTTGATATTTCAAATTGCAAGCTAAAAGCATGACAACTCAATTTTATAAAAAGGCCATTTTTCCAATTCCTTTGGCCAGACAGTGTTGCTGATGGTCAAGGGACTTAGGAAAAACGGCATCTGTTGAGATCTACTGCACAAGACTTGTGCCTTAATGGGTCTTTTCTGGTTTGATGTGTTTTCTTCAGCTCACAGTTACCTCACCGGCACCACAGCATGTCTGGGGTTTGGAATCACTGCAGCTCTCATGAAGATCGGTAACAAGGAGGGCTGGCGCCTGACAGGACCTCCCAAGCTGTAAATGTCACCTTCCCCCCGTGAGCTGGCTTCCAAACACTGTATGCAGTTAGGACGTTGTGTAATAAAGATTCGGTCCAGTCAGCAGTTGTCACAACATTGTGGTGTCGTGCGGCTTTTTCCCGGCATTTGGACTGAGGTGCAGAAAGCTGGAGCTACTAAAGGGGAAGCGGCATCTTCTGGTTCGGCTGAGATTTCTGTGCATAAGTTACTTTGCCTCCATGTCTCGGTATTGTGTGCTCAGGCGTGAGCACTACGCTGTAGCTTCAGTCAGGTCCTTGTAGTTGTGGGGCTTCTTGGCAAGGAGTGGGATTACACTGCACTGAGCCCATCAGTGAGGGTCTGGAGCCAAAGCTTCTGAAGAAGTGCTTGGCTCTGAGCTGAGGGTGGGCAGGGTGGAGTAGGGAAGAAGTTGTGGGTTGCCCACAAGAAGGTGTTTGGGAGCCTGGGGTCTTTCTCCAAAAAGCATTTCAGGAAGTCTAGAGCTAAGTGCTTCAGGGTTGAAATTGAATATCTGAGGGTGGAAGGGACCCCTGAACGCCAGCTGAGAACTGGAGCAGGTTGCTTATAGCTATGTCTGGTTGAATTTTCTATGAACAAGCAAGTGTGTCCTGTAAACCCACTAAGGAGGTGGAGAGCATGGAGGCAACGGATGCACAAAGAGAGGTGAGAACTGGATCATTTTGCCCGGAGAAAAGGTCAAGATTTGATCTAATAGCACTCTTTCACAACTTAGTGGCTACAGAAAATTGAGGCTCAGGTGTGCAGTGAAGGGTGGGAAATAACAAGATAGGGAAATTCTAACTAGATAAAAAAAATCTCATAAGCAGGATAGGTAAGTGCTGAAAAATGGACTTGTAGGGGATGCAAAAACATCTTTGGGGACACAGAATTCAGCTGGACATGTGGGAACGCTGTGGTACAGAGATGGGACATTAGGGGATGGGTGCATGCGTTACAGAGACAGGGAATGTGGGCATGGGGGATGCAGGTGCGTGGGAGACGGGAAGGTGGGGTGTGAGGGGAGGGGACAAGCCAAGGAGATTGGGGCACCAGAGGACAGCAGAGGGAGGGATGGAGATACTGGGACACAGTCACAGCCATGCTAGGCTGTGTTGCTTTAGTATGTGCTCTCTGTGGGCCAGTGGGGTCCTGGGTGTGTGTGAAGTGGTCCTGGGGGCACTTCAGGCTGGATCAAGGGGCTGCTGTCCCTGTGTGCTCCTGGAGCTGAGAACCTCCCCCCCCAGCTCTTTGGGAGTCAGTGGGGCTGAGCTGCAGCTCAGAAGCACAGCAGGTGGTGGTAGACCTATCACCCCCTCATGGGGGTGGGCGAGCAGGGGATTGTCTGTCTCCTACCCGAGGGCTTGGGAAGGGGCTCTGCTTCACCCTGGGCTCTGGAAAAGAACAAGGTTTAGAGAGGGGCCTGAGGGGCCAGGGATCCCCAGCAGGACCTGCCCAGGGTAGCATGGGGTTTACAGAAGCTCCTGTAAGCTTGGGGTTTTCAGAAGCTCCTGTCAGCTTCAGCTTGCCCTGCTGCCTGTCCTCAGAGAATTCAGTGACCCACTATCCCAGCCTGGGGCCTTGGACCTCCCTCTGCCTGAGCCTCTCCTAACTCCTAGCTGGGGCCACGTGTCCCATCCAGTCTATAATTACCCGGGCACATTCCTAGGGGGTCACAGAAGTTCTGCAGAGCAGCAGCAGGCGGTAAGGGGGACAAGCGCACGGCACAGCTTAACAGGCCACGCAGTAATGCAGGGCATGGCATACAGCAAGTGCTTTACTGGGCTGCAAAGCGCATGGCCTGAGCGAGGACACGCGACACTGCGCAAACAGCAAGAAACACGGCTGGGGCAAGGAGTGGTAACAATGTCATGAGGCTCAGCACACCTTGACAGTACGCGGTACAGGGGAGCATGACATGCAACATTGCAGACAACTAGCAGGGTAATGCATCACAATGTGTGACAGGCAGCATGACACACAACAGGCAGTGCACAGCAAGCACTGCCACGCACCGAGCAGGTGTGACAGGCGCTTCACTGGGGGCCAGTGGCTTGGTTGCTCTTGGACCATCAGTAGTTTCAGCTATGAGGCAATGGCTGAGGAAGGGCTTGGTTGTGTGTGCTATAAGACTGAAGGTCTGAGTGGTGACTGGCCTGAGCTATGGGGCTGTGGGGCAGCAGCGTTGGCTGTGGGTCAGTAGCTTCATGTTGAGGGTTCAGAGGTGAGGCAGGTGAGGGGATCAGGCTCAGCTATGGGACAGTGATATGGGCTGTTCTCACCTATGGAGCTGCAATTTTGCCAAGAGGCATCAAATTCAGTAATGGAGCAGTAGCAAAGGCTGGTGGCCCTGGCTGTGGGGTAGAGGCTTTGGTGGTGGATAGAGTGGCTTTGCTATGTGGCAGTGCCAGTAGCGGGACCCCATGTCCCCAGCCAGTACTCCTGCCATGGGTCAGAGGCTCCAGCTGTGGAGACAGCACCCTGACACCCTGCTCCATGTGTTTCCACAGGCAAGATGTGGGTTGCAGAGGGGCCAGCCCCAGACCAGTGGAGCCTGCGGGATGGGGCTCATGCTGGACACTTCCTGGCTGTGGCTGACCACCTCCGCACCACAGGACAGCTTGTGGATGTGGCCGTGGGCCCGGAGGGTGACATGGCCCATGCTGTGGTCCTGGCCTCCGTCAGCTCCTTCTTCCACCGCTTCCTGGAGGGCAGGACCAGACAACTCCGCCAAGATCCCCCACCCCATGTCCCCCTGCCGCCTGGGGCCACATTGTGGGGCTGGCGGGCTGTGCTCACCTTTGCCTATGGGGGAATTGTGCCCCATGGCCGGGCAAAAGAGGTGGAGGAGGCTGCCCGGGCCCTGGGTGCTCCCCGGCTGGTGGCTGCCTGCGCCCTGCGTCTGGAGATTGACCACCAGGAAGAAGATCCTCAGCCCCTGGAGGAGCAGTGGGAGACGCTAAGAGCCATGGAGCAGCTCCATGCCAATGGTGTGGGCTGTGACCTCCAGCTCCAGGCAGGGAACGAGGTCATCCCAGGTGGGCAGGAGGTGGGGTTTCCCTATGAGGAGCTGAGGAGTGGGACAGGGCGCTCTGGGACATCCAAGTCCTCTGGTGGGGATGATAAGGCTGCAGCGCCAGGTGGGGATCAGGCTCTAGAGGTGCCTGCAGGGCTGCTCCCTTTGGCAGAGCTGGGGCTTTGATGGGCCTGGGGCCAGGACACCTGAGTTCTGGGGGCTGCACAGTGCAGAGGGTCCCCTGCTGCCTCCCACCATTATTCCTCCTTCCTCCTAGTTCAGCGACTGGCCCTGAGCTGCTCCTGTGACTTCTTCCGGGCCCTTTTCACCTGCCCCATGCGGGAGGCCACCCACGACCCTGCCGACCCACTGGTCACGGGGCTCTCCCCAGCAGAGCTGCGTCTCCTCCTCTCCTTTGCCTACACAGGAGCTATAGCAGGGCCATGGCCCATGATCTTGGAGGCAGCTGAGACGTCCCTGCGCTACCAGGCCTGGGGGCTCCTCACTCTCTGCCTGGATGTTTTCACCCATGGCCTGACCCCAGAAACTGGCCCTGATGTGCTGGCCTTTGCTGTGGCCTATGGGCTGGATGAGGTGGTCCAGGTAGCAGAGAACTACATCTTGGCCACCTTCCCCTGTGTGGTGGTTACACCGGCCTTCCTGGATCTTCCTGCACACCTTCTTATCCGCCTCCTCCGCTCTGATGGTCTCAATGTCCTCCATGAACTGGAAGCCTTGGAAGCAGCATCTCGGTGGCTTATGGCCAATAGAGATGGCCAGGAGGATCTAGCCAAAGAGATCCTGTCATCTGTTCGCTTTGCCCTCATGTCCAGCCTGGAGCTGAAGAAGGTCCCATCTGTGACTGCAGGGGTAGCTGACTCAAAGGTCCTCCGCGAGCTCATAGTAGCAAGTTTCACTCCCATGGCCCAGCTGCCGTGCCGGGTACGTTCCTTGCAAGAGGTGTTGGTGGTTTGTGGTGGAGACAAAGTAAAGGGCAACCTGGCTGCCCGAAAGCCCAGCAGACACCTCTGGTTTGCAGACCGCTACCTCAGTGCAGTGGGGCTGGTGAAGCAGGTTGAGTGGCGGGCACTGGGACACTTTCCTGATGGCCCACGCTTCCGTCATGCTGTAACTGTGGTGGGCAACAGCCTCTACGTCCTGGGTGGAAAGCACTACTACGGGGTCCATGACACCCTAACCAGTGTCTACAGGTGAGAGCTACAGAGGACTTAGAGTTGCCATGTGGCACCAGGACATTGTGGGAGGTGTTGGTAGAGCTAGAGCTAGAGCTGCCCCATGGATCCAAGACATTGTGGCATTGCAGCTGGTCAAGTGACCCCAAGACATTCTGGGATGTTGGGTGCAGGACTCAGAGGTGCCCCCCTACTTCTGGGGTGTTGCAGGCTTTTTGGGAGTAGGAGCAGGAGGCTTCTATCTGGAGATGCCCCAGGGCATTATGGTTTTGATATTGTCCAGAAGGAGGGGATATTCCCATGCAAGGTGACCATGTCACCCCAAGGCATTCTGGGACTGGCAGGTTGTAGGTGGGTTCTTACCCTCAGCAGTGCCAACAGCAGCTCATGGTGTAGGTAACAGGTAGTCTCTTGCTCCTTTGCTTCTCAAACCCAGGTACCAGCCTATGGATGATTCCTGGGAGCGTCTGGCCAGTATGACATGTGGACGGAGTTACTTTGCTGCTGTGGCGCTTGGGAATTTCATCTATGCCCTAGGGGGCAGCTCAGGGGAGCTCTACTGCACAGATACTGTGGAGTGCTATGACCTGGCCAGTGACACCTGGAGGTGAGGCTGCTCCAGCAGATGCCTAGTTTCCCTTTTCTCTCAGAGCCCCTTGTCTCGGCCATGGTGCCCACTGAGTGCTTTGTGTCACTAGGCCTCCAGTGAAGGATGGGCCTGCTGTGGTATTTGGGAGAGGTCTCCTGGGTGTTGAACAACCATGTCCCTTGGGGACTGGGTGTTGGCCAGTATTGCCTAGTGGGTGGCAAATCAGTTTTTGGCCAGTAATGCATTCATTGTGCGTCTTGCTGGCCATCTGCCAATGAGACAAGTAGTTTGATTCCTCTCATTGGCAGAATGTTCATGGGGTGATGGCCAACGTTGTCCATGGAGGGAGCCCACTGTGGCTGACCAGTGGTGTGGCAACTACAAAGTGTTGAACAGTGATGCCCCTGTGGCATCCATTCTCTGTCAGCTGATGTTGTCCACTGGGGCTCATTGGGTGTTGTAAAGTGTTGCCTGCTGAGGGGTCAATGAAGCCATGGCTCACCAGGGCAGCCCTGGGTAGTCAGTCACTGCAGAACAGCCCTGTTTAACCTGTCCTTCACCCCTCCCTCTCTCCTTGCCCAGGAGGTGCCAGCCCCTGCCAATGGCTCTGTGTGGGCATGCAGCATGTGCCCTGGATGGTGAGCTCTACGTGTCGGGTGGGTGTGATGAAGCATACCAGTGTCAGGCATCCTTGCTCCGCTATGTCCCAAGTGCACCTGTCACACTCCTGGCCCCCATGAATGGCGAGCGAGCTGGCCACATCATGGAGGAGGCAGGTGGGCAGCTCTATGTGGCCGGGGGCCTGTGTCAGCGGGCTGGGCAGACTGGCTACAGGGACCAGCTGACCTTTGAGGTCTACAGCCCCAAGCAGAACATCTGGGTCCTCCTCAGCCCCCTGCCCCGTGCACATGTAGTTGGGGGTGCAGCTGTGCTGGGAGGGGAACTGCTTGTACTGGGAGGGTACAGTCATGAGACCTACCAGGACACGCACTTGATCCATGCCTACCAGCCAGGTACCCGGCGCTGGATCACCCGGGGCACCTTGCCCCATGCCTATACTGACCTACAAGCCTGTGTTCTCACTGTACCCCCTGCCTTGCGTGCTCCCAGCTGCCTTAAGGGCCCCTTGAGATCAACTGAAACTCCCAATAATACTTAGGGTATACTCTCTGCACCCCATACTGGGATACCCAGGTAGCATCCATGGGTACCTCTATGGGACAAAAGTGTCCAGATCCCTCTCCCAGAGTGAGTTCCTTCTTTGGTTTCCAGCAACCCTTCACCCTCAGGGTACATGACCTAGACTGTTGTGAACCTGTGGAACATAAAGATTCCCCACACTGTAGCCCTGTGCCTCCAGGAATACTCAATCCCCTTGTCTGAGCCCTTCACCAGGAGCTGGGAATCCCCCAATTTCCCCCCACATTTGGGTTGAATAAAAGGGCTTTCTGAATTATCTGTCTGGGTCTTTTTTTCTGGTGGGGAACACAGACATCCAGGTGCTTCTCACAAGGAACAGGAGCAGAGCAGGAGACCTGTGACCTGGGTGTCCTGGGTGGGGGGTGTTGGACACTGGGGCTCTGTGTGCCCGTGTTCACTGGGCACAAGGGTGTATGTGTGTGTCTCAGGACTGAGAGGGATCTTGGGGTGCATAGAGGATCCTGAGGGAATAGAGTCCTGGAGTTGCCAGGATTTGTGGGGGTTGATGGTGGGGTAGGTAGAGTACAGTAGGGGGTCCTGGGGGCTTTGAGGTTCCTAAGTGGCTTTGAGAGGTCTTAGATTCCTGGAGTGACCCGGAGTGCTTGTTGTATGAAGAAGTGGGAGAATTCCAGGGAGTAGTTGCAAGGAGAGGCAAAAGTAATGGGATTCTGAGAAATACTAGGGTACCAGTAGTGCCTGTGGGGAGGGAACTGGGTGGCTTCAGACATGTAGAAGGCAAAAAATTGTAGTCTAATGAGTTCTGAGGAGAAGGGGATAATCCCTTGGCCTGCTGGCCCTGTCTCTGTTAACCCAGTCCAGGTTTTGTTGCCCTCCCTTTGCTGCCAGGTGTGCTGCTGGACCTTGTTCACCTTTCTGTCCAGTAAGATACACAGATCTTTTTCCAGAGCTCTGCTCCCCACATGTCTGTCCCCCACTGTTGGGGCCTTCGGATTGTGCCAGTACTGGAGCTGCTTGCCTCATTGTCCCAGGAAACAGGGATAGAGAGGATGGCGTGGTTAGAGGACAGCACCAACAGACAGACAAGTGCCTGCTTACAAACGCAGTATGCGCATGTCCATGGACATGCACACCAGACTTTTGCCAGCAGACACACTCATGCTGGCCAAGCAGAGGCACATGTTCCCACTTGAGGACTCAGTAGTTAATCTGGCAGAAGGCCACGCTGACTCACAGCAGTCACAGTTGACAATACATTTGGGGCAATTAGAAATGAAACTGCGTTTCAGGCCGGAAGAGTGATTCATAGAATCCAGCATTTGCATTTTTATGAACCAGTGCTGGGGTGAGCCATTCAACTCCCAGCAATGGTGACTGTTGTCTTCTTCTCACACCTCCCTAAATGTTTGAGGGACATCTAGACAGGTGGTCTCAAAGTTTGGCCAGCTCTGGAGTGCTTTGTCCTAGTGTAATCCCTTACAAGTCACATCCGTTGCCCTTCAAAGCCTCCCACCCTACTCCTCCATATCCGTCCATCCCATAATGGGTCACGCAGAGGCATCAACACTTGCACTTTCCGTATTACCTGCCAGTGGGATGCTTTTCCCATGTGATTCAGTACGACAGGGAAGAATCACACATTTGGGGCCAAACTCAGGAATAGGAGTGTAAGTGTGCAATTTTGAATGCCAAAATACAAGAAGGATCTAAAGCTATGAAAGAGTATACCAAGAAGGCCACAGAAATGGGGAAGGGTCTAGAGGGGAAAGGTATGAGTAGCAGTTGAGGGCACTTGACTTGTTCAGCCTGGAGGACATTGAGGGGAGACCTCATCGGGGAGACCTCTTGTGAGGGGAGGCAGAGGGGCATCTCTGATCTCTGCTGTCTGGGACCTGGGACAGGACCCCAGGAATGGCTGGAGCTGTGTCATGGGAATATCCCAACAGACGAATATTAGGAAAAAGTTCTTCCCCCAGAGAGTGCTCAGACACTGACCAGTCTCCCCAGGGAATGGTCACAACTCCAAGGCTGCCAGAGCTCCAGGAGCATTTAGACAATGCTCTCAGGCACAGGGTGGGATTGTTGTGGTGTCTGTGCAGGGCCAGGAGTTGGACTTGATCGTCAGGGGTCTCTGCCAACTCAGGATATTCTAGGATTCTGGGATTCCATGGACTCTTCTTCTCTGTCTTCACTATTCCAAATACTGAAGACAAATTTCTCATTCACTGTGCCCTGCCAGGACTGTGGCAGGTCCAATGAAATTAAACCAGCACTCCTTTTAAATTCAGGCACAGAATATTTATTATGTGATTTAGAACCTGGCACTGAGTGGAAAGTGTATCACATCTTTGTGTGCATCATTTGAAGAGAAGCAGTTGTGACAGAATACAATATAAGTTCTGCTTGCCCTCACTCACCCCAAAACCAGGCAGTGGCAGCCCCAGACTACCACTGACCAGTTTAGGACATTATCTTTCTCTGCCAAATACCCAGGTAATTATTTTAGCTCTGGAAATCTCAGGGTGTTTGAGAACACTAGAGGAAGGAACTGGATGGCTTCCCCCTAGGCAAGTAGATCTTTCCCTTGTAAAACAAGGCATATGAAGCAGAGCCACAAATCTCGATCTCTTTCTCTGAGTGTACAGAAACATTTACATGGTGTTACCTGCATATTTCACTCTGACATCACCAATGGCCTTGACACCCCTGTCCAGGCTGTAAGCAGATGGGGTCCTCAGCAAGCCAAGGTCTGTGACCATCAGCTTCCTGGAGAAAGGCTTGACTGATGTGTGCAGAGGACTGTGGTGAACCCACAACTCTTTTGTGGTGCAGGAGTAACTTGCAGGAGGACTGCACTGTATCCCCAGATCTTTAATTGTGCAGTAGGTAACCTCAGGGCACAACTCCACTTCCTTGATTGTACAGAATGTGGGTCGCTGGAGGGGGATTTTGAAGCTGCTGAGATGCATCATAGGGTTTCCTGTTGACTCCCTCCATTCCAGCAGTGGATACTGCACCTCTTGGGTCTGCAGGGACTGGTGCCAGGAGGGTCGTCCCACCAGACACATCCATGCCAGCCAACCTGCTAGGACCAGCATGGTCAGAACCAGCAGAGCCAAGGAAGCCAGGTAGAGCACCCAGTGCAACAGGCAGCAGGGTATCAGCACCCACTGCCCCCACTGTGGGCCCTCCCCACCTGCCTGCAAACGCAGCACGGGTACAGCCTGTCCTGGGATGGAGCATGGGCAGAGGGGAGGAGGAGCAGGTAGAGGGGAACATGCAGGTTGGGTGAAGTGTGTGGTGTCCAGGGGAGGTGGTAGTGTTGGGGCATGAGTGGAAACCATGGTGTTGGCCGACACTGGAGGAGGAGATGGAGATCTGACAATGGAAGAGGCCTCTAGCATGGCAGTAGAAGGCATTGCTGTGGAAGTGGCAGGAAATGTGCCAGTGGACCCCATGAGACTGCCATAGATAGTGCTGGCAGCAAGGGTGGTTTGGGGATGGCCACTGGTGTTAGAAGGGCTGCTGCTCATAGTCGTTGGCATTGAGGTGAAAGAGTCAAGGGTGGCAGGTCTGTGCAGGGTGATGGTGGTAGCAGCAGTGAGAATGGTGGCAGTGCTGGGGGTCTGTGTGGGTGTCATAGTGGGACTGGCTGGTACAGGAGTGGTGGTGCTGGGAGCTCTGATGCTTGTCAGCACCACAAGCAAAGTACTTGGGGAAAGGGTGGAGGTACAAGGGGTGCTGAAGGAAGGTGTGGGGAGGGGAGGTCTTGAGGTAGTGAGGGTAGGAAGGCAAGATGAGGTAACAGCACAGGGCATGGTAGTGTGCTCTTTGGGGATGAATGGATGTGGGGGGAAGGTGGTCATGGTAGCTTTCTCTGTTGTTTCTTCCCCATAATTGTATTCATCCTCTCCTTCCTCATCCGCATACTCCACTATGCTGCAGTTGAGCTTGAAGCGAATGATGGGTTTCTGCCTATGCTCAGCAGGGCTGTGGCACAGTACGTTCTCAGGTGCAACCTCCACTTTTATTTCCTCCAGGCCCCGCTCTGGCTGATAAACAATGTCAGCATTCTTCTGGATCCAGGTCTGGAGGTAGTGCAGGTCACAGTTGCAATGCCATGGGTTCTCAGTGAGGAAAACATACATGAAGAGGTGCCCCTTTGGGAAAAAGTCGGTGGGCAGGGTCTGCAGCTGGTTCCCTGAGAGCCAGAGGGTCTCCAACTTTTGCAGGTCCTGCAGCAACTCCTTGGGTAGCTCCTTCAGGAGGTTGTCTGAGAGGTCCAACTCCTTGAGTGCCCTCAGCCCTGCAAAGGCCTCCCGGGGCAGCTGCTGCATCTTGTTCCCTCGCAAGTCCAGGTTCTGCAGCTGTGGCACTGTGCGGAAAGCCCCTGGGGCCAGTGTCTCCAGGCTGTTGTGGGCCACAGCCAGGTGGGTGAGCTCAGGCAGGCCCTCCAGGAGGGGTAGGGCCGCCAGTGCATTGTAGGAGAGGGTCAGCTCCTTCAGGGACGGCAGCAGTGTCCCAGTGTGCAGAGCCACCAGCCCATTGTTGGCCACGTCGATGTCCTGAAGCTGGGCGAGGGGCAGAAAGGCAGTGGTGGAGAGGGTCTTCAGGCAATTGTCGCTGAGCAGCAGGATGCCTGTGTCTGCAGGCAGGTCTGGGGGCACAGCGCTGAGAGCCTGCCCCGTGCAGTTCACCTCCAGGAGGTCCTTGACCTTGTTCATCTCTGAGGAGCAGGGCTGGGCTGGGGGCAGCAGGGCCAGGAGAGTGACCAGGGTCAAGGTAGGGACCTGCATGGCCTGGAGGGGGAGAACCGAGGGATGTAGGTGCAAGCAGGCATGCACCTACACATTGCCTTTCTTCCTGCGCAAGCACTGTTTGCAGCAAAACCGGCCCCTGCCAGACCCTCTGGCACCCTCTGAGCTCTGCAGCTCCTCCTTGGGATGGTTGAAGGGAGGGATGAATCCCACACCTACTGCCATCTTGTCCTTGGAGGCCAGCAGATGATATTTTGGCCCTTTTGCTCTCCTGGTTCTCTTCCATAGTGGGGAGAACCTCACTCATGGGCCTCTTCACAGCAATGCCTTCTCCACGGGAGCAGCGTTGCTGCCCTCACCACTGTAAAAGCCATGCCTCTGCAGTGTTTGTGTCCCAGCGTACCCACACCCAGCCCAACCCAGACAAATCGTGTGCTGGAAGAATCTCCCTGAATATGCTCTTACTCAACACCAGCTGAGCCCTCTGCTAGATTTGGAGGGTAGGAGCATGAATCATGTGAAAGGAGCTTCCTGTGCACAGATGTGTCTTCCATGAGCATCCAGGCCCCTGTGAACACTGTGACTTACCTGCAGATGTTCCAGTGTTTGCTCTCCTGCTGCTCTGCCTCCTCCTGCCCACAGCCCATGCAGTGCTCTGGGACAGTGCCAGTGGCGAGCTGCCCAGCCCTCTATCAGCACCCGCAGCTGTGGGAAGGGAGCTGTGGTTTCCTGAGCAGCCAAACCCATCCCCTGCCCTTTCACACAGCCCTTGCTTTGGCTGCACTGCCACATCACCATCTCTCCTTGCAAAATGTCAACAAGGATCAGCAGGCATTGCCCTAGCAGCAAATGGTCGTGGCCCACTGCAGTCTGCACTGGATCCTGCTTGTTCTGCTGCTCAGGACAGTTTTTCCCATAGGATTTGCAGGAGCACTTGCAGAAAATAATTCCATTGGTTTCTGGAGAGGAAATGGGCAGGAGCAATGGCCACAGCTTCTGAGAAGGGGCTGAGGTGTTAATAAAATGACTGTATGCCCATGATGCTGAAGAAGCCCTTGCATCTGGACACAGGCCCATCTGGACCAGGATGCTTGAGGCTCAGGACATCTCTTGCTGTCCGTGATAGGAGTGGGATGGACTGAGGCTTACCTTCCCCAGCAACTGTAGTTTAAAGCCCTCTTCTCCAGCTTGGCAAGCCTGTGAGTGAAGATGCTCTTTGCCTTTTCTGACAGATGGACTGCATCTGCCCCCAGCAGACTAGGTTGTTCAAAGCAAGTCTGATGGTCTAAGTAGCCAAAACCCTGGCTGTGGCACCAATCCTGTAACCATCTGTTGATTCCCCAGATTCGACTGGCTTTCAAACCCCTCCCCTTTGACTGGGCAGATTGATGAAAAAACTACCTCTGCTCCAGACTCAGTAGCTACTGCTGCTCCCAGGGCTCTGTAATCCTTCTTGATGCTGCTCAGACTGTTCTTGACTGCATCACTGGCACCTACAGCAGCAGTTAATGGTGGACTGTACAAGGCATGGTAGCCTCCCAATGACATCTCTGATATGAGTCCATGGTAAGCAGCATAATCAAGAGAGTGCAGCAGGCCAGTAAATAGCACCTCCATACCTCTCAGAAGAGAGTCTCCTCCTACTCTTACCCTCTTCTTAGTTGTGCTGATTATTATATGGGGAGCAGATTATGCTGCCTTACTGGTTGTTATATGGGGAGTAGATGGGGCTGCCTTACCTCCAGTGCTTCTCCTGCTGAGTTTTTCTTGCCAACCAGTGAAAGGTTCTGCAAGAGCACCTCTGGCATTGGTAGAAGACTGTTCTTCCTGCAGGTCCTTACTGTTCCAAGTTTCCATTCTTCCACACTGGCCCTCCTCCCTTCTGTGTGTGTTCTCTTGGTCCTCTTCCCTTCTATGTGTGTCAGTGGGGGAGTCTCTTGATGTTTGACTTTGGGCTGTGGGTCTACTGCAAACTGTGCTCAGAGTCAGTAGACTCTCTCCTTCCTGGGAAAGAACTCCTCAGACTCCCTGATACTATACAGCCTTCTCACTGCCTCTTGCCTTTCTCAGCCACTTGCTACAGGTGGTCCTCCACTGGGCACACCTTTTGCAGGTAGGTCTGCTGCCTGTCCCTGCCCTAAAGAATGATCAATTCATTTCCTGCAATGAGAGATCTGCACTGCAGCCTCTCCATTTGGCAGCTCTATCTGGATGGAGGCACTGGCAATAGCCAGGGTAGACGGTGCAGACCTACACACTGGAGTTGCAGCCTTTGCTCTCAGAGAAGAGTCCACTATTCTCCATTGGGAGTCAGGTAGGAGGAGTGTCTTCAACCTGTGGAGACGGTCACACAACATGCCTGGTTGCTGGAAGACAGAGCTTAGATGCAAGTTACGAATGATATGGGCGACGATAACTGCATTGGGGTACTCACCTGCAGAGGCATTTCCCTCTGCCATGGAATCTTAATCTATAATGGTATCTGCAGAAGAAACGGAGTCTGAAATGATACCTACATTTACAACAGTAATTGCAATGGCATCTGTGTCTTCAAGACACGAGTTACTTAATCTTGGAACGTAAGTTGTTCTTAATAATGTTCTTGCCCTCTTTTAATTTTCTTTTTCTTTTTTTTTATTCTTCCTTCTCCAAATAAAGAAAACAAGGACAGGGTCTTTGGGGATTGAGACAGGATGTGTCATTTTAACTTGAACCTCTGATTTCCCAGGCTTTTTTGCTTCTTTTTGCTTTTTATTTTTACAGTTTGATACACCCGTGCCCTCTGGCTGCTCCATTTCCTAGACCCAGTTGTTTGAAATTATATAACTTTTATAGTTTTTAAATTAATGATTTTAATTAACTTCTAATTATTTTAAAAAATTAATCATAATTAGTATGTAAATTATAAGTAGTGTGTAAGTCTTAAATCACTTTTAGCCAGCATTTAGTAAAGTTGTCATATGCTCCTTTTATGGGAACACAGCTTGGGAAAATTACTGAAACTTTACGTTTTGCTAAACTAACTCTGATATGCTTCAATGAAAAATGCCTATGAGAGAGAGATGTATTTTTGAAGCTGGATATCTAGAATGCAGAATTTACAGACTATAAGGACCTTTTGCAGAAACCAGAAGATAAAGAGGAGACTAACAAAGACTCAGTATATGTGTTGGAAAGTCTCTACTGGAGGAAAAAGATAGTAAAAAGACTAAAAATATGGACTAATTAGCACAAGAAGCAAGAAATCAATAGCCAATAGAAGATAGAATACTAATTAATGAGAGTTATGTAATTTAGAACCAATGAACATTAATTTATTTGTTTGCTAACAATGCATAAATAAGTGAAAAAGTTTTGTATGGCTATCTGTATGGAGGCTGGAATTTTGTGGGCCATACACACGCCTCTGGACCAAGGATAAAGTAATGCCTTGCTTGTTAACACTGAAAAGACGGTGTTAGAGGGTTTTATTTATCCTGACAGTGTTGGGGGATTTAGTAACACAAGGATAGCAGAAGCATGCTGACAAGTTACACTGACTTGCCTCTGTTTTTTCTGTTTTATATATTGCCTGGCTCACATCTGTTTGCCTGCTGCTGAAGCAGTGGTGTCACTGCAAAAAGCAAGTGCAGAGTGTGTTCTTCAGTGGGATCTGGAGAGCCAAACACTGGCTCCACTGCAGTTGTTGGTGGCTCCTTATTCTCTTCTGCAAGAGAGTAGGGGAAGGCTGTAGTCAGGTCCATGTGGAAACTGCTTGAGTGTCAGAGGCAATGAGTGGATTTCTTTTGGGCGTGTTCAACAAACGCAGTATGGGCTGTGAGTGTCTTCTAGTGATCATTTCAGCTGAAGCTGCTGCTAGGCCAGCAGCAGACTGGAGGGACACTGCTGGGTCTCTCCTTGCTACTGTAGTCCATGGTGTCTCCTCTTGCCAGCTACCAGAAAAAAATAGCCTGGCTGGAGCCCCACACAGTCCTAGAGGCCTGTGTAAAGGCCTGGGGCCTTCTGCCCAGGCTGAGCTGCTTTGTGCCCTTAGCATCTCCCTGGGCAGTGAGTGCTTGTGCATCCTTCCCCTGCAGCAGTGTCCCATACTGGCTGATGTAACTCTCCTGTACTAAAGAGGCCACGAATATGTGGATGTGGAGGGGGGCAAACAACATACATGGTGTAGTATTGTGTATATTTGGTCTGAACAGTGCTGAGCCCTGGTGTGTGTACATCCGTAATAATGTTGCTGTCTTGACAGAATGGTGCAATGCTATCGACACATGTGACAGGATCTCCAATGCTATCTGCATATGGAATGCTATATGTAGTCCTTCAACTTTATTCGAATAAAGGGAGAGAGTCAGCCGGAGCACACTGGTTTTCTCTCCCCAGGTTTCAGAGGACACAGGCCCTTTTATCCTAAACTCCCAGCCACATGTTGCCCTCTTCCTTTCCCCAATGGCTGAGGTACTAAGAAGGTACAGCCTATCCGCCTACCACATATTCCCCCTCAAAACTGTCATTTCCCCCCAGAGATCAGAAATTCAGCCTCGTGCAGACCCTTGTCTATTTCAGGAGCCAAGCTCTCTGGGCTCTGCAACCAACCTGCTGCCCAAAGTCAGTAGAGACATTAAGACCCATTTCAAAGACTTTAACACTAAAAGGAATGAGGGACTTTCCTTTACAAAAAAACTGTGAGTCTGCTGGTAAATAAAGCTAGATACTGAGAGATAAAAGAAACAATGGGAAGAATTCCACTGATTGATAAATGGAATGAGAGATTTGTCTTTACAAACAAACTGTAGGTCTGCTGATAAATAAAACTAGATAATGAGAGATGAAAGAAACAATGGGAATCACCATAAATTCCATAAGGAATTCCACTGAGTGACACAAGGAAAAGATAAGGGCGGGGGAGGGGGGGTACACACATTAGAAGGGGGTCTTAGGTATTAGGTGTTTCAGAAATTCTGTACCTCTCAAATACCTCAGCCAATGGGAAAAGAGAGAGGGAACTGCGGCTGGGAAATTAGGATAAAAAGGAGGCTGTGTCCTCCAAAATTTTGAGAAACCCCAGGGGAAATGCCCCATGGCCTCTCCCTTTATTCGAATAAAGTTCCAGGACTCCTCTGTATACTTTTTGGACGTAAACTTCTGGTGTTTGTGGGTTAATTTTTCTGACACACAGACGGTGGCCCCCACAGCCGACCGCGCGTGGGGAGACAAAGGGAAAATGGTGGCAGCAATCCCTCTTATCTCTCTGGCAGTGGCAGCTCCGTCGTCGAAGGTGGCTGGCCCCCTCTGGCGGCTGGTACTCGGTCAAGGGCTAGAACTCGTGGAGGAATTTCTTCCTCTCGGCAGAAGACAGTAAGACAAGGCAAGGCAGCTGCGCTGGGGCGGCTCCGTGTCTCCTCGCCTCGGCTGGGCGCTGCTGGCGGCGGCGGCGGACCTTACAGAGCGGGGCCGCTCCACTCCTCTCAGCGCGACGCTGCGGCTGCAGACAAGTACTTGCAAAATTCACCCAGAAATATTTTTGATTGGGAAACGCAGCTTCTCGAGTTGCTACTGTTGCGAGTAGTGCCAAGCAGCAAGAGAAGAACCAAGAGGCAAACCAGGAGGCCGGAGAGAGAGACAGAACCCTCCCTGCGCACTCCGATTTTAAAAAGCCCGGGCGCTGCGCAGCCCCAGACCCTGTTCCGTGTTCCGGCCTCAGGCCCTTCAAAAGGCAGTAACGATTTTTTTGGCACGGATAGATACGGACAATAACATTTTGGGTTAGGCAGGACACTCTACATGAAGACATTCCTTGTCGTTTGTGTTTGCTTTTACTGTGTTTATGGTAATTACAGGTACACAGTGTAGTAAGTATTTATTATTATAAATAAAGCTGTAATTTGTTCAGAAGAGTCTGATTGTCAGTGTTCTACCATTTCTTGCATTTTCGGGAGGCAGGGAGGTGGGGTATGTGGCAGGTATTCTTAAACCCCATATCTGAGGCTTTTGCATACTAGATACAGAGGAAAGAACAACGGTTGCCAGCTGGCAACCTATGTGAACAAGATCCATCCTTGAGTCCTATTAGTTTCCTAAAGGGGCCTAAGGTATTATGGGGAAGAGTAGTACTAGTTTGGCACGAAATTAAGTTAAATTTCTTCCTAATACCTTTTATGGGGCCTATGTTTTGGATTTGTGCTACAGAACACAGTTTATAGCACAGGTTTATATGCAGATATTTTAGTTAAAGCTCCCACATTATTAGGGTCAGAATCTGAATCTGAATCCCAAGGACAAACAAAACAAAACAAAACAAATTTTAAAAATTTAAGCAATTAGATCCTAAACCACATTTTCAAGATCCAAAGGATTATTTTTCAGATTTAACCCTGAGTTTTTCAGGCAAAAACACTACTTATATGATGCAATCCTCAAAACGAGGGAGAACTGCACATATTTTAAATCACCCGAACATGTGTTTGGGAGAACAAATAGTCAATTTAAAGTTCAAACCCACATTTAGAGTTCCAAGACACATTTAGAGGGTCCAAAGCATTTTAAGGCCCAAGGTCCAAAGCCTCATTTGCGAGTCCAAAGGCTCATTTTTGGCCCCATACCTTCCTTTTTAGTTTTCCAAAGCCTCAATGTCAGGGACCAAAGCCCCTCTTTAAAATTCAGTCTGCAATTTGGCCATCTCAAATCCTTCTTTTAAGACTCCAAAGACTAATTTCCTCATACACTTACAAGTAAAGTAGGTTCCGAGAGACTATGGTGGGGTGAGAGTGCTCATCCTTCCTTCTCCGTGATGGTGTGGGTGTTCCCTGTGTCACACTGGGAAGCATGTCAGCTCCAACAGTCTGTCTGTGGGTGGCTGAGCTTCAGTAGCTTTTTGGGCAAGCTGAAAAATTTCTATGTACCAGCTGTGACACTTGAGACAGTGAGCTGCACATTTTAGAGGTTGCAGGACATCTGTCAGGGCTTTCGCCACTGAGGATCAATTCAGCAGCATGAGGCAGACCAAGATGGGCTTCTGCGAGAGGATGGAGCCCACCTTCATGATGCCGAGTATCATCCCTAGAGGTACAGACATCTGCAGATACCACAGGACTGTCGTCAGGACCCACCATGCAGCATTGTGGGACACAACAGCTGTCCTGAGGGTGTCTCCATCCGGGGCTGCAGACAGCAGTGACACATCTGCCAATGCCCCAGAGCCCAGGGGTGCCGAGAGAGTTGAGAGCCAGCAGATGCAGAGCACAGCCTTTCCTCTGCTTTCCAGAGCGAATGGCTGTCAGGGACACAGTGGCCAGCTACAGCCAACAACAGCTCTTGCTGTACAAAGTAGGAAAACACCCATATCCTCCTCACCTGCACAGAGAAGTGGGGGGTCCCATAGCCCTGGAACATAGCCTGCAGTTCCTCTTGCTCTCCTCAGTGAGCAAGAAACTCACCTCAAAAGGTCCTGCTCTACTTTCAGGAGACCATCTCCAAAATTGAACATGTTCAGGGATTGCTTCCACACAAAAGGTAACAGGACAGAAAGTTATTGCTGGCATTTAGCTCTCCATGGCAACCTAAAGGTTCACTTCTTGGCGGTGGAGAAGAACCACTTGGTTCTAAAGGATCTTTTGTACTATCTCACCTATTAATTTTTTTCATGCCTGAAGCCTCCATTTTAGGGCCACAACCCTCATTTCTGAGCTTACAACCTGTTTTATATTGACCTGATTTGGAAGGTCCATATTTTCATTTGTAGGGTAAAGGCTCATCTGTAGAGTCCTTCTTTAGAAAGTCCAAAGAGTCTTTCTGGGGTCCAAACCCTCTTTTTAGCTTCCACAGATCTCCTCTCTGGTACCAAAACAAATGAGGCTGTGGACCCTGCAGAGGAAGCTTTGGACCTTCCAAATAGGACTCGGAGCCTTCAAAATGATGTCCTGAGCCCTTCAGATGAGTCTTGGGGTTTGTGCCTAAACCAGGTCAGTTTAGACTTAAACCAGGATGTTTTAGACCCTAAAAATGAAATTGTAGTTCATAAAAACAAGACTAAAATATATGGATACTAAAGGAATAGCCTTAAAAATGGGGTTTAACACCCTAGAAATAATCTGTTTTAGCTTCCAAATGAGGCTTTGGGCATGAAGAACATAAGGCTTTGAGCCCTCAGTGAGGAGTTTGCACTCTAAAATGGGGCTTTGGATTCTAATGTGCTCTCCTGAGAAATGGATTCCAAAGAATCCTGGTGCTAAAAAGCCAGCAAGAATGAGAGAGCCAGGGTGAGGGCCTAGCAGCCATCCAAGGTCCACCCAGTACAGTTTCTGAAGGTGTTCCTTTGGTATTGCTAGTTCAGGGTCAGCCTGAAGATGACCTTAAGGCCAGAGAAAATTCATTGGAAATAAACCCTAAGAGCCCAGGTGATTTGCTACACAAGTCTCATGGACACATTCCAGTACGTGGGAAGAATGGAACAGAAACCCCCAGCAGTGTGAGTGTGCCAGCCAAACCAGTGACCAGGCTCATAGCCCTCAGCAGTCTTTAATTCGCCTGGCTGCTGCAGCTCCAGGAAGAGACAGGAGCTTGGCTGGTGGGTGAACCCTTTGCCAGAGGAGGTCCAGTGACTTCTAGTTGTGAGAGGTGCCCGGGTTGTGGTAGCCACAGGGTTCCCAGGGCACAACAGGAGATGCCCTCATGCATCCTCATGTCACAAAGGGGCAGAGATGTGGCACCTGTCCAGCCATTGTGACTTCACCTGGCCAAGGCTTGGTATCCTGAGGAGCAGACCAGCAATGACTGAGCTGTTCTTTGGGATAACTCATCTCCTTTCTTTGCTACTTGCATGACTGCATTTTTTCAAGCATTCTCTGTCCTTGGCAGCGACTACAAGCACCAACAAAATGATTCTGACAGTTAAAGCTGTTCTGTGGGTCGCATTTGGGGTTTTTTAATTTTCAAGCTAGATTTACCTTATTTCTCAACAGGAGACGGGTTTAGTTCTGATCTGATCTTTCTGGAGGACGATCTGGATCCTTTGTCATCCAGAACTCTTCCATCTGTTCCTGAGAGGAGCAACAGCTGCAACGGGAAGTAATTCCTGTAACAGCTTTGCCAGCAGCCTTGAACTTTGTGAATGCCCACAGACAACATGGCTGGTGCTTCATTCCTGAGTGTCAATGTGCTAACAAACTAGAGTGAAATCTGGGGCGTTTCCTGAGAGCAGCCAGACTGACCCAGGTGATTTTGGTTAGACACAGGAAAATGCATTTGGTCCCTCTGTCACTAGTGCACAAGACTTTGAAAGAGGACATTGCTCATACAAAGACCTAACACCTGTAGGTACTTGCTTGTTCTTTTCACATTACAATGAGAAAAAAGGAAGACGAGAAGTGATAATCCAAGGCTCTAGAGGGAAAGGAAGGTAGCCTGAGGTCCAGAAATCAGAGTGGGAGTTTGTTGGACTTTTGGCAGACTAAGCAGGGGAACAGACTGTTTTCCAAAACTGTTTCCATACCAGTAGATGTAAGTGGGGTGTTAGGCTTTCCCCAGTGTTTCTGTGATGCTGGTTAGAGCTGTTGTCCTTGGTGCTCCTGTAGAGAACTCAACATTTGAATGTGCTTTCAAGCAACAATATTGTCACATCTCATCAAATATCATTTCCCTGCAGCCATTGCTGAGGCAATGGCTCTGCCACAAAGGATCTTCTTTCCCCTGGAGGAGATTTGCATGGACTGGCAGCAAAGACAGAGACCTGGAGCAGGACTCTGCAACCTGGGCAGTACTTGCTACATCAATGTCATCCTGCAGTGCCTGACATACACACCCCCTTTGGCCAACTACCTGCTCTCTCGTGACCATAGCCAGTTGTGTGAGTACTTTCAGGAATATTTCCTTGTAAATCTCTTGAGCACATCCTAAGGATTACAGAACCTGGAACTGTATTTAGGAGGACAGTAGCCCTTCTTTGTCAGCCCCATGAGCTTGTGTTCAAAGAAGAAGAAGCCATTGTTCCATTGTGTGTGTCCACAGATGACACAAGATGTGTGTCCATCTTCAGGAAGGGACCTTGTGTCTCTGTCCCTGCAAGTTAAACCCTCTTGGCTTATTGCACCAAAAACTTGTGACAATTTCTGAAGAATGTCTTCCCTGCACTAAAATGTCCCAGGCTTCTTAGGACACTGTCAACTTGGGAGAAGAGGAGTGAAGACTGTTCTTAGAACTTCAAGATCTCCATTAGGTTTCCCAGTGCTAGGGATGATGTGCTAACCTGAGGAGCTTTCCTCCCTCTCTCCCTCCTTCCTTTCTTCCTTCCCTCCCTCTTCAGGTCATCAGCAAGGCTTCTGCATGATGTGCATCATGGAAGCGCATGTTAGGAAAGTCCTGCGCTCCTCAGCCAATGTCATCTGGCCTAGAGCTGTCATCAGGGACCTCAAATGTAAGCAATTTCAGATGCTTTGATAGGTTCGCTCCCTTTCTTGCAGATGAGAACTACTAACTTCTTTCTTAGTCATAGGAGAAGAATTTGAGCCTGACATGGCTGGAGATGCCTATGAGTTCTTACGCTGTGCTCTTGAAGCCATGCAGAAGGCTTGTCTGAGTGGAAGCAGCGAGTAAGCATAAGTAATCTTTTCGATGCTCCCAAGCCCACTGGACTCCTTGGATGTGCTCCCATCAAGGAAAACCTATGCCCAGGGCTTTCCAAGCTAAACTCTTGGAGGAGGGCATAACTCTGCCTTGCCATTTATTTCCAGTGTGGACATCTCTTCTCAAACAACTACCATCATCCATCAAATATTTGGGGGCTTTCTGAAATCCAGAGGTATGTTTCCACACTTATTGCTCTCCTTGGCATTGTTTTCACCCTTCTGTCTGCCTGTGATAAATGGCTGGTCCTGTAAGTGGCACAGTAGGTACCACAAGCATAAGCTGTCACCATCTTTTAACTTCTTCCCTCACTCAGCATTTTGATTTTCCTTCCAGTCACATGCTTGAGGTGCCAAGCAGTTTCTGATTCCTACAAGGCCTTCCTGCATGTCCTTCTGGATATCAAAGTAAGAGGGCTTGCAGTTGTGCTCCAAGACATCCCAAGGCCTCTGTAGCTTTCCAGATCCAAAGCATTTGTCTTAAAAATGGATCCTGAGAGCATAAAGGAGCTTGGTGGTGGGTGGGAAGGGGAATGTACCTCCTTCTGCAGAGACCAAGGCACTCGTCTCCCCATTCTACAGAGCAAGTTCCTGACGGCCCCAGGAACTCCTGGGACAAAAAGGAAATGTTCAGCATCCCTCCCACCCTCCCTCCCTTCCCTCCTTCCTTCCCCCCTTCCTTCCTTCCTTCCTCCCTTCCTTCCTTCCTTCCTCCCTCCCTCCCTCTGTCCTCTGCAGGGTCATGTTGGGTCTCCTCAGCATCAGCTGCCTGGATTGTCTTCTTGACTCCTTGGAAGTGTTCAGGCATGGGCATTTCCCACAGCTCAGCGGCTCCTATCTCACTCCTCCAGGGAGCTTCATCCCTCACCACAGCTCTGCAGGACTTTGTGACACCCAAGCAGATGGATGGGAGAAGGTGCTTCAAATGTAGCAAGTAAGATGATTTCTAACAACTTATTAACACTTGATTCTATGTGAAGGAGCTGCATGTCATTGAGCAGAATCATCTTCTCATGGAGGTTTAAAGCACAACAATGACACACAGCTTTTTTTTTAATGTGACCTTATGGCATGGAATAGCCTTAAAATACTGTAAGGATATGTGAGACACAAAAGCTTGTCTGGTCTTGTTGCGTGAAGATAGGGTGCATTTCAGCATTTGGCTCTGCTTTGTTTCAAGATATGAGAAGAAGGTAACCGCCTCTAAGAGGGTTACAGTCCATCGTGTGCCCAAGGTCTTCACGGTGTGCCTGGAAAGGGCTGCCGATCACACGGGCAAGAAGATCAGCAAGGTGTGTATAAAACTCCTGTGCAACTTTCTCTCCAAAGCAGGAGATTCCCCAAAGCAGTATACTCTTTCAGAAGCTGCTCATGTTGGGGTTTTTGTGTTCTGTTATGGGAAGAGGAGAGTTCCTATGAGAAGACCATCCTGGGCTCTGCTCCAACAGAGCTGCTTTGGCTGAGAACACTTCCCTGATGCCCAAACCATTATGTGCTGAAGGGCTATTTCATGTGGTAGCTCAGGATAATTTCTGAGCCCACTTGATCTTTCTGTAGATTGTGGAGTATCCCGAGTACTTGGATCTTCGGCCATACATGTCTGACACAGCTGGAGAACCCCTCCTCTACTCCTTATATGCTCTTGTGGTGCACAGCGGTGACACCTGTCTTGATGGACACTTCTTCTGCTACACAAAGGTAAAGAGCAACTTCTCTCTTGATAAAGTAACATGTGCTGGGAAGACAAACTTCCTCGTCAGTGTTACAAGTAGCCAAGGCTTTTGGGAGAGACCGTCTCTTTCAGGGCTGATTTGGATTTGTTTTGGTGTACTCTTTGTTCAGCTGCTCTCTCTCTTTGGTGCTGTGGAGAAAACCTGCAGTTCCTTTCCAGAGATGGATGACTTTCTTTGCAGGCCAGCAATGGACTATGGTACAAGATGGATGATGAGTCTGTGGATAATTGTGGCATCCATGCAGTTCTCAGGCAGCAAGCCTATTTGCTGTTCTATGCCAGGTAATAACCAGGGTAATGTGTTCAGAATACATTTCCTTTCCTGGCTTTGCTGTTTGTCTTCTCATCCTCCTGAGTGTTTCTGTCATAGGAGACAATTCTTCCCTGCTTACTTCAGTGCTGTCAATTCTGAAGTACGTCATATCAGTCCTTCTCTTGCTGGGCTTTAGGGTGCTGGCCTGTGTAAGCTGCTCCTTGTGTGCTCTCTGAAACTAGGTCATGTTGAGAGGACTTAAAGGGGCCTCCAGGAAAGACGGAGAGGGATTCTTTATCAGGGAATGCAGTGATAGGACAAGAGGGAAAAATGCCAAAGTGAAGGAGAGATTTAGATTAGTTATTAGAAAGAAATTTTTGCCTGTGAGAATGGTGAGGCACTGGCAGAAGTTGTCTATGAGCTTCTCTAAGGTGTGGCCCCATTCCTGGAAGTGTCCAAGGTCAGGCTGGATGGAGGATGGAGCAACCTGTAGATGTCCCTGCTCATGGTAGGGGGAGGGTAGAACTAGATGGTATGTAAGGAACCCTCCAAACCAAACCTTTCTAGGATTCTGTGAAATGGAGGCTGTAGGGAGAATAGAAATGAGGACTTGTTCTGACAGGGGCAGACCTGGTGGGAAGATCCCCATCAGTTTTTCCATTGGTGACCTTGGTGAAATCTTCTCTCTGTTGTAGAAACCACTCCAAAAAAATTACTGAATCCCAGAGGAGCCTGCAAGGAATGCCCTAAACAGACATCACTTTTTTTTTCTCCAGATGCTCTGATTTGAAAATGGGAGGAATGGTGGCTTCCTCTCTGACACCATCCTATGCCCATTCCTTCCTCAGTCAGTGGGGGGCCAGCAGTGAGCAGGCGGGTTCTGCGGAGACACACGGTCAACCTGGTAGGACTATGTCCACGCACTGCCAGAGGACGAGTGCCAGGGAGAGGATCCGGAGTAGATCCTTGCAGTGGGGCAATGATCACTGCAGCTGGTTCATGAACACCACTGACACCAACAACTCAACAGGGAGGAAGAGAAAGAGAACTAGTCCTCCAGGTCGTGACCATGCTCTCAAGGATGGCACAGCTTCAGGGCCCTTCAACAGAAGCTGTCAGTGGGCTTCTGCACCCAGTGCTGCTTGGGTACAACACCTGCCAAGACAGAGAGAGCAAGGCCAGTCCTCACGGTGGAGCTATGATCTTTGCAGACGGTTTGTGGAGATCACGGACTACCACCAGTCAGTGAGGAGGAGGAGAAGGAGCTGGTGGAGAAGCTCTCCAGATTGTGACCGAGACCCAAAGGATGATACACCGGAAGGGTCCTCGAATGCTAGCTCCAAGAGGGCTACTGCACCCAGTGCTGCTTGGGAGCAACCCCTGCCAAGGCAGAGAGAGCAGGGCAGATCACCACAGCGGGGCTATGATCTCCGCAGACGGTTTGTGAAGATCACGGACTACCACCAGTCAGCAAAGAGGAGGAGGAAACACTCATTTGGAACAAACAGGAAGAAAAGCCAAAGCCAGAATTAAAACCCCTTGTTAGCCTTGCGTGTATAATTTACAAGGTGTTTCCTTCTCTGTAGGTTTTGGGGCAATTGGTGGAAATACCCCGTGGGGGATGTTTGTGTAATGGGATTTTGAAAGCTGCATGCTTGCATGTCGTCACGATCCAATTACTAAGGTTCTTAGAAATGCCTCTGCCCAAATTAAGGTGCAAATGAGACCATATGCCAGTGACAATATTACGGGTGTTATTTGATAGTAAATATGGGGGAGCGGGGGGGGGGAGAGAGAAAGAGGGAAAGAAAGAAAGAAAGAAATAGAAAATAGGTGGGGGGACAGAAAGAGAGTAATAGGGACAGAATAAGGAAAATATCACCACTCCATGGATCCCAACGATATTCTGTTGATTCTCTCCAGCTGCTCTTCTCAGTGGTGAACGTCCCCCCGAAAAGCATGGAATCTGATGGGTTAATATATGCTCAGGCCAGGTAGGAAAATCCAGGCACCTTCCTGTGGGGGTGGCGTTTGCCATTGTCTCTTACAACAGACTCTGGGTTTGTTGCATCAGGTGCAGTCCTGTGGTGCAAGGCTTCAGGAATGACTCTTTGGGGCACTTTGGGGGGCCTTTGATGGATTAAGGTACCTCCTAAGCTGCCTCTCACGTGAATGTCCTGTGGATGTGACCTTCCCAGGGTTGGGGGTTCAATAGCCAGTTTGTGTAAGGGAGGATGGGTTCACTGCCCCTGGGCAGAGGTTACAACACACCGAAATTTCCTCCCCCCACCTCCGTTGGGGGGAAATCTGTGCAAACCTTCTCCCAGCAAATGGGTGTGTGTGCTATGGCCTCCCCCACCCCGAAGCAAGCCAAAGATGATTCTTAGCATGGCTGCTGGGTTTGGCTCACATTCTTTTCCTTGTTTACTTGTTTGTTTCAGGTGATTGAAGAATGGGTCTTCCCTGGATCTAATCTCAGCAGTTTGACTTTCAGTCTAAAGTCCCAGTCAGGTATGTTGAGGGAGGCTTCTTTGATTGTAGCTTCTTTATACAGTTTTTGTTATGATGAGCAAAACTTTTATATCAGTGTTTGAGGCATGAACTATTTCAGTATCTGCTACATGCCTTGCCAATTGCCGCACCGATGGCTTGGGCAAGCCACGCCCCCTACAGCTGAATGGCGGGTGGGCGTGGGGGAAATCACCTGCTGAGGTAACCTGTAAACGGCCCCTCAATGGCCGGGGCAAGCCATGTCCCGTGCTGCTGAAGGGCAGGCCGGGAAGAAGCACCTGCCCAGATGCCCTATAAATTGCCCCTTGGATGGCTGGGGGAAGCCCCGCCATCTACGGCTGGATGGCAGGCGACAGTGGGGGGAAAGAACCTGCTCTGATGCCTAGCCAATCGGTGCTCTGATGGCCGGGGCAAGCCCTGCCCCCTGCGGCTAAATGACGGGCAGAGGGTCTGGGAAGCACCTGTCCGCGTCTTGCTAATCGCCTTTCTGATGGCTGGGGCAAGCCCGGCCTCCTGCAGCTGAACGGAGGGCGAGAGACGGGGGAAGCACCTGCCAAGCTAACCTGTACATGGCGCATTCGATGGCCGGGGAAGCCACGCCCCCTGCGCCTGAATGGCGGGCGGGGAAGCACCGGCTGAGCTAACCTATAAATGGCCCCTCCGATTGTTGGGGCAAGCCAAGCCCCCTGCGGCTGAACGGCAAGCGGGAGGCGGGGGCGAACCACCTGCCGAGCTAACCTGTAAATGGCCCCTCAATGGCCGGGGAAGCCACGCCCCTGGCGGCAGAATGGCAGGCGGGGGGAGGAAGCACCTGTCTAAATGCCCTCTAAAATGCCCCTCCGATGGCTGGGGGAAGCCCCGCCCTCTGCGGCCGAATTACCTGCGGCAAAAGGGGGAAGCACCTGCTCAGATTCCCTTCCAATCGCCGCTCCAATGGCTGGGGCAAGCCACACCTCCTGCGGCTGAATTGTGGGAGGGAGCGGGGGGAAGCACCTGCCGAGCTAACCTGTAAATGGCCCGTGCGATGGCCGAGGCAAGCCAAGCCCCCTGTGGCAGAAAGGCTGGCGGAAGGGGGGGGGAATGACCTGCCAAGCTAACCTGTAAGTGGCCCCTATGAAGGCAAGGGCAAGCCACTCCCCCTGCGGCTGATTGGTGGGCGGCGGGGGTGGAAGCACCTGCCCAGATGCCCTCTAAATTGCCCCTTTGATGGCCGGAGTAAGCCACACCCCCTGCAGCTTAACGGCGGGCGGGGGGCGGGAAGCACCTGCTGAGCTGCCCCGTAAGTGGCCCCTCTGATGGCTGGGGCAAGCCCCACCTCCTGCGGCTGAATGGTGGGCAGGAGTACGGAAGCACCTGCCAAGCTAACCTGTAAATTGCCCCACCGATGGCCGGGGAAGCCCTTCCCCCTGAGGATGAATGGTGGGCAGGAGAAGTAGGGAAGCACCTGCAGGGCAAACCTGTAAATGGTCCCTCCGATGCAAGGGGTAAGCCTCGCCCCCTGCGGCTGAATGGCTGGCGCGAGGGGTGGGAATCACCTGCCGAGATGTCCTGTAAATGGCCGCTCCGATGGCCGGGGGAAGCCCCGCCATCTACCGCTGACTGGCAGGCGGCAGAGGGCGGAAGAACCTGCGCTGATGCCTAGCCAATCGGCGCTCCGATGCCTGGGGGAAGCCACGCTTCCTGCGGCTCAGTGGTGGGCCGGAGAGGGGGGAAGCGCCTGCTGAGCTAACCTGTAAATGGCCCCTCCGATGACCGGGGGAAACCACACCCCCTGCGGCCGAATGGCGGGCGGGAGAGGGGAAACACCTTCTGAGCTCACCTGTACATGGACCCTCCGATGGCCGGGGCAAGCCACGCCCCCTGCGGCTCAACGGTGGGCGGCAAGGAGGGCAAGTACCTACCCATATGACTTGCCAATCGCCCCTCCGATGGGCGGGGCAAGCTACGCCCCCTGAGGCTGAATGGCGCCGGGGTGGGGGGGGGAAGTTATGCCTTTTTCAGGCTTAGCTAAAAACAGAGGCCAGACAAAGTGAAGAGAATAAAAGCGGATATATTTAATGAAGGGTCTTCAGGTACATTAAGGGTTGATGAAACCTCTCCAAGGGGCTACACCAAAAATGGGCAATGGTCACGAGTTTTTCAGACATATATAAGTTTGGTCCATTTACATATCAGGGGTTAATCCTCCAATTACAGCTTCATATACCCCCAGTTTGCT
>VZTG01006415.1:0-109688 GCA_013397845.1 Melanocharis versteri
TCGACTCCCCCGAGCCCCCCAAAGCGAGGCACCAAACCCCCCACCGGCTCCCATTTGATGATCATTTTGAAGTAAGGCTCCGCGTCTCGCTGGTTCACACTCGAGTCGGGGCGTTTATGAGCACTGTTTGCGCCAAGTTCTGCTGCATTAATCGTGAATTATCTGCAGAACACGGCTTTTTCGGGCTTTATCGCGCCAGCCTGCTAAAGGTCACGCTGATTGCTTCGTTTCGGATTTATCACGCCGGTGCTGGGCTTGGGTTTAACTGGACGGAGCTGGAGGTGGTTATTGGTAGTAAAACCATTTCCTATTTCAGCATCAGCGGGAAAAGTGGCAGGTGCCAGCGATGTCTTTTCCACAAGTAATAATTAAATCTAGACAACGGAAAGCTGATTATAGGACAGCTGTGATCAGCAAAACTTCTTGACTGATTGACTCAGTTAAAACCGTGCAACATTTGTTATTGTTCGAGGGCCTGTATTTTCTCCCTGGGACTATAACAGCAATTTATTTATACTATCCCTATTAATCTGTCTGCATTTGCAAGGAGCACCACATTTATCTTAGCTTGCTTTGCTATAATGTCGAGCTTGAAAAGTTTATATCTGCCCTTTTCACTCTTCCTTTGTTTTCCTTTACCTGACTGCAGAGGAACGGATGTTTAAATAAAAGCTGCAGTTGGATTTGGCTTTACAACAATATTGTGATCTCCTTGAATTATGTGGAGAGCTGGATGGCCAAATAATGCCATCAGTCTCTGAGGAGGAGGAAAACCATTGTCCTGATAAAAGAAAGGGCCAGCCTAGCTCTGCATCGTGTCTCCGATGGGTTATCCCTGTGAGAGTTGTCTTCTGTTCCTGGAAACAGAAAACTTGGATATCTTCCTAAGAGCAGCTTTGGAGGTGGGTCGGAGGGGAAGGCAAGGGGGAAATCAAAGGGTGAAAGATGTGGCTGCATGCTGAGCAAACAGCTGTGGAGAGAGGGTAAGGAGATCCAGTGAACTACGACACCTTGATTAATGTGTGAAGAGCTCTGCTGCTCCTCGGCTACTGTTTTCATTAGAGGAGGTTAATTTTCAGCTGTTTTAACTAGGGCAGTATTATTATGTCATTCTCCTCCCTTCCTCCATCCCAGTTTAAAATGTAGATTTCAGTAAAAACTTCCTTCAAGTTGTTACTGTTTCTAATCACAAGTAATCTCCTCCTCGGATAGACAGCTTAATGTGGAGTGAACGAAAACACAAACCTCACCCTCCCTTTCAGTAATAACTTTCAAACTCTTTGTTTGCCTTTTTGCAGCTGGCTGGATGTGAGTCAGCCTCCAGCTCATGCATATTACAGTGATGGAATAGCCTGGCATTTATTATTCAGTAACTGGTGGTCGTGTGGGTGCAGTGCATAAAAGCCCAGCACTACCTCGGTTTACTTGTTGATTATACCTGAGGCAGAAAGCACCCAGCCCTCCTTTGTCCAGAAAAATTCCCAGGTGTTGATTAGCAAATGTGAGGTTAAACGCTGCCTGTGTTACTTGTGTGCAATGCTGCTTGCAGAAGGTGTCACAGTAACATTTTGAAACATTAATTGTATATTTAGTAGCGTTATAATATTTCTTCGCCTGGCAGTTTATATCTTTTCCTTCTTAACTAGAGCAGTAACCACCCTTTCAGAGTGAGAGATCTTCTTGGGTAGGTTTTTAACTCTGAAAAGATTCTTCCTGTTTCCAGGGTGTCACGTTCAAGATCACAGAATTCTGGAATGGTTTGGGTTGGAAGGGACCTTAAAGATCATCTTGTCCCACGCCCTGCCATGGGCAGGGACACCTTCCACTATCCCAGGTTGCTCCAAGCCCCATCCATCCTGGCCTTGGACACTCCCAGGGATGGGGCAACCACAGCTTCTCTGGGCACCCTGTGCCAGGGCCTCCCCACCCTCAGCGAAGATTTTTTTCCTAATATCTCATTTAACCCTGCTCTCTTTCAGTTTGAAGCTGCTCCCCATGAAAGGACTAAAAGATGGCGCAGAAATTGCTTTCTTTAAGTCGTTCTGTATCGTAAAGCTCACACGCCCTCATCTTAATTTTCTACTCTGGTATTTGTAGTTATTTCCATTGGAGAGCAGGTGATTCCTGGAGTGTGGCAGGACCCAGGTGACCTGGGAGATCCTTGGGTGGGATTTGGAGGAAGTGTGCCTGGGGGAGCTTTGCCAGTTCAGACCAGGTGTAATCTGTTGGTGATAAAGTCAGAATGAGGAATGAGATTGTTGTGTTTTCAATACCTAGAAATGTAGTTTCACTTTCACGTGGTCTTTAACAATTGACGGTCCTCAAAACTTCTTACCATTAACGTGATCTTTCCCTCCGGAAAGAATCAGTTTAAGTATTCTAAGTGTGCTTGTAGGAAGTATGGAAGTTGCCTGGGCTTAGGGCTGGTGGTCAGTGTGAAAGCTTTAGGGAGAGAAAAATCCATTAATTTTCTTTAAACAGGCAAAAGTAAGATATCTTTTGATAGGTGTGACTTAGATTCTTATTTTCTTTCAGCAAAAGCTCTGCAGTGACCATTACTGTACGTCTGCTGTTTGAGAAGGAGCACTTGGCTTACAGAAAAGAGGGAAAATGGCAATGAATGCTAATCTGTTTCATTCAGCCTTTCCCAAAGACATTTACCATGACTGAGCCAACATTAACGTGGAGCTTTACACAAACTCTGATTGACTTGATTTGGCTTTCCATTCCAAATTTCCTTTCTGAAGATTGCGTGAAATGATGTGGATGTGCCTCAACCTGGCAGCAGCAGTGAAGGGGTTGCTTACCTCGTTTTAGGGGATCTGGCAGTGTATTTTCTTCTGTGAAGTGAGTCACATTTTCCTAGCCCGTTAAGCTATAGCTGTGATATGCACTGCTTCAGTGCACTTTTTGCCTTAAAAGTTTCGGGCCATTCATTTACCCTTCAGTTCCTTTGGAAAAATAAGAAAACAGGAAAAATGGAAAATAGACAAAACACGAAAACAAACAAAATCCCAACTTTTTGTGCCAGACAACTGAATTCTCATTCCCGCATAGTCAGTACTGAACCAATTCAGGTAACTCTTGCACGAATTTCAGCTGATGCTTTTTATTTTTTTTTTTTAGCTGAGAGTGTGCTCTGCTGCATCTAATGTTCATTTTTGATGCAGTGAAATTGTGGGGTTGTTAATCCTCTGTTTATCCACAAACCCTTCTGGGTTCCTTTGCTCTCGTGTCCCTCTCTGGATGGCTTTCAGGAGGAGGGTGTTGCTCTGCCTGCTCAGACTTCTAAATGCAAGTGTGTGTCTGCACATCCAGCTGATGGAACTGTACAACTCAGTCGTACAGTTGCCAGATGGCTGTTTGGTTGCAGTTAATCTGGCCTGAATTTGTTTATCTGCAGAAGTCCGGTGGTATTTTTATAGAAAAAGTACATAATACCTTTGAAATCACAGCAACTGGGGAGGGAGGAGGAGCAGAACAGTTATTACAGGTGCAAAGTTCATGGGAGAGATGGGTGAAGGTGTGAGCAGGTGACCCCCCTTCCCTTTGAGGGAGACCTCACATTTTAAGTCCTTTTGCTGCTGGAGAAGAGAAACAGGTTGCTAAGTTTTCGGCATCATTTCTCCCAGACACCACCTGCAGCAGGAAGTAGGTGGGGGGAGAGGAAACTGCTGGCTGAGGTTGCCTGCTTGCCTTCTCTTGCAGAAACAGGCTTTCAGTTTTTGGGAAGTGGCCAATTCTGCTCGTCAAACCCAGCTTCATGATAGGCAGTTCACACCCAGGCTTGCCACCTCCTGACACAAATCTGTTGTGCTATTTCACTATTTGTCCTTCGGGCTGTTAGCGGACGAGCTTAGAGGAGCATAAGTGGTTTGAAAGACTCCTTTAAAACTGTGGGTTTTTTTCGAGTGTTTTGAGGTTTTTGTCCTTGATTTGGTTCGCTGTTAAGGTTTGGCGGTTGAGTTTTCAAGTGTTTTCTTTTTTGCCTTTTTTTGTTCTCTCATATGTATTTACACCAGTTTGCTGTGTGTGCAAGGTGTAGCACTGGCACAGTCTAAAGCAAGGAAATAACCCTTTTTTTCTAGTTTGAGGGCAGAAAGGGTCATTCTTAAGTGTTGCACATTGACAGTGACGGATAACTTCTGTAAACGATCAGTTCTAAAATTCTGTAATCTAGAGGACTAAATAGTTTAGGTGTGAAGGAGCACTGAGTCTTTCACTTTCAGGTTATTGGTTTACTTATATAGGTCAGGAAAGCAGTAACAAAATCTGCTGCCCTGCAGCTGCCAGATTGTACTATGTCAGTCTGCACGGGGAGAGGTCTGTGGGACGACTGACACCTTCAGCTTTCAGGATTGTTTAGTGCAGGACTGTCAATCTTGTCCTTTTTAATTTGTTTTTTTAAAAAAATGACTGATAAAACCAGAGATAGGAATCACGCTGGGTTCACCTCTGGGTGGGTTAAGAGATGAGTTGTTACTACAGTGACTTTCAATGCGCTGTCTCTTCTGGTTTGTTTATCCTGTGTCATGTGGTTGTGGTTCATGGAAAAACTTACAGGTAGGTGAGGATGACGACTGGGATGGAAGAGGAGGAAGGCTTTTTGACCACTTGGTTTGCAGAGGCAGATCATGTGCTGCTGACCAGTGAGTCATGGGGGGAAGGGGCTGAAGTGGCCAGTGCTCCTGAGGAATTTTAGAAAAGCACCAGGAGTAGAGGAGAGCTGTGCTCCCCTCGGTTGGGAAAACAATTATGCAAGTGACCTTTGCTGAGACCTCTGTGGACTCAGGAGCCAGACCTTTGGGAGATGCCAGAGCTGCCGGTGTAAGCAGCCACCTTAGATATCTTGTGATAAACAGACTTGTCCTTTAGACCTTGTATTTACCCAACAGGATCGTAACCACCGTGTTACAACAGCGTTCTGTTCCCTGCTGCTGAGCTGGTGCTTTTTACCTCGAGGGTATTGAGGGGTTTGTCATTTAGGCTGGGAGGTTTTGTCCTGGGGCACTGTGACACACACACCTCTGCTTCTGCTGTCTTCCAGGATTATGGAAGTATGGGATATGTTGGGAATCAGGCAGAATAGATAGGAACTAAGAAGACCTGAATGACTTTTTTGTGTTTGATTTCTGTGGGCTCAAAAGTGAGGGAATAAGATCAGTTTTTTGTCGTGGTGGAGGAGGGTTCTCATGCTCAGTATGGGCATTAAGATGTGAGGTGTGTGTAATCAAATCTCTTTGCAGTAGGAATGGGTCCTTCCTGATGGCTTCTCATTCCAAAATTATGGTTCAGGTAATCATAAAATCCCAGAATGTGTTGGGTTGGAAGGGATGTTAGAGATCATCTTTTTCCAGCTCCCTGCCATGGGCAAGGACACCTTCCACTAAACCAGGTTGTTCCAAGCTCTGTCCAACCTGGCATTGAACACTTCCAGGGATTCAGGGGCAACCACAGCTTCTCTGGACAACCTGTGCCAGGGCTTACCACCCTCACAGTAAAGATTTTTTTCCTAATATTTAATTCAAACCTACCCTCTGTCAGTTTGAATCTATTCCCCCTTGTCCTGTCATTCCTGGCCATTTTCCAAAGCCCCTCTCCACCTCTCTTTGAGCCCCTTTAGGCACTGGAAGGGGCTCTAAGGTCTCCCTGGAGCCTTCTCTTCTCCAGGCTGAACACCCCCAGCTCTCACCCTGTCTCCAGAGCAGAGGTGCTCCAAGCCTCTGATCATCACTGTGAGCCTTCCCTGAACTCGCCTCGTTCCTTCAGTCATTGATCTGAATTCAGCTGATGTGGACGTGAGCGAGCAAATCTTTAATCTATGCCTGGAGTAATACCAGCATCTTAACAACTGCCTGGAAAGAGCCCTTCCAGAAAGGAGCTGCGAGTGATGGGGTTTGGGATGTGGTGCCTCCCTCGTGTCTGGTGAAGGAGGGTGGCTGCCAGGGCTGCTCTGTGTGTATCTGCAGGACCCCCTCGCCTCCTGGACCTGCTGCTGCTCTGCTCCTCTCGTGTGGGTGAGTGGCTGCTCCGTGCTCTCTGGGAGGCAGCTCATGGTGCATCCAGGACCTGAAACCTGGTTGAGAATTCTGGCTGGTGTTAGTGTTGCCCTTCAGTTCCCACCTCTAGAGAAGGCCGTCACCCTTGCTTCCCTAATCTCCTTCACCATGTTGTCTTCAGCTTTTAGAATGTATGTGTATTTTCGTGCTCCTATATAACAGTGATGAGAAATCCCTGAGGCTGCTTTTCCTCCATTTGCCTTGACAAACTCCTTCGTGTCACGCAACACTTCAGGTTTTGTTGTTTTTTTCTTCATTTTTTTTAATGTAAAGCCTTTAGCATCCTACCAACTGGGTGACATTTTTCCGAAGGAAGATGTTGAAATGTACAGTTGGAATAAATTTTATAGATTAGTAAGATAACAGGCTTTAGACAAAGCAGTCAGTAAACATGAACCTGTTTCACTTGTGAACAGAAATACGTGTGATAGCCTTGACATCACGTACCACAGCTTTCTGTGCCAGTCTGCAGGATAAAAGGGCTTTAATTGCTTTTGTTTTCAAACAGGCGTAGCAAAACAGCATAAATTTTTTTTTTCTCTTTTAATACTAACTGTGTTCCTTGTTCTCTGCCTCTCCCTTGCAGGCTTTGAAGGAGATGCTATATGCGGCTGTGGACCAGGCCCCTTCTATAGAAGGTAAGCAAATTGTAACCCACAGTTGTGTTTTTCTTGGCACTGGGTGCTGGACACGTAGTCCTGCTACTTTCCTGTTCTCAGTCCTCCCAAATTGGTAAACTTAATATCCTGATGGGCAAATGCCTGGCCTTTCACAGCCTGCATGCTATTTTTGATTGTTAGAACTCTTTGTCCTCTCTCATTGGGACAATAATTGTCTTTGTGTAGTTTGAGACAGCAACAGCTGGATTCCTCTTGCTTATAAGGTCATTCAGTGGTGGAAGTATTTTCTTCATTGCTTGAGAATAGAGCTTTGTTTTCCTGTGAGAGCCAGCCACTCTGGGAGATAGCTGTGCTGGAGAGACACTGGTTCCTGGTTTGTTACTGGTGATTTGAGCTGGAAGAGTCTCATCCTTTTGTTCTGTGTCCTCCCTGAATGCTGTGCTGCCTCTCCCGTGTGGACATGAGTATATCTTCTTGTTTGCATGTGTTTATTGCCTCTGTCTACTCTAGATTATTCTAGTAAGGTGTTTGGTTTTAAGCTCACTGCATTTTGGATAGTTTGTTTAATTAAGTGATGATCTGTGCAAAATTTCTTAATAGAGCCTTTTGCTTTCTGCATCTTTCTTCCTTTTGTTGTCTTTAAAATAGTGAAGAGCTTTTGCCTCTGTGTTGCTTCACTCCTTACTTTCTTGCCCTTCATGTGGATTTCCAACTGCTTTATATCCTCTTTACCTTCATTATTTTCACTTTGATTGCAGAGTTAATTTTACTAATTTCTGAACGTGGCTCTGGGCTTCTTGCATATTTATAGAGCTGGAGAACAAGTGCTGCTCCTGGTGTAGTCAGTTGTCTAACATCAGTAATGCTGGTCACTCTTCATGTTAGGTCATTAATTACTTTCCTTTTGTTGATTAGAAATGGGAAATGAGGTGTGACGTAGTTAATATAATGTGATTTTTAAAAAAAAAAATTACCACAACTCCACCTGCTCTTTGATTAGAATTTTAAAACCAGAGCTGCAATAATTAAGACGTTAAGAGAGCGTGTGTGGGATGGGGCAGTCTGTCCTTAAACTCTTCAGAGGTGCATTCCAAGCTGAAAACTGTGGGAGCAATGCTCAGGCAGATGTAATTTTTAGGTTTAACTTGACACTTAGTAGCTCACTCAACTCATCCTGCTAATTTTGTTAAATGAATCACACTTTTCTCTAAAGTGCAGGTTCTAGAGCTAGGTTTCTAAAGATTATGGTCCTAGGATCCAAACTCTGTGGGTTATCTTTGGAAAACTCTCACATACACTGGCAAAGAGGAAAGTCTTGCTTTATTGTTTTGAGTAGCAAAATTGCATAAAACCCACCCACAAATCTTTCTCCCCAACAGCGTAAGACTTAAGAGGAACTGAAGTTTTCTGTGTAGGCCAAACTACCTATATTAACTTCTAAAGACAACTTACTAATGCTATTGAAAATCCAGCATTATTTTTATGGGAGACTGGAGCAATTCTAAGACTTTTTTTTCCTCTCTTCTGTCCATTGATTTATTATTGACAATGTGAGCAGGTGGTGTCTGTGCTAATGGAACGTTGTAGTCTGATGTTGGAATGTGACTTCCTGGGCTTGGCTTGGGATAGCTAGGATTTCATGGTGGGCTCGAGTTGCTGGTTGTAAAGTGTTATAATTCAGCATTTTGATTTATTTTCAGTGCTTGTGTTACGGTGGTGTTCTGTAATGTGCTGTGATGTTTGTGTGTAAACATATTTGGCAAAGCAAGAGGAGGTGAAGAATAAAATGATATAATATTATATTTATGCCCTTTTTAAACACTGTTAGAATTTTAACTTGTGCTTCTGCCTCCTTTGATGCTTTAAAAACCTCAACAAAAGGAAAGCAATGACTTAAGACAGTTTCCATCAGTAGAGCAATGTTCTGTTCGTTTTTGGAAGGGTTGGGTCTTTTCCTCTGTGCTGTAGAGAATATAATCCAGACTGTTTTGAACCACTCCTATTTAAGTCTGTCTGCCTGACCTGCCCTTAAGTGGAGAGCAGTTACACTAATTCCTTCACCTTTTGTGCTGGAAATGAATCAACACCTTTTTTCCATCCCTGTTGCTTACATCCTTCTCTTTTTTAAGCCCTTCTGCCTTTGTTCATAGAAACTTTAGGCCAGGTTTAGTACGTGGCTGCACACAAACCATGCCCAGAACACTGCTCTAGTCCCTATCAGAGGAGATGGAGCAAGTTCCTTGTATTTTGGGAGGGAATGTAGTAGCTATTGTCAGGGCTGGCTGTTGGCCTGCATGTTTCCAGTTTAATATGGATTTTGCAATGGATACTTCTGTGTTGTGCTGAGCTTAGCACAGAAACTACAGGGCTGTGCTGCTGAAACCCAGCCTCCCAGTATGAGCCTAATATAATCTCATTTTAGAGTGGTCTAACTAAAATCCATTTGCTAATTGATCTAGTTGATCACGGACAGGCTGCAGAGCTCCAGAGTTGGCTTTGATTACGAAAGCATGAATTGTAAGCTAATCTTTGGATAATATATTGGATTGTGAAGACAAGGGAGTTTTGTACAGCGAAGCTGAGGCTGTTCCTGGTTCTTATTCTGCTTGGCTGGATGTGTGATCTGGCATTTGTGAATGAATTTCTTACATTTCTGCTTCAGGCTGCTTAGTATGTCAGTCAGTAAAATTTGTGTAGAGACAGAAATGCTTCCTATTGCTTAGTAGAATACTGAAAGCACTTTGGAAATTCTTTAAAACAACGAAAAAAAGGGCAACCCAACCAAAGCATGTTGATTCCTCAAGGCAAGGCAGGTAATAGGTGAACCATCCATCATGAATAGCTTTCTTTGGGTTTGTATTTAGGCATTTTCTGTTTATGGATGGGTAAACAAACCTAACTTCAGAATGACTCTTAAGTTCTGCCAGTGATAGTTCCTTGTGTGCTACTTTAATGGACAAAGTGCTGCTGGGAAGAGGCTGTTGGCTCTAAATTGTGCAGTTTATTCTTGGTTATATGGTGACCCTTCTCACTGTGCTACATTGAATCACACCTGTGTCTATCTGCTTTTTGCTATTTTCAGGTAATAAACAGACTGTGATTTTAATAAAAACCTCATAGAGGTAGATAAGCAAAACCTATGAAGGCTGTGTGATAGGAGGAGGTTGTTTATAGCTGTCCCCTCACACAATTGCAAGGTGCTGTGGCTTCCCATGTTTCATGAGAGTTATTCCAGACCGTAGCATGTCTTTTTTGGCAGTTCCTAGCTGTACACATAGCTTTCTTTAATCTGTTCAAAGATACATTTTTTTTTCCATCCATCTGTCTCCTTTGTAATGACAGTTTTTATATGCCAGTGTTATTCCTCCAGATGCTCCTCATCTTTTTACAAGGCAATCCCCCGATGAAACCTGCACCAACCTTCCACCTGAGCAACATCTGTACTAAATTAGTGTTCAGTCTGTTAATTCAATCCCGTGCACATCACTGGAAAAGGTATCAAATGGTGCTGGATTCCCAGCTGTACGATGAGACTTGCTTGGCTTTCTGGAGCGTTCTTTGGAGCACGTTTGCTTTGTTAGCTGTTTGTTGCGTTCTGCTCACTGTTACTGGAGCAAGGGGAAGGAGTGGATGCTGCTCCCAGGATATCATTCACGGCAGGAAGGCCTGAATGCAAGTGTGCCAGGTCAGGCACCCTTTCTTGACCCAAAGATACCTTTAGCAGGAATCTGTGATGATTTAGAGGTGAAACCTGAGCGTAGCTCTGTTTTCCTCTGAGGCAGAGTGTGCAGTACTGCAAAAGCCTGAAATTCTGACCTCACTGGGAACATGCTGATTTTATTTTTTTTTTTTGATTCCTCATCCTCCCACTGCTTCCTGTTCCATTTGTCACCTAAGTAAAACAGGTTACTGGACCACTCTTGCTCGGAGTGCTCCTGATTATTCCACTTGGTGAGCAGATGTGTCGGCATCTCCCCAAGCTCCTTATGATGCTGCTCTTCTCGGCTGCAGCGGGCACGAAAGTGCAGCTGTAAATTATTCATCCTGATTATCTGCTCGGATGGACAGGGGCCACTCTAAATATTGTTTCCTAGGATATTTGCCTTTCAGATATTTAAATTTAACCTCCCTTTAATACTTGGCTTAAACAAATACCGTTGTTGTAATATCAGATGGTGCAAGAGCGTCCTGTTGTATCCGCTTATTATGGAGGTTACTTAACTCCAATCCTGAATTCCAGTGGCACCTTTCAGGCAAGGATCACACTGGTCCTGTAGGGATGGAATGGTGTAACAGAGTAGGAGTGGGGCTAGGGTAGAATTCAAACCCAAAAGTGAGAGGTGGTGTTAAAATAACATTGATTGGTAGAGGAAAAGCTTTAGTGGTGACAGAGATCCTCTGCTGGTGCCTGTAATCTTTGTGGTCACCTGTTTACTCATGATGGATTAGGAAAGCGAGAGGTGTGAGTTTGGGACATTCTGAGAGTGCCAGCACTGGCAGCGTGTCCCATGTTATTCCACCCTTGTTTCTGCTTTCGTTTGTAGAGCACTTGCCCTGTTAACTGACAGCTACAGATCTTTAGTTTGGATTTATTTGTGTTACTGAATAAACAAAGTGGTATTCTTTAGGGGGATAAATAATCTTGGTGAATAAGTAGGGTGTGGGACATCACATTCTATTTCTTTCCAAAGGAAGTTATGAGCCTGACAGTTTTTGTTATATGCAGACATGCTTTGTAGGGTTGATCAAAGGCTTATGATTTGTCTGTATATATGCAGATGTCGTCTTTTTATTTCAAAACAAACATTTATTTCCAATTGCACAAGCTTACTTTGTAGCGAGTTGAGGTTTTATTTACATGGGAACGCTTAAGGCTTAAAAGAGTCTTCAGCAGAATTGCTGCACATCAGAAGCAGCCACAAAGAGATTCATGCCTAGTCTTTATTTCAGTGTGTTGTCACACACCCATGAGGACATGGGGGTTGGTGTCCTACACCCCAGATGCAGGTCCTTGATTCTGTGTAGGCTGTAACTCAGTCTGGAGGCCTCTGTATTTATAATTAGTCTGTAAACAAAAAAAAACAAAACAAAAAAACAACAACAAAAAAACAACAACAAAAAAAAATCCCATCGCAATCCTCTTCTCAGTTGGAGACCTGATGCCAGGTATTGGATTAGCTGTCGAAAAATAGGTTATTGGGCTTGTGGAAAACGTTAGCTCCCAGAGTGTGCAAACGGTGGACAGGAGGAGAACTTGGCTGCGTACCAGCATTTAGAGAAGGAGATGATGTCTGGCTTCTCTTCCCCTGGAGCAATAAAATTTGAAAGGTAAACAGTACATATGGTTGGAGTAGGGTCCAGAGAGAACAGCTGGATGCTCACTAAAATATTTGGAGCACAGATGCCTGCGTGAAAATGTGGAGTACCGTGTGTTCATGTAAAAGTCATTTTGCTGTCAGAAGCGGTTCAGTGCTCACAGCAAGCCAGCACAGAGGCTGCTTTGTACCCAGCCCTGCCACTTTCTGTGCCTTCAGAGCAGTGCACACCCACCCACGCTGCTGGTGCAGTGACTTCTCTGGGGTGATGAGCACCAAGAGGCTGAATTGTGCTTAACCAGTAAAGTGTGTAACATGGATGTGGAATAAAGGTCAGGCTAGGCGCAGAGCTGGAGTCATAGAATGGAAGCAGAGTGGTTTGGGTTGGAAGGGACCTTTAAAGGTCATCTAGTCCAGCCCTCCTGCCACGGGCAGGGACACCGTCCACTCTCCCAGCTTGCTCCAAGCCATGTCTAACCTGGCCTTGAACACTTTCAGAGATGGCCAGCCACAGCTTCTCTGGGCAACCTGTGCCAGGGCCTTGCTGTGAAAAAAGCATTTTCCTTATATCTAATCTAAACTGACCCTCTTTCAGATTAAAACCATTACCCCCTGTCCTGACACAGCAGGCTCTGCTAGAAAGTCTGTCCCCAGGCTGATTAGTAGTGATTGAGTGATTGTAAGTGACTTGTTGATTGTGGAGACAACCAGCCAATGCACAGTTTGATGTCATTGCTGTCCCATAGACCACAGGTTCTCAAGTTGTGGTCTGAGAGTACGTTCAGGGCCTGCTGGTGTGCTCAGGGTCCTGTCCTGCCTGCAGATGCTGTGAACTCTTCCAGTTCTTAGAAACCACTTGTTTCAGAAAGTCTCCTGGAGCTGGTGGGAACCTCCCTGGGACTCTCAGGGTGGTGTGGGACCACGCAAGGTAACCGAGAAGGTCGTTGGGATAGGTGGTTTAGCAGGTTGATCACCATTTCTTTAGGAAGGAAGCTTGTGATTGCAGATGGTAGAAATGCTGGGCTTCCTCACCCTTTCCATTTGCCCCATGGCCAGCTCGTGGCTGATGCTTCTCTTCATCTGTGTGCACAAGCCTGGAAACTCGTGTTGGTGCTGAGCAAGCCTTCTGCCTTTTCCTCTGCTCTGTGGGGTGTTCTGTGTAACTTCAGCAGCAGCTCAGATTGCTCTGACGCGTTCATGTGTGAAGAACTCGAGTTCTAAGTGTACCAAAGAACAGGCTCAGGGCTTAGAACAGGCAGTTGATTGAATCATAGAAGATTCTGAGTTGGAAGAGATCCACAAGGATCATGGAGTCCCAACTCTTATCCCTGCACAGGACCATCCCCAAGAGTCACACCGTGTGCCTGAGAGCACTGTCCAAATGCTCTGTCAGCCTTAGTGCTGTGACCACTGCCCTGGGGAGCCTGTTCCAGTGCCCAGCCACCCTCTGGATGAAGAACCTTTTCTTAATATCCAACCTAAACCTCCCCTGGCACAGCTTCAGGCCATTCCCTCCCTGTCACTGGGCACCACAGGGCAGAGATCAGTGCCTGCCCCTCTCCTTCCCCCCATCATGAGGAAGTTGTAGACTGTGCTGAGTCTCCTTTTCTCCAGGCTGAACAAACTCAGTGACCTCAGCCTCTCCTCATATGGTTTCCCTCTACACCCTTCACCATTTTGCTCTATAATTTTGTCCTGCGCCCTTTTTTTTTCTTTACTTCAGCATCCTTTGGTGTTGAGTGCTAAGAGGTGTTAAAGCCAGGATGATCCAAGACCTGGGTGTAGTGCTGGAGGTAATGGTGGAAGCTGGACCTGGCAGTCCAGGCTGGCCCAGAAAAGGGCTGGAGCTGGAGACAGGTTTCTCTGGCAGGTGTGCAAACCTCCTGCTGCAGAACGGGTGTGGATGATTCCTTAATGATGTCTGTATGGTAACAACATCGGAAATACTCAGCTGTGCATTTTTTTTTCTTTTTCCTTCCTGCATTTGCTTTCCCATACATTAAGATGCCAGCCTGTGGTTAGAGGAATTAACAGTGCTTGTAATTTAGCTGGAATGGGCCAGGTTTCATGTTGATGGTCAGAACTCAGGGGCTGGAAAGTAGATTTGCAAAGCTGGAAGATCGACAGCCAGCACTCCTGAGACAGCAGTGAGACATCAGACAGCACAGTGGCTGTACACATGAGGAGCACTGCACATGTTTATGCAGGAGGCCAGTATTTATTGCTTTGTTTCAGAAAAAGGCTTCACTAGACATCTTAACAGCAAGATTTACTGTGTGTGTGAGGCAGCCTCTAGCTGTCTAGTCATTCCTTTGGCACTCTGTTTGATATAGGTGACTTGAATTATTAGACAATTAAGATTTTTGGGTGAGACTGTAGCTACTCAGTGAATAATGCAACATGGATTAAGTTTGATTGGTTTCTCTCTCGTTAAAAATGCATGCTGTGGGCAAGGGAATGAGCAGAGTGTCCCTGGAAGGAGATCTCATTCTTCTACCTCACAGCTGCTTGTAAGATGCCTCAGAAAAATGGCCAACCTGCCAGTGCCCATGGAGTGATGACATCTCTGTGTGATGTGCTGGAGGACCAAAGGCTGTCCCTCTTCCTAGAGTGGTCCCCTGTGTTCTCTTAATCTCCTGTGAGGCCACACCACGCAGAGACTATTGCACAATTGGTCTCTCAACATGAGAAGATCTGTCTCTTTGATTAGGTAATCTTACAATTAGCAGCAATGTGGTGAAAAGTCAGCCCAGTCCTGGTGATGTGTCTTTCCTGATTTCTGAAGTAAAAATGAAAGCTAGTTGCATATTTCACCTGTGTTGGGTTTTTTTTAAACACTGTATCTGTAGCCTTACAGCTTGACATCCAGCAGATAATAAATTAATTTAGAAATGTAATTGTGCTTTTGGTAAATGCATAATCTTTAACTTTAGTTACAGCTTAAAACTGCAAAACTACAGCATCTTGGTTTTACAAAGCCACTCTTAAAAAAATTACTTCAAAAATTTCTATATTCTATTTACTACATGGTCATGTAGTTAGGATATTTTAGATTGGTTTTTTTTATGCTGCCTTTGTTGAGTATGGTAACCTTTTTCCCTGAATTAGTATAGCCTAAGTGTGAGAGTCTGATCCTATAGTTCAGTTCTTTTGGGAACTGAGAAGAGGAAACCATGGAGAGGTATAAAGCATATTTTACTAACCTCTGGTATGACAAGAGTACATAAAATTCCTTAGTTGTAAGGGCAGCAGCACCGTGAGTCAGAGTTGTCTATGTTTAACTAAAAATCACAAAGAAACGGCACGAAAAGACATAAATTTACTTTTTAAAGTGGCTTTTCTCTGTCCAGGGTGGTGGCTGGGATCACAGACGGCACAGACATCACTGGGATGGTGCAAAGCCTTTCTGGGCACTGACTCTTCTCCAATTGTGCACTCAGCAGCTCGACTTCCCCTCTGCAAGGGGGAAGCCTTGTTTATCTCCTAGGAGATGGAAAACCAATTTCTACTTCTTGATGAGAAGCTGGCAGGTTATTTGACTAAACAAGAGAGGCAAGGCAGTGTGGTCGAGAAGAGGGGAATATAAATACCAATATAAATGCAATTTATTTTGCATGTGCTATATAGCCCCAGGCACACGTTTCAGAGGGGGAGTGAGAATTTTCTGCACGCTGAAATGCCAGCCCTAAATAGAAAAAGAGGCAAATTTGGCATCCAGACTGTGTTTATAACCTTGGTTTTATTTTTACTGTAATTGCTTTTGCATGCTTTTATAAATGTTCCTAATGTCTTTGTGGGGTAAAGTGCAGAGGAGCTGCAAAGATCAGCGCGGGTGAGCTGATAACTCGGGTTCTGTCTTGTCCCACAGTTGCAGACTTGTTCTGACATGTGGCCAAGGCTGCTATTCTGGAATCCTTGCTGGGATCCCATCCCTGCACGGCTCTGCTGAGGCAGAGAGCTCAGTGCCAGCCCCTCTGCTTGTCAGTCATGGGTCAGCTATAGGGGAAAAATGGGCACTGCTGGTCTAAACCCCCGTTTTCTGTTTTCGTTCTCTCCTGTTCCAGCTGATGGATTGTTTGTATGAGTTTGTTATGAATTTCTTTGTTTTTAATGCTGTGTGTCAGGGCATCAGCAGCATGTACGGTGTGGTTGCTGCCAGTGAACCCAGGTCCTTTATGGGGTCAGCTGTAGGAGTGAGTCACAGGTGAGGCAGTAAAATGGGGTAATAATGAGCAGAATTGGCTGATGGACCTATAAAGTGAATTCTATAAATACCTTAGTGGCATTTGGCTTGTACTTCAGTGTTTTGGTGGGACTTCTTTGTCTTCCTTAATCAGAAGGAGCAATCAGAAAGCAAGGAGAGAAATAATCTGAGAGCCTGATATGGCATTCCATATGTTATTTCATGGTCCTTGAGCTCTGCAGCAGTCCAGGGCAAAGGTTCACTTTCTTCCCTGTCCAGCCACAGGGGAACATTTCTCCATTAGAAGAGGTCAAGGCTTGGTTCTTGCACCTTGGTGAACACAGGTGTGGGAAAACAACTTTTGGAAGTTTCATGTGCTTTTGAAGCCTTTAGGAGATTGCAGTTCGCTATCATCTAGAGACAAGAAAGCTTCCCACGGAGGACGATGGAAAGGGAAAAATCAAAATACCTTTTGCTCATCTGTGATCAAACTGGATTAAATTGTGTATATAGAGATTACATTTTGGATGCTGTAGGTGATGATCTTGACACAACAGTCATTTATGGTGTGGATTTAATTAATACGACATCAATAATACAAAGCTTCATGTTTGAAAGGATAAGCCAGTAAAATATAGATTGTGAATGAAATTTTGAGCAGTTGGAGGCAGAGAGGATAGAGACAGGATGCTGAGCTTGAAGAGCTCGCCACACCTGATCAGCCCCATCTGCTGTCCTGATCCTGCTGAAAAGTGACTGCTGGTTCTGGTCAGCACTTCAGATCCTGCAAAAATACCCCATGCATCAGGTGTGAATTTTAGCAATATACCAGCGACAGGGAGCCTGCCACAGCTTTATTGCTGTTCTCTGCAGCAGATGTCCTTTTTGTGGTGAGGCCTCGGAAAGGGAAGGAGCACGGAGGGCAGTGAGGGGAGAGGTGGGTTCATCTGTGTGCAGCCATCCTGCCAGGAGCTGGTCAGGACTGGAATCCTGCTGCCTGGCTCACATTTCCATGGGCATGAGGGCACTGTTCTCCCCCAGCTGGTGCCTTTGGCTCTGGTGTTATCTGCACCCAGGTTTTCTTGCAGAGGAAGATCAGTTTGCTACCAGTGGTATTAAATAGGACTTTGAACTCAAGCCTCAAAGGCTCCAAAAGTCCTGACAAAAGAGCTTTCAGATCTTCCCCTTCTGTTTTAGAGATCCAAATGCAGCTCAGCTAGAATTGATCTGTACCAGTTTCCCTTTCAGTTTCTTCTGCTTTCAGGCAGCTCCTCCAGGTTGAGTTCCAGGTGCTGTTCTTGGCGGGTTGAGCAGGGTTGATGTGATGGTAGCGCTCGAGATGGAGCAGATGTTCTTCCAGCTCAGGAGGAATCCAGCATTGGAAGGTGCCTGATCTGGGCTTGGACTTGCCTAAGCACAAATCTGAGTAATGAATTAGTCATCAGGCAGAGAATTCATTTCCCTGGGGGCATGGAGAGGGAGGCTGCTACAGCCCAGCTGTCAGTCAGGGATTGCTGATGCAGAAACTCTTCACCAGCTGAGAAGGTTCCCCCTACTCTTGGTAATATAATATATTAAGGCTCAGTTGCCAAAACCTTCAGTTTGGCATTTCAGGAGTAACACGAGTCCTTCACAGCAAGTGCTTAAAGGCTTTGGTCTCTTTACCTAACCTAGAGGGATATGTTAACTGGCTGTTTTGAAACCAAAGGCAGCAAACCTTAATTGCAGCAACTCTGCTGTCTTCTACATGTGAGGCAATTTTATTGAATCCTTTTTATGTGGTCAGCAGGGCGTGCCAGAGGGTTTTGCCATCTCCACCTGTTTTGGGAGTGATTTCATGGTTACTGAAGTATATAGGTCACAATGGGGTGAGTTTGGGGAGAGATGTTTCTGCTCTGTCACCCTCTTACCACCTTGGCCACAATTCTCATTTTGTTTTGTTTCGGTTTATTTTTCCTCTTGTTTTGCATTCAGCAGTAGCATGTGGCTCATGGTGGCTGGTCTCATGTGTGATAATTATTTTCTGAGATGTTTGGAAGCTTTATCAAGTAAGGAAGAGGAATTACAGCATTGTGTGCTGTTCTGTACGTAATTAGTTCAGCGTCTATTTGAGATATTCACTTAGGTGCACTGTTTCTGTCTTTAGAGTGGTTAAAAAAGGCTTGTGTCATTATTCTTTTCCTGCCTTCTGAATTTCCCCAGCATAACTCCCAGCTATGCAGATCCTTTGGGGAGTTGCCATTATGGCTCTTGGCCAAACTCTCAATTTTTCTGTTACCTTTGCTGGACAAGCACCATGTGCAGTAGCAGATAAATGAGTGATTCTCTGCTGTAGCAAGTGGAAGTGGCACAAGAACTTCAAGATAATGGTTTTTACTGTGGGCTTTCAAGTTTATTTATTTTTTTTTATACTGAATAGTACCTTCTAAATTTTAGCTTTGAGTTTGCCTTAACTTTGTGGTATCCAAAGGGCTTTATTTTTAAGTCCTATACTGAATTGTGTTGGAAGTGCAAAATTAAAATATTGCAGGGGGATTTATTCTGTGCACTGCAGGAAGGTGGGAATTTCTGTGAAACTTTTTACTTGCACTCTTTTCTCTGAATATTTTGCAGTTACTTCAGCCAAGATCATGTTGGAGTTTGAAAATGGTCTTCTTGTGAGAGCATAGTCTGGAGAATGAATTGTTCAGTTTCTGGTGCTGTAATGTTGCTGTATTATCACTTTATACTAATTGCAGGAGATCCACTTGAAATAATCTAAATTTAAAAAAAAAAGGGGAAGAAGTTTACACATCGTGCTAAATTCTCAACTTCCTTAAGTTCTTTTGCAAATGTCTATCAGACCTTGCAGTCCTCATGTGATTCTGCTGTTGTGAGATTTTTAAAGAGAGGAAGTAAAACCAAACCTCTCAGAATAATATCTGAGGTCAGTACGGGTTTTCGTCTTTTAGGAGTTCCTTGTGACTGTAACCCGAAGAGGTGGTATTATTTTAATTAATTATTTTTTTGTCAGATGAAAATAGTTAGCTCTAACAGAATGGAGAAAACTTACACTGTGAGTTCTCATCCCCTTCTTGTCTTTACTTTTTCCAGTCCATAGGCTAGGCTAAGGCAGTACATCTTGGGCTGCTTGGGAACTGGTGTTTTGTCATTCTCTGTTTTTCAATTTTAAGTTTATTTACAGAAATTAGCAAAAATAAGGAAGTGCTTCCTGTGCAATGATTAGTTGCTTGAGCGTTACTCGTGGTCAGAGCTGACAACTTCTCTTTTTAAGGCACTGGATACAGATTTGGGTTGGGTCATCATTCAGTTTTTAATCTTTCAAGACTGACATTGTTGATGTTTTTTAATACTGAGTCCTACTTCTGGATTTTTAGTTCGACTCCAGTTCTGCTGTGCTGGAAGCAGGCGCAGCTTCTTCGCCCTTGGATTGCGCAGCACTAATTCTTTCTGCTTTGCATAACGTTGCCATGAGCTTCCTTGGAAAGTTGATTTATCTAGATCTTCAGTTTCCCGTGTTGGAGGGTGACAAGAGGTTATTTGAACTGAAAACAAAGGCTCAAATAGCTATTTGAAATCTAAACAAAGCAGGGAGTGTGCCGTCTGAGAGCCAGCTCTCTCTGTTTTATCCGCTGCTGCTCCTGAACACCACGCTTGGGGGAATTTTTTGTTGGTGGGGAAGAAAGGTCCCAGTTGGGTTGCAAAAGCTGTTGGTCCTTTCTGAGGAGAGGCAGAGAGGAGGCAGAATCCTCCCACCTCTGCCTGACGACCTTAAATTCATCTCCCAGGCTTTCCTTCAGTGCGTGGGAGAAAAACTATCTGCTCAGATCCTAATAAGAAATGGCCTATTTAATAAGCGTGCTGTACATCTATTTATTTACAAATATTCTCGGTCTGTAATTAAGGCAGGCAGCTCTGTTCCGTGCTGCCTGGTGCTCACTTCCAGGCTGGGAGCTGCACGGGATGAGTGACTGCAGGCGGTGACGGCTCCGCGCATCCGTCTGTTCCAAACAAGCAGTTTTGCAGCTGATCAAAGCGGGAGGATTAGGCTGCTCCTGTGGAATTAAACTGGTGAGGAGGGGATAAATAGCAGGCCTACCTGGACTGACAGCCAGGCTTTGTTGTCGACAGGATAACGGGAATTGTTTGGTTTGGGTTTTTGTTTTGCTTTTTAGCAGAGGTGTTGTTCTTTCTAGTGGAATCTTTGCTCTTCAAAGGCCAAACAGCTGGGTTACTTCTGATGGAAAGCTGTGTTGCACAGAGTTCCATATGCAGTGCAAAGTTTATCTTCACCGAGCTGCAAGAAATGCAGGGCATCCTTTGTGGGTGTGGGTTTTCCAAACACTTTTCTTATAAAGAGGGTTTCTGGTTCGCACATGCGTATTGATATCTGAATTAAAACCTGCATGGATACTCTTATGTCTGTCTTATAAAGCAGCATATTTATTCCCAGACATGGAGAAGAATAGGAAACTAGCAATATGTCATGGATTACGCTTACCTTTTGGGCTCTAGGTGAGAAGTCAGGTTTTCTTTTCCCCTCCACACATTTCTGCTTTTTTAATTCACCAGATATTCTCACCTAAATTGCATTTATTTAGATAGTCCTATTCAAAGGTAGTCCTTTTGTTTTACTACTGCTTTTTATTCATCCAAAGTGCACCTCTATGCATAGTAAGCACTTGATATGAGCCTATATAATCATCTTAATGTAAAAAGAAATAGCTTTTAGAGCAAATAAATTTTTTCACGTTCCGCACTTAAGCATTTAAAATTATTTTCAAAAACCTAATTTTCCTAGGTTGAATTGAAATTTATTCAAGTCTTAAAGTTTCGGTGACCCATTAAGTAATAAAATAAATAAATGAACAGCACAAACTTCTATCTAGTGGTTTTGGAATTCTGTCTGTGGAAATGCCACTGTCCCTGTCCAGAAGGAGCCAGTGGAAGAACTAAACCAGCTGCTATGAGCTGTGGCCTCTTTGTGCACAGTGAGGTTCTTGTCTCTTCTCTTTCATTGTTGTTTTATTTCAGGTTAGAAACCAGTAAAAAGTCAGAGTTCCCTGTTAAATCAGGAGTAGAAATACGTCAACATGTCTACTACAATCTGTTTCCACTTACTGCTCCTGTCAAATCGGTTACATTCACAAAGTACAAGTAGCGTTTGTGATATAGGATCATTTTTAAAGGCAGATTTTCTGTAATAGCTTTTCCTTGTCATTTTATTTTTATTACAGCTTTCTTTTTGCTGCACAGTGAGGGATTTTACGTCTGGAGTAGGATTTGGTGTCTGATTCTTTGACAAGCTCATTTTGAGTCTGGCTGTGTCTTATTTTTATCGATTACGATATTTCTTTTCCATTTTTCGGGTACCTAATTTAGTAGCTGGTAACTGAAGACACTTGTGTATTCTGTAAAATTTCAGTGCTAGCATTTGGACTTGGATTATGTGCTGCTGTTGGGGAGTGGAGGAGGAAGAGGAAGAAGCAGAAAACTGTGGTTTGCTTTCTGGGCAAGGAGTGAATTCCTGCAGAAGGCATGGCGCTGGGCAAGGGGGGAAACCAAGATTGATGGTCCTGAGCTGTTTTACTCCTTGTGTTCCCTAAATCTTGTAAAATCCCTGGAACTGTGACTCACTTTCTTACAGAGGAGAGTAAGATAACGTGGGTAAGCTCAGAGCCTTTACTGCTCTCTACTACATTGTTGATATATGACATTTTTTGCTTGGTATTGTTGAAACAGGACTGCCAGACTACCTTAAAGGTATCTCAGCTTGCTTATCTCCTGTGGAAAACTCTCAGTTCTGGGGGTGAGGTCTGTCCTGCCTTGCCTCTGGAGCTAAATTAGCTGGTTTGGTGTATGGGCTGTTTCTTGTATCATTTTTTTGTGGAATTTTGTGGAAGTGATGTTGAAAGTGTGGGTATGACTCTGTGGGATTATCAAGGCAGGCTTTGATGTGAGCCTCGTTAGACATCATCATCCTTATCCCATTGCCTGTAAATGAAGGCCACTGAAAGAGTACACGAATATTCTCCTGGAAGCCACGAACACTGTAAACCAAGGCTGCAGAAAATGGCTTGTGATGTTTGTCATGACTCAGAAGCACAAAGAGATTTGGTGTTGGGTCCTGAGCAACTTGGAGCTTGTTCTCAAATTATTTTTGCTTCAAAATCACCTTCTGTGGCACTTGTTCAGTTAAGCCACTGGGTGTTTTCTGTTTTCCACGAGCTGCACTCTCCTGAGCTTCCCCTTTGTGTCTTTTCTCTTGAAATTATCCTTTCAGTGTAGCGATTGGACTAATTTAGTTTTGTGAGCATCTTATGCCAGTCATTCCTGTTCCAGCTGTGAACAGGACCTCTTCAATATCAGCCAGATTGCACCTCATCCCATGGTCCACTGCTGTGGCTGGTTCTGGTGTCAAAATTTACTTGTAATGAACTTCATTTTAATTTTCCCTAGCAGTTGGTGCTGGCAGAGAGCGAGGATTTGATTTCTGATTAGAGGGAGCAGGAGGGAGTTTGTCCTCTGCTGCTTTATGCCCATCATCAGTGGTGTGAGACCTGTAGGTTTTGCATCTCCTGCTCTGCCGTGGGTCTGATGGAATTTCAGACCTTGTGCTGTGTATTAGCATTTTAATTTTTTATATTTAACTTGTATAATGTTCCACTTTACATCTTTCAAGCATTTCCTGTTGAGGGAGAGGTGGTGTTCATTTGATTTGGACTCCGTGTTTAGCTTTAATCAGCAGTGTGGCATTAAGAACTTTATCAGAGTAGAAGCTTGAGGATTTAAAAAACATCTGTGACTTCTCTCTGTTCTTGCTGTTTGTGTATGAAAATGTGTTGGAGCGTTCCCTGGTGATGCTGGTACTTCATTTGAATAACTTGGAAGTGTGGTTTCTTATAATGAGTAAATTTATCCTGTGGAAGGAACTTTAATCATCTTGATTTTTTTTTTTTTGCATTACTTCCTCATACCTAGTTGGAAATTCATGAAACCTGGTTGAGTTTTCCAGGACCCTTAAGGACTTGAAATGTTAAAATCATTCATTAACTGTTCTAATTATGTGACTTCTAAGGCATGCCTGTGTGCTTCAGGGCAAGTAGATATAATGACAAATGCATGATACCTGGCCTAAATTGCAGAAACACGGGATCATTAAGGTTGGAAAAGACCTCTGAGATCCCTGAGTCCAACGGTGAATCACGTTCACCACTAAACCGTGTCCCCAGGTGCCACATCCAACATTTTTTGAACACTTCCAGTGATGGTGATTCCAGCACTTCCCTGGGCAGCCTGTTCCAAAGCCTGACCAGCCTTTCAGTGAAGAAGTTTTTTGTAATATCCAATCTAAACCTCCTCTGGCTGAGCCTTTTACTCCTGTCCTGTCACTTGTTACCTGGGAGAAGAGGCTGACTGAGAAGAGAAATGAAGGCTTCTCCTTAAATGCATCTGGACAGATGATGTGACTGTTAAAAACGTTAGGAAAACACAAAAAAGAACAAAATACAGTGATAGGTCAGATGGTGATACATGGGCAGTGTAGATGGATATTTATATTTGTCAGATACTTATTTGAAGAGAGACTTGGCACAGGATTTTCTCCCAAGCGTTGATGGGGGATTTGGTTTGTTGGCATTCTGTTGTTAAAATCAATAGAGACAGTTTTTAAGAATTTTTTTTTTACACCTACAAAGGCAAAAATCTTTTCCCAGTCAAGCAAACAGATCTATCTTTTCCTGTGATTGATGTAGGCTGATATGGGTGGCATTTGAAATTCAAACTGCAGGCAGCTTCTGACATCTCTGTTGCAGGTGGCTTCTCTGAGGTGGATGTGTAGATAAGGCTTCCATGTAGGCCTCTTCCAACATTTAATGTCAGAAAGGTGAGCTAAAATGAGTTAATTTTGTTAATGGAGGCAAGTTGGAGCAATGAGAAGAGGAGGTGGTGATTTGTCAAAGTGTATTTTAAAGAGCAGTCCACCTGAATCTTTGCATTTAGGAAGGGTAAAACATCAGTAGCTGGAAACAAGAATAATAAAAGTTTAAGTTTTTCAAGGTAGAAGAGCAGCAGTTCATCTAACAGAAGCCATAATGTCATGAGCAGAGAAAAACCAACTTCTTGGGAGAAATTGTATCTGCTGGTTTGTCTTGGTAATCCTGCAGGAGTTTGGCTGCTTGTGGATTTTCACTGAGCAGTGGAGTAAATTCTCTTAGACTCGGCTGGTAAGTGGCTTCACCTGTGCTTTGTCACTGAAAGAAAGGCACGCTGGCACCACAGAGTTTGTTTAGATTTGCCCAAATGCAGTTTTAGTGTCTGTTATAAGTTAATTGAAGTATCAAGCCTGTCTCTTGAAAGTGCTTGTTGGAAGGTTGCCTTTTGTGTCTGAGTGAGGAGGGAAAAGTTATCTTGTTGATACAGCTGTAAACTGAAAATAAACCTAAAATTGAACCTAAAAGTAATTTTCTGTTACTGCATCTCGAAGTGATCATTTGGAGCCTGGAATGCTGCACAGGGAGTAACAGAACCGGTCCCATTGAAATTAGTAGGAAATTAGAGCTTTACAAGCAGGTCAGATCCGAGAACCGAACGCTGAACCACCACCACCACTCGTGGCTTATATTTCTGTTGCTTTCTTTCCGCTTGCCACCCTGGGATGAGGAAGTCCCCAGTGACATTTCTCACAAAGGCAGAGTGTTCCTCGGAAAAACGCCGCCGCTGGGGGCTGTGGGATTCTGGAGCCAGCCATGTGTTGTGGTGGCTCAGTTACCACGGGATACTTGAACAATACAGAGAGGTATGTGGAAGACAGCACACATTCTCCAGCTGTAGGCGAGGACTGGTTTTCTTGCATTTCCTTTAGAGAAACAATCAGGCTTGTTAAGATGATTAATTAATGCAGTTTTCAGCCATTAATCTTTCCAAAGACCAATATATGTAGCCTGCAGTAAAATCCATTAACACGCCGTGACCCTGTGCTAATTGTTAAACTCTTGCTCTGTGAACAGCTCAGTGCTGAGGTAGATGCACGTGGATGGCAGTGGGGTAAGAATGGCTCCCTCACCAATGAAAATATTTAATTATTGATAAAACTTGTGATAATGCTGGCTCTCTTGCTCTTTGGTTGTTGACTGACTTAAGTAGAGTATGTCATTAATGCTATTAAAGTTATTAAGTAGGAGGGAGGAAGACATGATATGGAAAGGGGAAAATCGGTGCATCATCGTCTGGTATAACCTTGGCCTCATGTCAGGTTGATCCATATGAGAACTCATCTAAAACTTGTTTATTTAAACTGTTTGTCATACGGTTCACTGGGTTTGGAAAATAAAGATGAGGGAAAAACGAGCACAGTCAATGTTTCAGATGAACCACGGGTTTCATGTGACCGTGATTTGAGTGACTCCAGTACAGCAGAAATAAGTGCCCAGCTGGACTTGCTAACTGGAGGCAGTCTTTCAAAACCTAGGCAAAATGTCAGTGAGAGCTACAGACAAATTTTGCAGAACTTCTTTTCCACCACTCTTTGTCAGGAGTAATGTGAATACCTACTTAAAGTAAAAATATAATGTGCCTAAAAGGATAGATAGTGCTCGAACATCATGGAGAATAATACTGAAGGTTAAGATGATTGCAGTGACCAAAATATTGATGGAAGGCAATGCTGATCTGCAAAATGATGGATAAGATCCCATGCATTATGATTAGAGAAGTATGTGATTATCTTCATGTTCCTAATTGTATCAAAAGTGGTTGTTTACATCTTGTAAATTGATGTTTCTTATTTAAATCTGCAGGGTATTCTTGATGCTGTTCAGTTGATTGTGGAAACTAATCAGGGGAGAAAGACTTCTGGCAACATTTACTCACAGTCTCAGTAGGTTTCCATTTGAGTCAATTGAGAGCAAGACATTGACCTTCTCTTATAAGAACTCAAGATTCAGCTAAAAAAAACACAACCAACAAACCAAACAAAGAAAAGCAACCAAGCACAAACCCTTGCTGTTATAACAAGTCAGGTTTAGACAAAAGGATATGATTTGTAGATTAACTTTTTAAAATCCTTTACTGCAGGAAGACTTTGTTTTATAGCAGATGCTATTTAGGGTGTGCAGTAGTGGTGAATTCTCCTTAGAGTAATGGCAAAGCTCTGAGTTACTTCAAGACTCAATAAATTTCTCCTCGAAGTGCTGCTGGTGCTGTCAGTACTGTAAATGCTTGGACATCCACGAGGACAGAGATCTGCTCTTGCCATGGCAGCAAGCCTGATGCTGCTTTACAATACTCTGTTTGAAACTCTCTGATGTTCCTGGGATGCTTTTGCTCTCTCAACTTCCAGGAAACTTTCTGAAACTTCCTTATAGAGCTCCAGCTTCAATGGATATTAAATATCATTTGTCCAATGCAAGCCATCCGTTATCTGTTTCGGCAGCCTTCAGATAGCAGCATTCAAAGAAAGAAAAATGCTTCCCTCAGTCCTGTGGTTTTTTGCTTTACTGTCTTCAAACAAGTTAATTTTGTGATGCTCATCCATTTGCCCAAGTTTCTTATCTCTGCAATCCAGGCTTGAGGATTCACTTGCAGACCTAGTGTTTTGGGATGTGGAGGGGGTAGGTTTTAGAGTTAGAACTATTGTTATCTCAATTATTGGTTACTTTTGTATTTTTTCTGTTAATCTTTGTTACTACTATAAAGCTGCTTAAAACTATGCATTTTAACAGACTGAATCGTGGAAATTGAGTTTTGTGCAATTGAGGTTTCTATTAGTGTTGTGGGCAGTTTTTTGGCAAAAGCCCTCCAAGGTACTTGACTGGTACTAAGCTTCTGTGGTACATTTGCAAACAAGTTGAGCTCCTTGCTTGTCACGTAAGCTGAGAGAAAGGAGAAGAGTGGAGTGGATGGCAGCCTGAAAGGTTTTGTGTGGCATTAAAAAAAATTGCTTGGCTTCCATAAAAAAAATGTTATTTGTGAAATGCATAGACTCTTTCCCAGCCCAGAAAAACGTGGGATTTTTTCTGTACTCTGCACAATTACAACTGAAGGGACTTTGTTCATGCTTCAAAAACTTGACTTGTATTGGCAACAGGGCCCAGGAATCTCTAACTTTCTGAAAGTTTGGACCATGTGAGAATTCTCTGGGATGAAACAGTAAACCCGTTAATTTTCTACTAGCAATTGGGTCATCTTTCACTGAAAGATGAGTTTAAAATAACCAGAAACCTTGCTCAAAGAGGAATATTTGGTCATAGGTCTGGTGCAGGCAGATCCACAGGCTTTTCATCACATGAGAGTTTGGGACTTATTATTTAGTGCAGTTTCAAACACAAGGAGCTTTAAATCTAAATTTGATTCCTACATAGAAATTAGACATCTTTAGAAGCTGGAATGTATTCTCACAACAACTTTCATCTTATTTTAGATGATCATCTCCTGAGGTCACTCCTCTTTCTGTTTTGAAGCTCACACTGCCACAACATCATAATTAAATGGGATGCTTTTTCTAACTTTAACATGTATTGTTTGATGGGTTTTTTTGAGACATCAGAAACTGGAATAGCTTAAATTAGAATGGTGAGAGAAAAACAGATTGCTATTCATTGAAAAATAGAAGGAATCGAGCCAGTATTTATTTCACTTTTATAGCTGGTGATTTATTTCAGGTCCATGGCAGTGAGCAGTCAGCTGTTTTATCTATCTGTAGTCAAGTTAAGGAAGGCTGCTGACATGATCTCCAGTTAATCTCTGTGCTCATCTGAGACTTAAGAGCTGCTGAAATAATGAGAACATATCCTCTCTGTTATAACATTTGCAGTGATGGATTTTTAGCATACATACAATATTGCACAAGGTAGTGAAATCTCATAATTCTTTTTAAACAAAACCTCTCTGCTTGGTTGATCATTTGGATTGGGTGGGTAATGCAAGATAGCTTGAAATGTATTTCTGTCAAAAAGGATTATTTGAAAATTGGTCTTTTCTAGCCTACAGTGTCTGAATAATTCTGGTGCTTGAGGTGTCTTCTCTGGTGATCAGCAAGGCACCTTCTTCAGTAACTTCTAGAAAACCAAGAAACAATTGTGCCAAATACTGTTAAAGTACAAGAAGTGTCTTTGCCTTAGCTATCCTGCCTGGAGAGCTATTGCTACTCTAGGTAGAAAATGCTGATGTTAACTGGAGAGAAGGAAAGGGAAGAGGGGAAAACCTGTGCTGTGATACGAAGATCTACCCCAAGTTTCACCTCTGTTGCCATTTTTGAGATTATTTGGTATCAGTAAGACCCCATGTGTCTGAAAAGAAATAGACCAGAATTTCTCTCAACTCTTGGCACTCCTTTGTTCAGACATTGTAAAAAGCTTTGAATTGTTTTGCTGGAGGTCCAGCACTTTGTATTTCTCAGGTGCTAAGAGGTAAGGAGCTGAAATCAAATTCAGAGCCTTGGTGTCTTAATTTAGTGTGCAGGCTTGGTCACCACCCCTGCTATCTGATACCTTTAATCCATCATGGAAACCTACCTGACTCATGGCTTTCAGCTATGCTGTCTTGTCATGAATGATTATTTCCACTTGCCTGTGCCTTTGGATGTGATGCCTTATGCTGCCTTTCCTGAACTCGAATCACTCTGGATGTCTAATTAGCAAAACCTAGTAACTGGCTGGGCTGATGGTGCTGAATTGTTGATGTACTTGAGCTTCAGCTGTTGCTGTCTCAGTAGGGTTTGGGTGGCCTTCGTGTGTGTCTGTCAAGCAATGGAATGTGTGTGTTTGGATCTGGCCATAGACCCATTATTCTCCATTCTTCTCTTCTCTTCTAAATATTGATAGATTAGTACACAACTCTTAAGAAAAAAAAAAAAATCCCTGTTTTGGGAGTGAGCTGTTTCCTGAGCTCTTGAGCTGAGATTTTTTTGTTTTCCTCCCATTTTTCTCAAGTGGTGATTTTGGTGTCTGAGACCAGTACAAGCTCAGACCCAAGTTTTTTCTTTAAAGTGCCTTTAAGGCAGAAACTTGTTTGAACAGGCTTCCAGGCAGTTTCATTCTCTCCTGTCTACCTACTTCCTTGTCTTATTTGAGGAAGGTGCTGATAAAGCTTTGGGACAAGGGGTGAGAGAGGTATCATTGGAAGGCAGATGTGCAGAAACTGGGCTGAAATGGTCACACATTCTGGGCATAAAACCTGTCTCATTTAGACCCTTGAGCAGCTGATTTGTTCAATATCCACATACTGCCTTATCTGCCTTGCTGTTGCCTGCACCTGACTTGCTAATTGCTGCACTGATTGATTTCTAGCAGCACAGATAGCTGAAGCAGCTTCATTAGCAAGGAAATGGGTTGTTGAAATTGAGACTTGCTGAAGGGTTAAGCATCGGTACATGCTGACTACTCGTAGATTCCTACATTTCCCTAAGGGGATGTCACTGGTGATACAAAGTGTGTTATGTCTTATTGCTCAGTTAGGTTTGGCTTTGACAAAAAGAGGCCTCATTTGGAGAAATCTGCCCAATGAGGATTTTTTCAGGAAGATCCTGTTTTAGTTTTTTACATAGCAGATGATTCTGTAACATATCTTTGCAAGCATTTCTTTTTCAGGGCTAACACAACATAATGAACGACTTTAAGCTTCATGAAGTGGAGCTTGGATTATGCTGCAGAGTTGATTTTCCTGTAGTAGTTAAGAGAAGGTCTCTGAAGCAGAGAATCAAGACATTTTGTGGGAGGCCTATTAGGGTCATCTGAAGTTTTCCCTCTCCCCCATTTATTTCCTCTTCACAGTTTTCTTTATTCTTTATTTTTCTTGTTCCAACCTTACAAATGCTGTCACGGAATAAAAGTACCTGTGTTTTACAAGGAGAATTCTTTCTTTAAAGAGCTGACACAGATGCGTGAGCATCACCCAGATTTGTCTCCTGCTTTCATGGACTTTCCTGATGGGTCACTGGAGCCTGACCTCACTTATGCTGGCCACTCGTGCTTTTAAAAACACTAAACAGAGGAATCTGAGGCAGCAGTGCATTCTCCAGGGAACTGCTGTGACTTGCAGGATGAAATGGGATTTGGGTACAAGGTTGTGGCTTACTTTAAAAACCACATCTAGGCATAAAATAATGCTAGCAGTCAGGATTTAAAAACAATTCACTCAGGAGAAGAGTAAAGAACAAATAACTTGTAGAGACTTTGATTAAGCAGGTTAGTCAAACATTTTGTAGACATTTTCCCCCTTTTCAAGCACTGGCTGCTAATTCTGGCATGACTCCTTTATGCAGTAACCCCCCAAGCCAGACCTGTATCTGATGCAAGTTGTGAATCTGCCTCAGGTGATGGTGAGAAAACATTCCCACTTACTCAGATGTGGATTTTCAAGGTAATGGCCCTGACCCATACGATGAAAGGTCAGTGAATGCAACGTGCACTAAAGCAACAAAAAGTGAGGTTCATATGATGGGCATCCATGATGAAAACTCAGAATTTTTTATTAAATTGTGGTTTTGTGTATAGTCCAGCACAATGTAGAATTGTTAGTGTGGCAGTGCAGCATATTAAGAAAACTTACAGCTTTTTTCCCCAATTTTGCTGAGGTTTCTGACACAGCATTTCTGAACTGATGCCGTGAGACCAGATGCTGTCAGAAACTTGCTGATGTGGAGCAGCCTCTCCTGACTTGGTGAAGTTTTTGTTCTTTCTGCCTGAGGGCATCTGGCTGGTGCTGCAGGACTTTATATTTTGTATTTGTTACCCCTGGTTTTTTTTGTGTTTGCTGGTATTCTGTAATTGTCACCCCTTAGAAGTTGGTGACCTTCTAGACTCGTGTCAAGATATACATACACTCTTCTGTTTTTTTCTTAGGATCCTCTAGGAACTGGGTTACCATGAATAATAAGAAATGCAATATTCCAACCAAGAGCTGTTTATTGGTCAGTATTTAACTGTCTTGTCTTGGTATTCTCCTTAAAATGTTAGAAGATTTTTCTTAAATACTTGTGAAATAAAAGTGGAAAAGAAGGTAATTTTCCTTTTGCTTACGATGATGTTGTGTGAGCTGAGCTACTTTAGAAAATCTGTGTGCATCTTTCTGAGAAGCAGCTGGTAAAATTCCAGGCTGAGCGAGTGAATAGAGAGCAGAGATCACTGCTGGTGTATTTATTGCAAAGTTGTTTCCCTGGACTGATGTGGTCTCTAACTTCTGAACATCTCTGGCCCTGTAATGTTGTCGTCTTGTCTCTGGTGCCAGCCTCAAAACTGTAACTGCCCAGTTTGTCCACCTAAGCCTCCCACCTAGTAATTTGGCTTCTCTTAATTGATGGAACAGAGTAAAAGTTCTCTATATTTGACTCCTATTTACTTTAATTATAGTAAATTTTGTCAGAAATAAAATACCACTGTGCTTTGTATGTTAGGAAGCTCATCACAGGGAGCTTCGTGTTCTCCCACAGATGGAAGTTGTTCTCCCTATCAGCTGTGAGGCTGAATAGAGACTGCACCTGTGTTAATGCTGGAACCAGGAACCAAGGTGTTAACCTTGAGACTTGGCAGCACAATGTGGTTTTCAGCCACAAAAACAGGTGTGAAACCTGTTGGTGAGATTTGATTATGAACCACAATCACCTGGAGCCCAGATCTATACCTGCTCTGTGTTTATCTTCTTTGTGTCTTGAGCCCTTGGTGTTCATGACACAGGAATTTCTTTAGGGCATTCTTAAAAATCAGATGTTGTAGAAGCACTGTGGACGTGGGTAAGAACATTTGTGGAAATGTAAAAAAATACGTTGGTAGAGGATGAGGCGTGCTGCCTTAATTTCTGTTGTTCAAGGTTTCTTTGCTCACAGCTACAATGAGTTAGTTGCTCTACTTGTACTTTTCATGGTAGATTCAGTAATGAATGCTATTTGCAGCCTTGTTTTGGGGTGTTTTTTATCATCTTTGTGCCTTTGGTCTCCAGAAGTGCTGGCACAGCCAGCCAGGAAGGCACTGCTTCTCCAGAATACCATTACCCTGAGTTACTCTTTCATGTAGTAACTGGAGGGATAATATTCCCAAGTTCCACCCGCAAAAATAGGAGCGTGTAGCAGGTATAAGCATGCCTTTTATGATCCACTAAATGTGAACAGCTCCAGGCAGGCTGTTTGTCTTGTAGCCCTCAGCTTTGACACAGCTATTACCGAGACTGGCTTTGGCTAGTTGTGTAATTTTGTAATGCTGTTGTGGCTGCCTGGCTCACCTCCATAACCAAAATGAAGGTAAATTACAGCATTCAGCACAGAAATGGATCAGAAGTTAACAATGCTTGTGTTTATAATGCAGTTGGAAATTGATATTTGAGATGTCCTGGTAATGGGGTGTCTTATTGTTCTAGCTTGTTGGTGCCTATCCTATGATCTAGGGATTCAGCAATACCTGAGTCAGTCTTTGGTACTGTGCAAGAAGAAAAGTCAGGCAGGAGGCTTTGAAAATTGAAAATATTTAGTCATTGGGTCTTAGGAAGAAATTCTTCCCTCCATAAGGGTGGTGAGGCCCTGGCACAGGTTGCCCAGAGAAGCTGTGGCTGCCCCATCTCTCAAAGTGTCCAAGGCCAAGTTGGACAGGGCTTGGAGCAACCTGGTCTAGTGGAAGGTGTCCCTGCCCATGGAATGAGATGATCTTTAAGGTCCCTTCCAATCCAAACTGTTCTTGGATTCTGTGGTTAGCTGCTGGAGTGGAGATGGGTTGTGGCTGTAGTGGGAATGCTGTTGGTTCTTTTGCACATTGTTACAGTGGTCATGGGTACAGCTCCTTGGGGACACAGCAGTTTTTTTTAATTTTTATAATTTTTGTCCTCCATGCTAAGTTAGGAATAGCTGTGTCCTCGGAGCACATCTTGACTCTTTACGGCTGTGGGAAAGATTTCCCTAAAAGCTTTTAGATCTTTACTTTAGCAACAAGAGAAAATAGCTGCTAAAAGGAACTCCCTAAGTCTGAGTTCATTAAATCTGTGAGACTGGAGGGATGGAGTTGGAATGTCCAAGAGAGATGGAATGTCCAAGGATTTGGCTGTAATAAATCTTTCTCTCCAGATTTTGCTGTCCTTCAGCTGTCCTTTGTGGACAGACAAGGGGCCCAGCTTTTATGTATGGATGGAAAAGTGATGTCTCACTTCTTATTCTATTTCCCCATGACTATTGAATCAAGTGCTGCTCAGCCTTGAGTCACTGAGCCTTATTCATGATGGAATTTACTGAGGCCAACAGAGCTGTTATTTGCATCATCTCCGTGTGTGTGGGCTACATGAAGCCATGTGAGGACTGGAAGGATGTAGGTGTAGGGAGATCCTTCAGAGTGTGCAGTGTTTCAAAACTTTGTGTTTATTGTTCCAGCATAGCAGCAGGAACAGTTCCCTTTGCAGATTGTGCCTGACACTCGGGTTTGATGGGTAGGAGGTGACTTTGAGGATCTTTAAGTAATTTTGTCAAGGCTGAGATACCAATATCTTGACATAAAAAGACTTTTTACTCTCAAAACTGGGGAGGAAAGGTTAAGGGGATATCCAGAAGCAACGCTAGACTTTGGAAGCAGACCTTCATCATGCATTTCTTCATAAATATCTTTTAGTAAAGTGTAAGGTGAGAGGGTTCAGATCCAGCTCGCAGTACCAAGCTCCTGAGGGCTCCCACAGGGCATGGAAGAGGGTCCTCACAATTTCCTAGTCTTTTTTCCTTTGAAATCACCTTTGGGGGGTATCATGATGGACTTCCATCATTTAAATATATCCCCAGAAACCCAGGATGGAGTGATGTTGGAGATGGGATCTAACACAGATACTGTCTGATTTATCCTGAGAAAAAGTGTGTGTTTTCCTAAAGTCTAAGGAAGTTTCCTAAAGTTAAGGAAGTCCTAAAGTCTTGCTTTAGGACTTCCTTAATTTAGATAAGAGCTTCTTTCTGGCTTCTGCCTCTGCTCTGGCTGATGTAATTCAAGGCAGAAATGAATATCCACACTTGTGTCCAGAACTTCAGGCTTTGCTTGTTCAAGATGCATCAGATCATCTGTGTATCATCAGTGCACGTGGGCAGTAAAACAAGTGGTGAATTCAGTGTTTGTGGGAAGCATCCTACACGTTTGGCTTCAACTCCTGGACAAATGAATCTTCATTCTACTTGGACAGGTTTTCTGGGGTGGAGGGGAGAATGCTCTGGGAAACACGGCATGTTTCTATGTCTGTTGTGGAGAGTTCCTGAAACATCCTACTGGTGATTGATTGCCTTTGGAACAACTTCTTTTCAGACAGCCTGAACTCGACACAAGGAATCTTTAGTTAAAACTGTCAGCTCTCCTCTTGACCTGGAAAAGTGAAGTTCTCAGAAAAATGTGTTACACGTAACTGTAAATATGTCCATGGCCAGGATATCCCATCACTGTTGATACAGTCACCCAAACCTCATGGAAAAGCAGATGTGAAATCGATACCTACGTGATGCCTCCAAGCCATGTGCAAACAAAGCTTATTTCTGGATCAGTCTTTTGGCTCCAGAATACCGGAAGGGGCTGGGAGTGGGGAATTCCCAACGGAGTGCGTAACTTTCACTGGGAAAAGAAACAGAGGAAATACCTTAGGAAACCAGTCTGCCCAATGCTAGCAAGCATCACTGTTAATTATTATTTCAGGGTGATCGTGTTTTCCAAATATTCATCAAAAAAATCCCCAATCAGAATGGGAAAGATTTTGTGGAAGCCACCTTCCAGAACAGGGAAACTCCTTTCTAAGAACTATTGGAAAACAGTGAAAGAACATATCCTTCTGTTTGGCTGTGTTCCTAGAAAACGCAGGCTTTGTTGGTGAACACATAGCAGGGGTGACCTTAGCAGTGGGTTTAAATATGTTTAAAGATTTAACCCGTTGCATTCTTTGGAAGGAGGTGTGTGTGTGTGTTCGTGTCTGCACGGATGTGATCTGTGTCCTTGGTGTATAAACCCTCTGATACTGTCAGAGGGCAGAAGGGTAGTCGAGGATAAACCCAAATAACAGGAAAGCTTGGTTTTGTCAGAAGCAGTCCTCTTTCTTTCAGTAAAACTGCAAGATACCTGGCATGGGAATTCAAGACCCTTTGACTTGCATTCCTCCCTGCTTTTTGGGTGTGCTCACTGAGAGCTAGCTGGAAGGTTCAGAATAGCTGGAGTAGGTGTTTAAAATAAATAAAATGGATCTAGTATTGTTGTTGCTTTCCTGTCACTTCATAGTTTTAATGTTTTTCAGTTTGGAAGATAGAAACTCGGAATGCCTTTTTTTTTTTAAATCTTTCTCTCAGCTGGGAGGTAGGAGGCCAGATCACGTTTGATGGCTGCTCAGGGCCACAGAGATTCCTGTTTATTTTATTACTGGTTGTAGAAGAGAGTGACTGCATCTAACTGCTCCAGCAACCAAAAGCAGTTAATGCTGTAAAGTGAAGAGACTTCAACTCTGACTTCAGGCGTTGTAAAATTTTGCAGCTGATAACCCAAGAGAGCGAATGAGGGAAATAAGTTCTGTTGTGATGCAGACTGGCATGTGAACCCTGTGTCACTGAGAGGGAAAGGACACCTGAGGGCAGGAGCACCTCTGCTCTGGGGACAGGCTGGGAGACCCGATGGTCTTTAAGGTCCCTTCCAACCCAAACCATTTCGAAAGGATTCTTTGGTTCTGTGATTCTAATAATTCCAAGAATTGGTTGTGATACTGGGGATAACTTTATGAAAGGAATTAGGCAGAGGTGTGAGTAGTCTTGTCCTTTGCAGCCACAAATGCCTTTCAGAGAGTCCTTCCACATGAATGCTTGCAGGAAAATGATCTGCTAGGACAGCAGTCTTGTAAGCATTGACATAGGAGCATTAAGAAGTGTGCTAAGTGTTTGGGTTTCCTGTTTTGCGGCAAAGAGTCGAGTGATGTCTTGGCTTTGTGCCTTCAGTTTTGTTTTTGCAAGCAGAATGTGAAAGCATTCACTGCACTCTTCTTGTTCTCAATCCTTAAGAAGGAGGAGGTAGGGAATCTTTTAATGGCAGCTGGATTCCAGGCACAGGTAGATTGTGAGGATGACGTTCGTGTGGGCTGAAATTGGAGTTTAGTTTTCCTTTTGATGTGTCTTTTGTTATAGATCTGCTCTCATCTCCCTGGAAACTGAGGAATTGGAGCAGCAGTCACAGAAGCAACAGAGGAGCAGGTTTTAGGAAAAGGAAAAGTGTATTAGGGACTGGGAGAGTTACCTGACTGTATAGCTGGTAGACACCTGAGAAGGAATATGCTTTCTTTATACTAACTATGCATTAAATTTAGCAGTTGCCGCTGCATTTTTTCATCTTTGAGATTATTGTGGTTATATATATATATATATATATATATATATATATATTCTATTCCTTGAGCTTTACAGTGAGCTGACTGCAGACTTCTGCATTGCCTCCCACCCCTGAGCCTGCCTCTGTCTGCCGTGTCCTTGAATTCTCCTTGCTCTCTGAATGCACCAGCAACACTTTATGGAAAGATCCAGGCTTTTTGCACTTGAGACACAGAAATGTGTTCAGGGGAGTCACTCACTTCATGTTGTGCTGCGCCGGTTACTTGAATACATATTTTCTTTAATACTTCTGAATGTTGTTCATTTTATATGCCAGACGAAACTGTTTCAGAAAAGACAAGAATTCTTCTTGGAAGTGTAATGGTAGACTTGGGAGGATGCTATGGCTTTGTAATGCCTAAGTGCTTTGTATTGATGCCTAAGTGCTTTGTGCTGAATGTTCAAGGTGTGTGTATGGGGAGCCTGTGAATAATTAACAAAATCTGTGTGCTTCATTTTCTTTTGATTGACTGAACAGGAGGACTCCAAGTGGGTTCAGCATTCTGTCTTCTTGCTCTGTGTTGATTTATCGCTTTGATTATTAATCTTACTGAGCTGAATTTTATGCAAGTCGTCTCTCGCATCCCCATGAAGGAACAAAATGTTGCTATAATAGTTACCCAACTGTGGGAATTAAGATCAAGAAACTATAGTGACTTTCTTGCATATTATTTTCACAGTTTTGGCTGATGTTTTATCGAGGACAGCACACTCGAATGATTGATTGGGACCCCTAGAAAGTCATAACACGACAAGAATGGATACCAAATAAGTCCCTCCTGGTTTTATCTGGTCTTATTTTTTTCTTTGTCTGTCAGCATTTTGTGTTGAATGTCTGTGTGTTTCTTCTTGGGCATTGTGTTGCATGTAGGGTTGTAGTGAAGTGTGTAAATGCTCCGTGCTGGGTGAATGTGTGTGCAAATGCACCTGAACTCTGAGCAGGAGCTGGCCTTGATGCACAATCCTTTACTTTGTACCTGAGAGAGACACAGCTGGTTAAGGGGGCTGGAGAAAGTGAAAATGTGAAAGCAAGGCTGCTGGAAAAAGATGGTATTTTTTCATCAGACCAGTTGTGTGTAGTTCTGGTGTTGCTATTCTTCCCCACCTGCGTATCCCGCTTCAGGAGGCTTGGAAAAGGTGGGAAAGGTGCAAAGGAGGACAGTAAGGATGGGTGAAGGTGCAGAATGACTTTGGTTGATTGTGTTCATTAGCACTATTCAGCCTTGAATAAGAGAACTGAGAGAGGTCTGCGTGATTAAAAAGATGAGAGGTTTACTCTTTCTCCTGAAACAAGAACTAGGGGACATCAAACGGGAGGAGCAGCTGCCAGATGCAGAGCAGAAGGAGTAACTAATTCTGTTGCAGGTGTAGAGGATGTTAGGAGGAGTCTGTGAGATCAAAAAGGGATTCAGCAAATTCTTTGTATTTGGACACAAATATATTTAAGCTCTGAAAGCAAACTCTGGAAGGCCATTGACCAGAAAGAGCTACTTCTGGAGAGGTTATTTAGAGGAAGCTTCATTTACGCAGGTCCTTTGTCATCACATCTTTCTCAAGTCAAAGCATAATGGTTTTAAGAAGTCTTTATTAATTACTGTGAGATGACTTGCAGCAATCTTTGAGCATTTAGTCTGATGTTTTGGTTGCTTCATTAATGCTCCTGTTGCACTAATGAAAGCATGTATGAGTGCATGTAGGAACTGTAAAATGTGCTTGTTACTAGAGTGTCCTGGCAATGCAGTCCTTTGAAGGTGTCCCTTTTTGCACATTTTAATTTATGTGCAGTCTTCCTTTCACATCTCTAAAAAGGGTTTAACTTTTTGCATCTGTTTGTGTAAAACAGAAAAAATAATTGTGTGGGCAGATGTCTGTTAGAGCTACTGGAAGTTATTAATGAAAAGGGCGGGACTGTTACACCCCCTCTGCTTGCTTTAAATTAAAGAGGGATATGGCGGGGCAGATGTCAGTCCCTGTGTCTGGGAATGGTGCATTAATTTCACTCTGTCTTTTGGCAAAGCAGCCAAGTGCTATAAAGGCATGGAATCTATCTGCAGGCATGGTGAGGTTTACTGTGGGGTGGTTGGTGGCTTGCATTTGATGTGTCTTCTGCAAACAGAAACAAGAAGTGACATCTTTAAAAAGGTGTGTTAAATACTGTAAAAACTCTCTTGTCACTTGACATGGCAAGCTTTCCTGCCTATGGACATAGGAAATTTGGCAGTCATTGTGAGCCATTTCCTCAAAAAAATCCCAGTATTTTAGCAGTTGTTTAGTAAGTGCTGTTGGAAGTTCTTTCCTTCTGGAGAATGGCGAATTGTCATATTATACAACATCTGGTAATGAGACATTGTCCATCACTTGACGTAGCACTGTTACCCCAGTGCTCTCCAGCTCCTTTCCATCCCCAAAGCAGGTCTCACGAGCCAGTTGTTCCTCGTGGTGAGATGCTGAACAGCCAAGGGCTGCTGATAGTCTTTGTCTGCTCTGATTACAGACATCTGATGATACAAAAGCTCTCTCTTAATATGTTGGGCATAATGTAGGTGAGATGGGATGCCTGGCTTTAAATATTTGAGTTTGTCCTGAGCAGCCTGATGATTGTTTTAATGCTGCAAGCCTGGGCACTGCTGCCTTGTCTAATCAGCCACTTGTTCAGAGTGCAATCAGGGGGGTGGTGCTGGCTTTGGGGAGAGCCTGTTCTGATGCAGGCTGATAGAAACGAGGTGGTTCTAATTCAGCAGTGCTGGCACGGGGAGATGAATGCATGCTCACGTCCCCTGGCAGGCCCTTGGCAGCTGTTTGTCAGGTGGGAAGCTGTGCTCCGTGAGGATGCTCCCCAGGGCTGCAGTGCACCTGCACGTCCCTGGGGACTGGGATGTTGTCTTACTGTTTAAAAGCTCATTAAAGTTGCATCTCCCGTTCCCAGTTCCCTCCTTGCCCCCTCTGGCTAGCTGTCCAGGCTTTTGTGAGCAAGCCAGAATTGATCATAGCAATTAGCTAAGCCCAGGGGACGTTTTGAAATGTTAATGTATATTTTTTTCCCTGCTATTAGACAGCTCTTTGCTACCGCCGATGATTTGTGCTTTCTTGCTTTGATGCATTTGCTCTTCTTCGCTTTAAGAGTTCTCAGTAGACTGGTATTTAGGTAACATCAAGATGTTTGTTTAGCCTTAAATTTCCAACTCACTATTAAACTGGTGATATTTCCAGCAGCTGTTAAAATTTTGCTTGTGTTTTTCCCCCTGAATTGGATGCTCTTACACAAAAGATGCAGAGCAAGTGACATTTAATTCATCTAAGAGATGAATGGCACAAGTAAAGACTTTGTATACTCAGAAATAACCCAAGATCCAAGCTGCTATTAGAGGCTTTTAGAGGAGTTGGGTTGTTGGAGCTGTTTCTTGGCTGTAACTTCCTTACCTTGAAACAAATACAGTAAAAAAGAAAAATGTGTAAATATTTGGTTAAGAGGTGATGGGGAGCTACTGTCTGAACCTTACAGCTATGACTGTTATGTATGTCCTTACAAGCACATAGCTTGCCTCTTCTTGGAAAATATTTGTCTTTTTTTCTACAGAAGCAGCATTCAGTGTCCTTTTCTGACTGATTTCCTCCTTTTTTGGCCCAAGTTCAGCATTAGCTTTGGTTCTGAAGAAGTGGAAACTCAACAGAAAGTTGTGGCTTGCCAATTGAGAATCTCAGCTGATGTGGTGGTTTTGAAGTATTGACTCCATGTGGCAGTTCTAATCAAAATAAACACAGCTCACCCTGGGAACTGGATGCTTGCCTTGGAAAATAGGATTGAAGAAATCAAAGCTTTAATATTTTAGTCTTTAGGATGTAATTGTAAACACTTAAAGAGTAATGTTGTGTATTCAAACAGTTTCCTCTCCTTAGTATCAGAAGTAAGCCTGTCTTCTTTGAGGCTAATCTGAATTTTTCCTTTAAGATTATTAGTTATTAAAACTCTTATCCATTTCTGGGGCTGGTAGAAGTCCCCACATGCTGCATATTTAAGGATGGGGGAACATCTTATACCAATACCCTTCTTAAACTATTTTTGTTTGTTTTAGAAAAATGCCAGACTAGCTTGGTATATTCCCAGTTCACACCATTGTGGTGCTCTGTTAGTTTACTCAATTATTAAATGTGTTTGTAATGTGAGTTTGTGGACTCACAGGGTTTAATCGTTTCTACCTTGATAAGTAGACCCAGTTTTACATTCTATACTTTTATAACAAAATGTGAAGTAAGGCGTTTTTGCTCACTCTCAGTATAGAACTATTTCTGGAGCAACCTCTGTACCCTGTCATTTGATGCTCTTTTTTTGGGTTGCATCTTTTTTGATGTGAGAGCAGGTATTTTAACTGGTGAACTTGTCTCTTATCACTTAGGTGATGGCTTAGGTAGGTGGCTTGTATAACTTAAATTTTCAAGGCCCTCCCAGTCTTGTACTCTCTTCTCAGTATTTGGGAAATTTTCTTGGGTGCCAGCACTAATTTGGAGATTAGCAGGCTGCCCAGAGAAGCTGTGGCTGCCCCATCCCTGGCAGTGTCCAGGGCTGGGTTGGACAGGGCTTGGAGCAACCTGGGATGGTGGAAGGTGTCCCTGCCCATGGCAGGGGGTTGGAACGAGATGATCTTTAAGGTCCCTCCCAACCCAAATAATTTCATGGTTCTATGATTAAAAAAGCAGCAATACTTAGTAAAACTATTGCAGGTTTGTGTCAAAGGCCAAACCAGTGGCAGGGGAGGAGGTGGTGGTGACCTTTACATTCCCAGGAGGACCTAGCCCTTATCTTGCTTCTCGTAAAGAAGTGGGGATTTTTTTTTCTCTTTTTGCCCTTCCTCTTCACTCCATATGAATTCTAATTCTTTCTTCTGTTTTGACTCCTAAGCAGGGTCATCCTGCAATTCAAACACACACACTGAATTTGGTGTTTGTGTTTGGGGTGCAGTCTTTGATATGAATATCACTTCCTTTCTTGTCAACAGCATTAGGACTATAAAAAGTACTCTGGAAACGTCAGAAGCATCCTCCGTAAATATATTTAATTAAACCCATAGTTTCCAGTATGCCTCAAACACATATATTGTTCCAACTCATGACATAGTGATAATAAGATGACAGCTTTAAAATGTGCTGCTTTGGCTAAAGCCTCTCCTTCCCATCTTCCTTTGTGGTTTTTAGGGGCTATTGATGTTACAGCCTTCATATGGCACATGAATTCTTTGGCAGAGTTTGCTCGCAGTCCAGACCTTTACTGCTGCTCTTCTCACACATTAAAATGTTGGGGGGTTTATATTCCATTTTTGTAGCCTTGTTGTGCCTTGTTAGCCACAAGGGATAAATAGTTCTTGCTTTAGGAATTCGCAAGAAATGCAATTCTTGCATTTCTACTTGCCTGGCCATGGTTTTCTTTTTCTCCTTCAGCGATCTCTGGAGATGTCTTCACCATGAGGGAGGCCCTCAACTCAACTCTGCTTCTTTCCTTCTACCTCACCTTTCTGTAAAGGGGATGCAGTTTTTTTCCCTGAAAAGTAAAGACCTCATGGATCGAAGATGTAAAAATTAACTCCAGAAATGCCTCGGTTTTCCGAGTAGAAATGTGGAGCATTTTTTGTGGTGCAGATGGAGATCACATGGTGGCCAGGAGACACCTGTCTTGTGTTATAAATTTAATTGTCAGTCTGCTCTTTGGGTGTGATTTTGTAGGCACTGGATGATTTGGGTGCACTTCTTTCTGCCCCCAAAAGCCTCCAGCCCTCAGGATTGGTGCCTTGTTGGTGTCTGCAGTCTGGAAATGCCACCAGCAGAGCAGTTTGTCATGAGGAGGTAACAAATGCATTGAAGTGCCCAATGTATGGATTGGTTTGGGAATGGGAAATGTCAAGGAACTTGCAGAAGACTCATCAGGTTTGGGACCAATAAATGTGAAGTTGATTTATAGGTTTTTAATCAAACATGTTGCTACTCAGACTTGCTTTTTCCAAAAGTAAAAGCGAGGTCAGAGACTGGATTTCCTGCTTTTCCTGGCTTTCAGCAATGACTCTGTAGCTTGGAAAAAAGAGTTTTCATTGCTCTCAGTGGTAGTGGGTGGCCCCAGTGTGGAATTAGCAGCAACTCCAGGGCTACTGCTTGTGCCACCCATACTGCTGGAACAGTGCTGACACCCAGCTTCAAAGCACAGCTTTGGAATCCTGCCAGGTAGGTGGCTTTGCCTACTTCCAGAATGTGGATTCAGCTGCTGCTCTCAATTGCAGATGGAAGTTCAAGGGTGTTTTGGAAACACCCCTCACCTTTGGGTAGCCCCAAGCTAAAGGGAGATAGAGATACTCCTCGTACTCTCCTCTCTCCATGGGACTTGATCCAGGATTTCGATTAATAAATCAGATTTTTCCTAGTCACCCTCATTTTCTAATGGAAAACTAAGTTGGAGAAGGAAGTTTCAGATGGAGATGGGTATGACATGCTGAGCTGGGTCAGAGCTCTCTCTGCAGCAGTGGGTTCATATTTATCCAGGCATTCACTCTGAATTGTAGGCTGCAGCCCTGGGCAGAGACGGGGCTCTAATTTTAGGGTTTGAGAGATGGACTCAGCCAGCACTGCCACACGTACTGTCTCAAGAAGCACTAGAAATGCTGGCCTAAGGATAATAATGTATTTCATGATCATTTCTCTGGGTAATTATTTTAAAATATACGGGGGATATTTATTTCTGCGAATCAAAGCAATCGGATTGTGACTCTCTGCACAGCCTTGCAGGGAGGCTGGTGAAGCCTGTCCAGTTCCATGCACACTCATCTCCACACCATGTGTGTTATTGCAGTGTCATGGCAAAGCTTTTCTCTCCTGGAGATCCGTGAGCAGTGGGAATTCAGCCTTTCCAGGAGCAGGGTCAAGTTCTCTGCCCTCAGCTCTGGCTAACGCTGGCTTTTTTCTTTATGATGTAGATAAACATTCTTCATCATTAGACTGATTGTCACTTAAAACCTTCAGCTTGTATTTCTGAGCTACAAGTTTTGATCCTAAATGAACCGATTTTTCATCCCCCGCTGTATTCCCATATTTGGGTAAAGCACTTTTGAAGTCAAGGAAAAGCAATTTAACTTTGAAAAGAACAACATATTGTTCATGACTACAGCAGTGCTCCAGATCCTTTTCTTGATAAGCAGAGTGGCATTTGGAAGGTGGTTTCCTGCTTTTCTTCCTGCAGGTTCTATAGGATATAGAGAATCTGCCGTGGAGGGGAGATTGGGGAAAAAGAGAAGTATATGGTTTTCCTTTTTGCTTTAGGTATCTTTGAGACCTCTCCAATGATCCCTTTTCTTCTTACTCTGGAGGTCTTTCTCCAAGATCATGCTCAAAGCAGGTCAAGCTAGATCAGATAGGTGAGGGCCTCATCTAACAGAGCCTTGATTATTTCCAAGGATGGAGATGCCACCACCTCTCTGGACTCTCACCACATCATCGTGGTGAAAACATCTTCTCCAGTTGGGTTTCCTAAGTTGCACTGTCCATTGCCTCACGTCCTGCTGTGCACCTCCAGGAAGAGTCTGGCTCCATCTTCTCTGTGCCCTGGTTACAAAGCTGCAGCCAGGAGTAAGGCTTTGTCATTCATCATCTCGATGCTGAATAAACCTGGTCTTCTTAGGTTGTCTCAGCTCGGCTGTATTGGATGTTTTTGTAAGAGACACTGAAGATCTGGAGGTCTTTGGCCTTTCAGCTGCTTCCTCGCTTTTTGAGATGAAAGGAAACATTCTCTGGAAAAGTATCAGTTTGTGAAAGGCTGCTGGGACTTCCCTTGCTTGTTCCACTTTACAAATCTCAACAGCTTTCCTTTGCAGACATTAGTTACCTTGTCTCGTTTCATTTGTAAATAAGTCCCAACTCAAGAGGAGCTCACTGACCTCCCAGACAGGTGGTTTGTATCCAAAATAGCTGAGTATTGCCACTGGATTCAGTCTGTACAGTTAGAAATACAGCTCTGCTCTAAGAGGAGGATGTTCTTTGTACGTCCAGACGGATTTCTAAAGACTTACTATTTTTCTGTTAGACTTGTATGGTTTGATTGTATATTAATGTGTCTTTCAGAAGTCGAGTCACAATAAGTAAAGGTGTTGAACATTGAAAATATTTTCTCTATTTTCTCCTGGCAGATGCAGCATGCTTATTTATTTATTAGGGAACAGGGCAGCACTTCTCCCATTCAGAGCTCAGCCTTGCAAATAGTTGGGCTGAAATAACACGGGCAGGTGCTGGACTGGAAGGGGTAGGACTGGGGCGAAGACCTGGGGCATAGAGGCAGGAAGGTCAAAAAGGTGTTTTCAACAGCTTCTTTGTAATGGTTGTGTTCTCAGAACTAACCCAGAGCTCCTTGCCAGTTCTGTTGTTAATTATATTTACCTAGACTTTTTATAACACAAGTTTATTTGCAAACAAGGTGTGGGAATTCTAGTATTTGCTCATGGTATGTTTAAGAGCTGAGAGCACTTAATCTTCTTTTTTTTTTCTTTTTTCTTTTTAATTTTTAATGTTGATGTTAATTTCTTTGAGTACCTCACCTTAAATAATATTGCTTTAAGAAAACAAAAACAACCCCTCAGGGGAAATCTCGTTAAATTCCATAACTAAATCAATTGGATGCCGGTTCTTCATAATTTTTCCCTTTATATAACTGCCATGGAAAAGACCTGCTCTAGCATAAATTCCTTCCTAAAAAAGCTTTTCTGTCCCTGTGTCCATTTTTCTCCATTGCTTAATATTCAAGAAACTGCTGTTGCTTCCTAGGGGGTCCTGGTTTTGCTTCAGACTGCCTTGCAGCATGCTTTGTTCTTGTTGCAAAAGCATCATAATTGGTTAATCCTGCCCTTACACTCCTGTAGTCTAATGTCTTGGTTTTTTACTGTTTAATGTGCTTAGTAATGTCAACTTAGCCTTGAACCTATTAAAAGATTGTGTTGCTTTGTTTTTAAGCTTTTCTCCCCTCACTGTGATGTCTGTATATGCTCAGTATCCACGATGCTGTTTCACAGCCCTGTTACCTCTCATCTCTTCTCTTCCTTTGAGGATTGGTCTAAAGCATTTTCAGAGTTTTTAATTAAAAAAAAAAGTTTTATGTCTTTGTGTGTATCTGTCTGTCTTTAGGGATTTATTCTAAGTGGTCTTTTACTCCTCATAAGTTTTCTTGATTGGGATACCAAAAGGATATTGAAGGGTATTGAGAAGATTATTTGGCTTATTTTGAAATAAAACCATTTAACGGAAGAAATGCCTGCTTCCTCTGGGACCCTTGCTCTTGCATCTGTAATTTAGGAGTACAAGTGTCAAAGATAGAGACGACTGGCTTAAGTACTTATCTAGGAACACGGATAACAAGACTGTGGTAGAGTTTTTCCCTGTGTTTTCTGGCAGGAAAAATTCTGCACGTACTTGCTGTAGATAAACCAGGCTTTTAAGTCATATCTGTAGACTTGGTTTGTCAGTTTGGATGGCTGAACTGAATTGCAGCATCATCTGCTTTCTTCCCGGGTTTGAGAACGCATGGGATAAATGCTCCTTATAGCAGAGGAGGCTGTAGCTTCCATTTTTGAGGTGGTCTGGTATCCTGTGCTATGCAGCAAAACATGATCAGGATGTTCCAGGGGATTTTCACCTTTCCAGCCCTTTTCCAATCCCCATTTTTTCTCCTGTCGCTGCTTTGTTTCCAGCTCATGGTGGAAGCGAACAGCTTCTCTTCCAGCTTTCTGCAGGCAGCTTGAAATCTGAAATTCAAAGTGAAAAGGGGTCTCTAGAGTTAGTACAGAATGTTGCTTGTTTTCTCATCCCTGTAGGCTTAAATTTCTGCCATGAAGTGTTTTGCAGAATAAACAAGTAGTACTGGTCTCATCTGCTGTCGTTGGTTTTGTAAAGCTTTGTTGGAATGACTCTTTGAAGAAAGAACAATTCTGCAATTAGTAGGATTTTGCTCGGTGTTAAAGGTTGAAAATCTTGCTGGCAAGGAAACTGGGCCTGTGCCAGAACATGCTTTTAAATATCTGTATTCGGATCCCGTTTCCAAAGGCAATTGTAAGAAAGCCCAACCCCTTTACTTGGCTGCTGGGGAGAAAGCGCCGTGCTGGAAGGAATCCATCTTATCAGCTTGTGCCCTTTTCCTTTGAAGAGGAGCTCTTTGTCCTTTGCCTTTCTGAGAGCCTCCTACGAGCAGAGCGAGGTTTCTTGGCTATTGTGTCCCTCCCTGAGCTGCCTCGTTAGTGCTGGGCTGAGGTGGCCTTTCCACGGGGGTGAGACATCACCTACAGCTCCCTCCTGGCACAGGAGAGCGTTCCCTGCTCCTGCCTGCTCTCCATTCCCCCTGTTCAGTGTCCAGAGCCTCCTCACCCACAGGAATGGGTCATCTTTGCCGTCATCACCGGCGTAGAAACGATGGCCCTGAATTTCTTTTGTCGGCCCTGACTCTCACCAGGGATCTTACGTGTGAGCACCAGGTTGGGACCCTTGTGACAAGAAGGACATCGAGGGGCTGGAGTGGGTACAGAGAAGGGAATGGAGCTGGGGAAGGATCTGGAGCACAAGGCTGATGAGAAGCGGCTGGAGGGGCTCAGCCTGGAGAAAATGAGGCTCAGGGGAGATCTTTTTGCTCTCTACAACCACCTGAAGGTTGTAGACAGATGGGGGAAGGCCTCTTCTCCCAGGTAATAAATGACACGGTGAGAGGAAACCACCTCAAGCTGATGTTTTTTTTGGCTACTAGGAAAAAACCCACTGAAAAGGTTGTCAAGTATTGGAAGAGACTGCCCAGAGAAGTGACAGAATCACCAACCCTGGAGGGATTTAAAAGATACTTAGATGTGGCACTTGGGGACATGGTTTAGTGATGGGCTTGGCACTGCTGGGTTAACAACTGGACTAGATTTTGCAGGGCTCTTCCAACCTAAACAATTCTATGATTCCATGATAAAAAGCTGCGTGAATTCACAGCTTCCCCCAGTAGATGTTGATGGTGCACGTGAGCATGTCCAGCCATCTCTAGTTCCTTAGAAACAGATGGGCATAAAATGGCATCATGGGACTGGAATTTTATTAGTTATCATTGTTCTTGTGCTTTGGAAAATTAATTTAATTTGAGATAACTAATGAAAAAGTCGTAGGGGAGCCTTTCCCGCGGCGGCTTTGCTGCGACTGTGCCTCTGCCATTTGCTGAGCAGGTTGGTCTTAATATATCCATTAACGTGACTCCTCCTGGATGGAGTGAGCTGCTGGCTGCCTGTCTGCTCTGTCTGCTGCTGTCACTTCCCGACGTGGAGCATGGACCTGTGAGCCATTATGGCACTAATAACCAAAAAGGCCTCTTTGAGTGCTTTTTCCTGGTGTGCAGCCACTGTTTCTGCAGGCTTGGAGGATGGAAGGGAGGGATGAGCCAGGGGGATTGTACTTGCAGGATTTTTCCCTGCTCTGTAGGACAAAATGTGGGAATATGTAGTCTGTGCATGTTTATATTCAGGCACACAGCAGCAATCCTTGCCATGTTTTAAAAACTGACTCTTGAGTTGCTATGTATTACAATATTGATGTCTTTCAAAGAAAGCTGCCAGAGAAAACTGATCAAAGCAGAGCAAAGACAAAACACAAGCTCAGAGCATTTGAGTTTACTGACCTCATTACCTTGTCTCCAGCACTTTAAATTAAGCTGTTTAGATGACAAAATTCCATCTTCCTGAAACTGAAAATTGGCTTTGACAGCACACTGAAATTGTAGTATCTGCTACCTCTGGCCCTTACTGCATAATTCATAACATCTTCTTTACCTAAGCCTTAATTAAACCTCCAGATAAGTTGGGTTTTAGTGCTATTTACACATTCTGACCAGAAGAGCCTTACTTTCGTGCCAATGTCACCGTTTCCCACGGATTTTTGAGCAGAGAGCAAACGGATCAGCTTGTGTCCTTTCATGTCTCTATTTGCCATATGATTTTTTCGTTGTTACCAAGGCAACCCTTCTACCCACCCCCCAACAGGCGAGCTCTCAATACAATGTAAGTTATTGTCTGGAGCAATTATTAGGCTATTATTAAAGCCCTATTGAGATATGTCAGTATCCCGTAGGAATTTTAAACAAGTGGGAGCAGAGACAATAGCGAGCATTGGAGGATTGCGAACGCGTCGTGCTGCTGGTAGCGTGGGGAGGATGCCTGTAGCCCTCCTAACAGTGTCTCATAAAAACTATGAGCAGTCTCCCCAAACTGACAGGAGTCAGGATGTGCCAATGTGGATTAAGGTGGAAAGGGAAAAGAGGGGAAAGTGCTCTACCAGGGCTCTTGGGCTGCGTGCTGCTCCTCACGTGGCTGCTGTGCACGCCGAGCATCTTTGCGTGAGTTCAGTACAGCCCACGGGGACGTACTGTAGCACTGAGTGTATTGTTTTGATGGGGATGATAGTAAAATATCCCCAATCCCACATGGATGGGAGAGCGTTCTTTGTTAGGAAGTCTTCTGCATTCATGATCCCTGTTTGTGTGCCTGGATTTTTAAAAGGGAATTATTCATCATCAGTGGCAGAATGTGTGGGAGCTGGGCAGCGAGCGGGTAAAATAAGAGAGGAAACTGGCTCTTGACATGATATGTTTATTTATTTATAGATTACAGCATGGTGTTTCTTTTCCAAAGGAAGGCTTTTCCAGTTTCCCAGCAGTGGGAATTCAGGAGATCCAGAAGCAGAACTTGCCTTGCAGTTTCCTCTTGCCATACGTTCCCTGCTGGTGCCACTGGGGTTGTATTCATGAAGCCACCACCGCTCCCGCAGCCACAACAGCCCAGCCTTTTCCATCCTACCCCATATCCTGGGACTGCATTTTCTGTCGCCTTTGTCTTGCTGATGCAGTCCTTCTGTTGAGCAATAGCAGAACTGACAGGGTTTTATAGCACCGTATTGATTTCTTCCAGGAATTTCCTTCCAAGAAGCCGCAGTGTTGTCATGGGTCAAAGATGTCACCAGACTGATTTGGCGTTTCATTTGTGACAGTTGTCAGAAGAGGCTGTGGCTTGCCCAGAACATCTTTGTCTTGGGCTGTGCAAATGTTAAGAGCAATTGTGAGTGCAGATGGAGAACCCATTAATGAGCTGCATTTGCAAAGGAAGAAAAAAAAAAAGCAGGAGAGTTTGCAAGAACCTTTTTTCTGGCTGTTGGAAAGTGAGACTCTTTCTGGTTATTTAAAAGCTCATTTCTCTGGGAAGATTACTTTTAACTCCTGTAAATAAAAGATCCACCTCCACATTTCTCCTTCCCACTGCTTGAGAAAGGTCTCCCAAGGTCTCTCCATCCTCCACTTAGCACAGAAATGGATGGGGTTTGCCTGTATGTCTTTTGTTTGGTGTTCCTCTCAGACTAGGACACAGCATGGTAAGGCTGTAATGCTCAGTCTGATGTTGAACACGTTTCTTGGTTCTCATTTATGGTTTTTCCGCGGTTTATTTCTCACATAGATTTCGTGTCCACGGATAGCAGCAGTGAGGGGTTCCCAGCTAGCAGAGAGATCCAAGTGCATCCGCATCCATCTGCTGCTGGCATCTGGCAGTTGTCTGTCAGGTAAAGCCTGCAGTGGGCTCCATTTTCCAGTTCCTCCAGCCTTTCAGTGCCTGCTCTGCTCTGCTGGCTGTTTTCCTGACCTCTGGTGAAATGAGGGATGGGAGTTGTGTGAGCTCTGTGGTTACCCATAGGTTTGTGGGTAGCAGCACAAACGGATGCAAACCCTCCCACCACAGCTGCTCAGAGCTTTTTGTGTTTCAGCGGCGTTGGAGGCAGCTCACCCCGGCTCGTTAATGAACACTGCAGTGAGGCACAAGTTGGTTCATTGAGACTTTGTTAAAGACTTGTTAAAGGAAGTCAGGTTTCAGAGCTAATGGCACTGGAATATCTATCAGCATATGTCTTTTGACAGCGTTACCATTTCAGGCTCTGGAAATGATGTAACTATTTTACTATAATAAAATAATTACAATTTTCAGAGAGGAATCTAGGGCAGTAGGCTATGGTTCATAAAAACACTTGCTTTGGCAAACATTTTACCACTCAAAATAAAAAGCAATTATTTAAAATTATAAAATCTATTTTGCACAATGTTGCAAACCTTATTTTAAGTATTGGCAGCATTCCTGAATGTGTCTGAGTACACCATCACCTCTGTGGAACAGAGTTTAATTCTTGTCAGCTTTGCCCACTCGAAACTTTGTTGTGAATATTTTAAACATAGGCTGTTGCTGTTAAGTCTTTCCTGCTAGTTGTAGAGATGGCATGTATTTATACTACATTTGCAGGGAAAGAGTTTATTTTTAATTTTTCAGTGCTAATGAGGAGAGATACGTAGTTTGTGGGTATCCAAAGAACAATTCACAGGTCATTTCTTAAGCAGTATTAAACAACATGCTAATAAGGCATGCTAAGTGGATGTGCTGGTGGATCTTTAAATACAAATGGCAGAAGCAAACCAAAACCGACAAAATTCTTCGCTGCTAGCTGCAAAAATGCTTTCACGTAAAATGTCACTTGCTATAAATTCCCTAAATTTGCTCTTTTACAATAAGCACAAATGATAGCCATTAGTTGAGCAGCAGCCGCTTGCTCAGCTTGGTCTTTTCAAGCTCGTTCTGAAGAAGCAAGACTGATTTAATGTTCAGTGACTTTTGCGTGGACGCTGCCTGTGTGCCATTGTGCTCTGTGCCTTGTGGGTGTCCTCGTGTCCCTTCAGACAATCCCCTGTCACTGATATTCTGGCTGAGCCTGGTGCTCCATGTGCCAGGGCTCCTCCAGGTATCCATGCATCCCTGAGGAAGGGAAACCTGCTTTTTTTCCAGTAAATGATTACAGTTGCCTTCAAATGTGTTTGCATTTTATTCTGTACTGGTTTTCCTCGCTGCCTTTGGTACCGTGTGTTGATGTGTTCTCATTGTGCCTCGTGCTAAACAAACCTCATAGGTTGGGTGTATTAGCACCAAATGCACCTTTCAGATGTCAGGGTGATTATAGCAAATGCTCAGCTCGGTCCTGGTTACAAATTTCAGATGTTATTTAGACTCCCTGTCTGTATGAAGAATGTATTTCATCCCAGAGAGAGGTTTTTTTCCAGACTTGCTTCTGCTGTGTCCAGTGTTACGTGTGACAGCCTGCAAGTGCTTGTCAGGTGAGCTCCAAAGCTGAAAACTCTCTCCCCAGAATGAATTCTGTATTCATTCCGCATGAGTCAGTCCCTTACAGAAAACACTCTGTCTTGGCCTCTGGTGCAGGCTATTTCCTTTGTGCCAGCAGTTCCTTTTGGAATAGTCTCTAAATTCAGGATGATTTCTTTCTATGTCTCAGAGGTTAATGCAGATGCATCAACAGATGCTTGGTTAAGTTTACATCCCAGTCCCAGGACGCTCCTTTGGTGTTAAATGCAGATATCCTTCATCCAGCTGAATTTGAGATGACAACAATAATGGCATTTCTCACCTCGGGAGAGCAAAGAGATCACAAAGCTTTTGGTGGAGCACCTATCAGTATGGTTTGGGGCTTTTTTTTTGACAAAGAGTTGTTGGAATCCTTCTGGCAACCCCATCTTGTATTTCTGCTGCATTCTGACTGTTTTGTCATCTGCATGTTACCTGCCATGTGGCACATTTCATATACTTGTTTGGCAAAGGAGAGGAAAATACATCCATGTTCTGCTTTAAAAATAGTGCCGCCGTCTGTAAGACCACTTGTGTTGTGTGGGGGGATTGCCGTGCTAACACTGTCTCTGGAGGCAGATTGATAACTACAGAATTGCAGTTTCGGGCTGTGTGTGTGTGAATCAAGTGATAAAACAGCCAAGAAACCTGAAAATTAATTCATATGTTCTGTGTAAGTTTGCAGGGTGGGGGGGGCTTTAATCTTTTGGACTACTTTTTGGTTAAAAATTACCATTATTTCAGAGGAAGGGCAAGAAGCTTCGTGAGAAGCTAAGTTGACTCCAGTGGGTCAAAAGAGGTGGCTGAGACCTTGTTTAGCAGGAATAGAGGCTGTGTTTCCAATCCAGGGTAGTGGAGACCAAACCAGAAGCAAATAACTCTTGTTGGCAGCAGGACCAAGTGCAGCATCAGCAGCTTCCCTCCAGAGAGCCACAGAGGGCAGGCACATAAGTAGCATTACTATCATGTGTACATTTGTCTGTATATTGGAAACCAGGGTGGTTTAGTGCTGGCAAACACGAAGGTTTTTCAGTTTGAGACATTTCTTTGAGGTTAGTTGTGAGCTTTGTCTCTCAGGAAGCTCTATCTGTGTGGATATGGACGTTTTGCTTGTGTCTCTAGCTCATATTTCCACTTCATTCATTCCATCCCGTCCCTCCTAACCCATCCCTGTGTTCTTTCATGACTGTAATGAATTAATGATTTTATGTAAATGTGGTGTTTGATGGACTGAGGAGGTGCGCCTTGGGACTTGTTTAAGCTATCACATAGGAAATGCATCATCTGCTTCATGTTTTCTGCAATTGCACTCGGTTTAATTTTTCCTTTATTGCTTTTCCTTCTTCTCTAATTCTTTTCCTCCTCAAAACAGTTCTTCAAGCATGTTTAGACCTTTTGCCTGGATTTAAGGATTTAATTCTATTTTTCCATCCCTGTGCTCCACCCCCCTTACTTTCTACCCTGAAAGTGAAGAGAAAAAAGCAACCATCCCTGCATTACATACCTGATTGCTATTCAGTTCCCAGGGGAGAGGCACTGAGAGCTAAATGCAAGGGCTGGAGGTCTGGGCTCTCAGGTTAGATTCACTGAATGTCACTAATTAGAGCAGAGTAGCCACTTACATATTTATTCATGTTTCAGAACAGTTGGTGAATCAATTGAGTGAATGAACTGGGGCAGCTTCAGTTCTTCTTGTGTTGAATTTGCTGAAGGACCAACCCCCAAATCTTATGAGCTTAACCCCCAAATCTGTTGAGGTTGGTTCTTTGTGCCTTGCTAGTACAGACCAGTACAGATGTAACAAAACTTCATTTCTGTGTGACTTTTAGATGATGCTTTTTCCACTTCCCTCTCTTCTGCTGTTGAAAAGGAGCTGCTCCCAGCCTCTGAAATACTTGCCAAAAATATAAAAAAAAATTATTCTGGTGAGAAGAAAATAAAGTTGCCTTTAAGGCCATCCTTGGATTAATTTGGCTAAAGCTTAAATTAAAATCCTTGCAGGACTTGAAATCAGGACAGCAACCACTTGTGCTGGTGCACGAACAAACCAGCACGGAATAACCTTGCAGCGCATGGTGGATTTTTTTAGACGGTGCAGATGGATTTCCCCCGTAAACACCTTGAAGTGTTGCCTTTCACCAAAATCCTGTCTGAATTTAGCTCCTAATTGATAATAGCTCATTTACGTGGTGGGAGCAGGCTGGTGACAGCCTCCTGGTCCCCCCCTCGCTGGGAGATTTGCATTCCATCTGCTCTGGCTGTTGATTAGCAGCATGCCGGCTACATGAGCAGTGCTTCTGGATGCTGCGGTCATCTGTTGCGATAAAATTCTTCTGTGAGGACACAACCACGAAGCTCAAAGCATGGTTAGGGCAGCGAGGATTAACCATTCTGGGGGCTGCTGCTCTGGGGAGTTTGGCTGGAACGCGCGTCGCTGGCTCCAGGTTTTCCGGAGCACGGCAAAAGCTTTCCAAGCTTTTGGTGGACAAAACTCCGAGCTCCTCCCTGCTTCCTGCAGCTGCAGTTTGGAGTGCTTGTCTCTCCCGTTCTAGTTGTATCACCCATACTTCAAATAAGGATCAGCCTTTAATTTTACAGGTTTTGCAAAGAAGAAGGTTTCGAGTCAACCACAGCTTCAGAGTGGGCAGTGTCTCGTTAACTGCTGCCTGGCAAAGTTGCTGTGTACAGCACACAGGTTTCTTTGGGAAGATAGCCATAGATGATTTATTCAAGTTTATGGAAAGTCCTGTTGCTCTGTCCATTTGCACAGCTGATACTGCAACTGGGACTTAAATTTAGGCTTTTTGCCTCTGTCGCAAATAGGGGTAAAATAGAATTAAATGTGGTGGTTCTGTAACATGTCCTTTGAAATGTAAATAAGTGACTTAGGAAGTTGGGCCATTGAGTTTTTTACCCTCAGCATACTTCGAGTTTGTTTTTGGATGCAGAACCTTTCTGTTGGCAGTTACTTCTGCAGTTTGTGTATTCCCTTCCCACCAGGTTTTGTTCGGGAAGTAATAGAAATTACTGAATGGTTCCTTTTGCCTTTATATTTAGCAAGTGCCAGCAGTGCTGTGCATTGAGCCTGGGGGAAATGCTTGAGGGGGGTGGGGGAAATCACATGCTTTTCAATCTTTCTTCTCATTTGAGCTGTAAAGATCCTTTTCAGAAGGATTCATTCCAGTTCCAGTCTGGCAGGGATGCTCCAAGAGGAGATACCCAGCCCATGTGGTTTCTGGCTAGGGACTCGAGCTGTGCTAAATGAAAGAGATTAACTTGGAAAACAGACAAACAAACAAGTGCAGTCCTGGTCTCTGCTGCATTTTAATCTTAAACTAAAATTACCCCTGGAACACAGTAGCTTTGTTGAGGAGCTGAAGTGGGCACAGACTTTCAAATCAATCCCTTTGAAAGACTATCTTCTCTCCCCTTGAAGGAAGGACATTTGAACTGGAGCTTATTCCTTCCACATGCTTAAATCATAGCAAAGTGGCACCTGAGGAGTGCTGCTTTTGCCTGAATCGGATTTAAACAAGCCCTTTAAGCACAGGGTTGAGAAGAAGGGAATGCAAAGGATGCTACCTGAGCGTGTGTTTAGAAGAAAACAACTCCAGACTTGTGGGGACCTGCACTGGAGAGCTTCTGCTTAGCTTGAATTTACCACAGTGTCTCCGGGCGTGCTTCAATCCATGTATTTTAATTAATACAGCAGGGTAGGGCTCAGCTGGGTGGCTGTGCACTGCATGAGTGAGGAGGAATATAACCTTGGGTAGGCTTTGTAGTGTTGTGGAGAGGATCCTACAGCATCTGTTGCTGTAATAACTTAAGAATTAAAGCAGAAGAATTACCGCCCTGAGTGGAGAAGCAGCTAACATAATGTTAATTTGCTGGTGTTTTAGCTAGAATGATATAATTTAAAAAGAAAAATATTGGTTTAAATTGTGCAAAATGTTTAGGAAGATGCTGTTGTAAACATTTATGAGAACTAACAACCTGTTCTGTTCCTGCACGTGGTCTGACTGTCAGGCCCTCTGGTAAAATCTTGCACAGAGCCACTCTCGAGCCCTGTGTCATTGCTCTGAGATACCCCACAAATGTATTTTTCTTCATCTGCTAACTGCTTGCTTATTATCTTCTTGCCAACTGTTTGCCTTTACTAGCTAGTAAAACAAAAAAGGAAAAATGAATTTGAGTAGTGTTGGCTCCCTGGGGGGACATTAAACCATTGAGAGCACGTTTGAAGTAGGTTTGTCTTTGTGCCATGTGCTCACTGTACTCTGTATAGGGAGCCCGTTGTTGGTTCTGCGTCATTTGTTTTGTCTTTCTGCTTGTTCTTAATATTAATTGAAGTCTTTCCCAAGACAGTTCTGTTAATCTTCCTTTTGTCATTTCCCACCTCCTCCTGCCCCCAATATCTCCAATGAACATGCTCTCCTGTGTCTGAAAAAAGCTCAAAAAGCACCATTGTTGTTGCTTTTTTAATGATGATGGTCCGTTTAATCACCTGTTTGTTTTTTTTTCCCTGCCAGTGCAAGTGTTTCTAATTGTTTGCTTAGCATCTGAATTTTATATGTGCTGTAACTGTTATAAGGATGCAAATAGTTTCCTGGAGTGATGGGTATGTGTCTCTTATCAGCTCCAATTATGCAAAATGTTTTCAATTAGCTGTAATTCCCTTCCCTGCCTCCCCTCAGCCCCGTGGAGCTGAGCAGGGTCTCTCCAGGGACACCGGTGTGCTTTGCTGGAGCAGCCTTTCTCCTTCCACATCGCATCTGTCCCGGCAGCCTTAGGATCAGGAAGCACACTCTGCTACTCCTTCTGTTTTCCAAAAGTTAAAATGCTCTTAACCACACCACTTCCTTGAAAGTTTTCAGTATCTTAAAGGAGGAGATATTCACTCCATCTTTAGAATCCCACAATTTTGCCATCGGCAATGGAAACAAATGACCATCCTGAGCTTTTCCTTGAGCTTATCCCTTGCTGTGCAGAGCCATGGCAGGTAGTAAAGTGCTTTTTCCAGTTCTGGTACCTACCAAAGGGGAATGCTTTGGTAGATGGACTGATGGCTAAATGGGAAATGGCAATTTCTGTGGTGTCTTTGCACAGAGTAGTTACCAAAAACTGACCAAAATATTCCTGTAAGCTTTGAGGTGGTTCTGGCTCTGGGGTCACCACCTCCATGTCTGGTGGAAGATGTCCCTGCCCATGGCAGAGGGCTTGGAATGAGATGGTCTTTAAGGTCCTTTCCAACCCAAACCATTCCATGATGATGATGTACAGTGACAGAGGACAGCAAGGAGGAAGCAGAGGAGCTTCCTGACAGAAAGAGTTGTTGTACAGAGGCTTTAATGAAAAAGAATTGTGGATGTGGATGGTGTTTGCTTAGGTGATGCAGAGAAGAGGTCCATGCCTTCTGCCTGGTAAGGAAGAGATTCCTGTGTTCAAAACAGAGCTAACTCTGGCTTGCCAATGAATCACTGAATTGTCTGCAGCTGGATGGAGCAACTGGGTTTAAATAGCTTCATCCCTCAAAAGAAATGTTTTGAAGCCCTCTAAACACTTCCTCTGTAGTTGGAGTGTACTTCCTGTTCTGCCTCAAAGTGAGCTTGCTGCTCGTTTCAGGCCTTATCTTGTCCCCTAATTCATACTCCCTGCCTGACAGAATCCATCAGGGAACTGAGGAGATTGAAACTCACCTTTTCCAGCACATTGTCGTGTGTTTGCTGGGTGCCAGGACTCACAGAAGTGCTTGAGTCCAAAGCAAGGTTTTGTAAAAACTAATTTGATGCCTCTCCTTCTGTGTTACTCATCAATCAGGAGGGTGGGTCCAGTGTGTGGGTCCAGTTTCTGCAGCTATTTAAGCCCTCCCCAAGAAAAAGCCAGCTGGGCTTGGTCCTACAGCACGCACACAGGGCATGGCTTTAAATGCTGAAATACAGCATTTCTGAGAGCTCTCAGGGTGTGAATCCTGCTGGTGGCCACCTGCAAGTCTTGATGATGAGCAGAACTACTCAGAATTCCCAGTCTCAGTTCAGATGAGTGTGGCCAGGGTGCCGTGGCTGGTGGTGCAGCACAGGTGATCTGCTTGTCAGGCTGCATTTGCAGGGATGGCTTTATCACTGGGAAAATGCTGATAGGATCTGGGCCTCTTGTTTCGGCATAAATTATCACTTTTCTTGTTGCATTTGCTCACGCGCAACCTGATTTTTGCCAGCAATTTAAAAAGAAAAATCAAATGTACATATACTCTGCAGAGTATATTTGGTGGAAGGAGAGAGGGAAAGAAAGTGGGGGAGAAAGCACTGAAAGAACAAGACTAAAACTCTATTTCAGGATGATTCTGCCCTGCATTTGTCTTGTTCCTCAGATGTGTGGGTGACACATCAAGTCTGTCATCAGACCCAGCAGAAGACATCCCTGAAGGATATCTGTGGAGAGGACAGTGGCCATCCTGTCCAAGAGTACTTTGATCCAGCCATTGCCCATTTCAAAGGTCCAGCTTGCATAACAAAATGTTGCTGCAATCACTTGTGTAACACCACGACACAGTGAATTCTTAGTTTTACTTTGTTTTCCAACTTAGTTCTTCTTTTGAGCATTTTACATTTTTACACCACAACAAGTATTTGTTGGGGCTCTGAGCAGCCTGGTCTCGTTGGTGTTTTTTACAGAGGGGTTGGCCTAGGTGGCCTTTAAAGGTCCTTTTCAACCCCAATCATTCTGAAATTCTGTGGTTTTTATTTCTATCCAAATAGCCTAAAGCAGACTGAAATATCTCAGAAATGTTTGAGCGTCGGTTTTGCTGGAATACACAGAATGAGCCAGTTTGCATCCAAGATGCTTTTCCCCATGAAGGTGTCGTGAGAGAGTTGGAGAAGGCAGGATTGGAGGCACACGTGGTGCTGGAGCATTGGCAGGAGGGGAGGTGCTGCTGAGAGAGAGACCAAAGCTTGGATGCATTCAATCTGTTTTAATTCAATAATCCAGACATTTCCTGTGTTCGTACCAAGGCTATGGGCATGTGAATCCAACTCCAGTGAGCTGTGTTGGCTTCTCCAACATCTCCTTGTCAGCTGAGCTGTGGGAGTAGTGCCTTGAGTTATCTCCCAGCACAGGAGTCCAAGCAGGTGATGTGATATTCCAGTTAAATCAGTCTAACAGGTTGCTGCTGCCAGAGGGGGAATCTCCCTCTCACCACCTCCTCCCTGCGTGCAAGTAGCTCTTTCAGAGGGCTAAACCACAGGAAACTGCTTTATTGATCAGTTAGGTTTTTAATGCCTTTCAGTTTTAATGCTGGCTAGTTCTTTAAATACCAGATTAACTTCCTGAACTGGTTCACTGTGGTCTTGGATAAGCAGCAGCACCAGAGCAAGGAAAAGGGCATCGTGTGTGTGTGTGTAAGAGAGGGCATGAAGGACAGCCATAATTACTGCTAAAATTCCCCATAACTCCTTCTCCATGTGGTTTTCCTAGGAAAAACATAACACATACAAGACTTGAAAGTGCACTGTATCAACATTCCTTTAACTGACTGTAATCTCAGTTTTGTTTTAATTCTTCTCTTCTTTTTGGTTATGTCAGATGTTCTGACAGTTTTTATGCAGTTTTAATGAGAAGGTAATTGTTGCTGCTCGGTAAAATTCTGGAAGTAAAACTCTGAAAGCTGGAGGCTCAATAAAAGGACCATAAACAGTAATTTTATTATGACGCTTTATTTCCTGACAGAAACCTTTTTTGCTTGATTAAAATATTCACAGTATCAAACTAATCTTTCTTGAAAAAGAAGAATGCACATTAAAGAAGATTAGAAAGTTTCCTCCTATTTCTCTTTCCATGCCACCTTCCACCTTCATTCAGGAGATGGGGCAGAGAAAGACTATTTGTGGGTCTTAGGGTGATGGATCTCTGCTGTATTCAGCACTATTTGAGTTTCCTTTGATTTCCTCTGGCTGCTGCATTTCCAGTCCCCATCGTCTCCATGGGGTTCCAAGGTCTTCTCCCCATGGAAGTCCCCAGTGTTCCATCACTGCTTTGGGGGCTGGCCCAGATCTCTACAACTTGGGGTGATCTTGCCTTACCTTTCCTGGAGCCTACATTTATATTTGTTTAATTGTTGCTTGGCTGAAAGGTCAGGAGCACTTGTCCTGATAATCAGCAGAGGGTTTGCTGCACCCACTGAGTTTTGCCAGGCTGAAGGGAGAGCTGGGGAAGGTGACTACATAGAAAAACTTAAGTTTGAACTCTGAGCACCTGATTTTATATCAACAATTCTGGTCTTGGTTTTCCATGCTGCTGTGTGCTTTTCTTTTATATTTGTCTTCTTGGTTTAAGGACCAAATTGGACAACTTAGGGAAGTGTCCTTATTTCCATCCATGTGTTTTAGCAGAGGGAAGGTTTTTCAGACAGGTTTGTAGCTACATAAAACACAGCTGTGTTTGTTTACTGGAGGCCCATTCAGTGGATGTTAAAAGCATGAACAAGTACTGCTCTAAGTTTTTTGTTTGGTGGCCCTGTCCTTGATGAAAGGGGAAAAAAATACCACCTTGGATGCAACACTGCTCAGATTAAAGGCTGATGAAGAGGGAATGGATGGCAGTGCTGACCTGTTGTCTCATGTAACATCAGCCAGAAGTGCAGGGGCTGGTTCAGATCTCATCTGTAAGAGGCTGGAATATCTCTGCTTTCCTTAACCTCTGGGGTGTAAACTGTGGTATGGGCTTTTTGTGCCACCATAATTGCTGCTGTCTTAATTTGTTTGGATGCAAACCAGAACTGGAGGCAGCGGGTGAGCAGCTGGAGGAAGGTGCAGGTGCATTGTGTAAGCTGGGAATGTCCTGGTGTGATCCTGGTAATCCCAAAAAGCTGTAGGATCTCTGTTTGCATCGCTGGCTGCTTGTCACAACCCAGCAGACGTGGCCTGGACAGGTTCTAGTGTGTTCCAGCTGAGTAACTCAACCCTGGTGTTCTCCATTCTTTGTCTGGGAGTGAAGGTCAACGTGAAATTTGACTCTCAGCTCCTGTTGACTGTCTTTCCCTCACCCTGGGGTGTGTGGCAGTACTTCTGGTCTAGCTTATTGGGCGACTTCTGCAAAACCACATGTAAATCTTCACTTTCTTTCTTGAAAAGAGAGGAATTTCAAGGTGGTTGTTAGCCAGGGAAAGCGGGTATCGAGTGCTGTCCCTGTGTGATGTCTCCTGGCATCCAGGTCTGTCATCCTATATTATCAATATTTTTATGGCAGGTTTTGAAATACTACTGGGCATTTGTTCTGCTTTTCTTTAATTTTTTTTTTTCTATCACAAGTTTCTGCCTAGCTGTCCTTCAAATCTGAGGTACCACATATCCTCAGTTTTATAATTCTACTAATTCTAATTAGTGACTCTCCTGACAAAGACTAGCACTGCCTTCCTCTCTTGCAGAAGGACTGGTTATGAGTGCTGGATGCTTTTTTAAAGAAGAGCACCTGTAGAACAGCTGTGCAGCCACCCTGTAAACTGCAAAACCTGACATTTGGAGCTGTCTTCTCACATCTGGCTGCTGCATTGCCTGGTTTTTCTGCACCTGAAGGTCATAGCAGGACGCTGTCATTGCTTTAGAATCTGTGTTTACAGAGTCACAAATATAAATAATTTATAGTAGACACTTGGTTGGATGTCTAGCTTGTAGGCATGTTGTGGAGGTTGCTTTTCCTTTCCAGCTAAACAAACCATCTGTAAGAATCTGGCTGGTTTCCTTGTTAGATTTCAGTGATACAGTCTGAAAAATAAGGAAGCAGGATTTTTACCCATCTGAAAATTGTCGTTTCTAAAGGTATTTTGAAATAGATTTTGTTCACTCTGGGTTAAGTGGTAAAAACAAGAAAATGGTGAACCAAAACCTGAGAGAACTTGTGCTGGTGACCAGCAGCAGTTCTTGCCCCCCTCCTTCCCCTGCCCACACATAAACCCTGCATGTGCAGGCAATGCCAGCCTCATTTGCTACCTGAGTGGTCATTTTTTATTGCTAGGTTTAAGGCAATAATCTAATAACCAGATCTGATTTGGGCTAAAGGATTCATTGAGTGGAGAGCTGACCAGCTCATCTGTGATGGCTCAGAAAAGCAGGTGTAGCCTGCTTTGAATTTTCTTGACTGTTTTTTTTTTAATATCAACTAGTTCATGAAGCTTCTTCCCTGATGATTGTGTAGTATTTTAATTCCAGGTCTGCTTTTGGTGGATGGAATAAATTCCATAAGAGATGCACACCACTACATGTACAGTTTGCAGTTCAGATGTTAGGATGGAATAACATGAACACAAATATTCCTTTATTTGCGAGCAGAGTTGCCTTCCTTCCTCTTCCTACAGCAAGAATAAGTCCCAGGAAGAAATTTCTATAGCTGTACTTAAAGCACTTAGAAGTGTGTACAAACAAACTTTTATTTGCCACAAGATGGGACATAAAAGTGCATGGAGAGTAATTAATTTACTGAAAGTTTCAGTGAATTATCCAATTTACAGCTGACCCAAGTGTGGCTTTCTGTTGTGAGAAAGGGAGTTGCCTCGTGGAAAAACCTTTCCTTTGGAAAAATACCCAAATAAACATGAGGATGATGCATTCAGAATGTAAAGATAATAATCTTTGTCCTTGCATTTAGGGACTTCACAGTTTGATTTTTTTTTACCTGCAGAATTTCACTGGGCTGTGTAAAAAGATTGGGGAAATGAGAATCTTGGTGCTGCAGATCTGTCAAGGGTATGAGAGAATTGTGATGGTTGAGTAGACAGACAAAGCTGATGGGATTTTGGAGACAGATACATGTTTTCATTATAGTGACCCACTTTTTAGCATTTTGAGTAGCAATAAAAGTGGTTTTTTCTTCTTTTTTTCCCTAGTGTGCCACTGGGCCTAGAAGTATAAGCAGTTACTGTCTTTATAGAAACAAGAAAACTATCTTTTAAATCTTGTTAATTTTTCATAACACTGTTCTGTCGTTGTAGTCCTAGTTGAGCGCTGGTACAGGGTGTGGAAAAATTTAAAAAATTAGTGTATTCAAAGTGGTGCTGATGTTAAACTTGTGATCACCTGTTCAGTATTATTTGATGTGTTTAATGCCAGTGTTGAGCTTGATTTTTATGTTTATTTCACTGGCTAGATTTCAGACCCCTCCTCGTAAATCAAATTGCCTCCTCTGTAGCTAAAGTGTTGAAATAACATTACTCAGATAAAGCTGTTTTGTGGCAAACAGAAGGTGATTCAGAGAACTACACCTGTGCTGATCTCATAACAAAGCTGATTAATCTTTTTTAATTAAATGTCCTTTAAAATTCAGCATGATAAAGAGTAGAGGACTTATTAAAAATGATTACTTTTAAAGGGCACTGCTCTAACAAAGAAAACTTTTGCTGGTGTGTTCTTGCAAGGGAGTGAGTGAGCAAAGCTGCCCGGGATGCTGATGGTTTGTTTATATACTACAGCTGCAGAAAATGAGAAATTAAATGAACAGTTGAGAGGAGCACTGAGAAATGAGTCCTCGGGACAGCTTAGGAACGTAATTTGGATGTTAATTTTTCAAGTTCAAATTCTATTTTAGGTGTGCCAACATCTGAGCTCTCTGCAAACCTGAAAACGTGGCGTGGGGTCGAGGGGGGAGCACATCCAAATTGCTGCTGGTTTGGGCTTTGCAAGTAACAGCAAGAGATTTGCAGGCTTCCTGTGTTGTTTTGGTTAGTTTTTTTTATTCAGGACAGGGAATCCATAGGAAGATGAGGTCTGGGAGGTGCAGAATCGATCAGACTGTGTTCTTGGCAGCCTGTGTTCATGGAGCTGAGGGTAAATGGAGTATTAAGGCTATAGAAAAAGAACAAAAGGAAGGTTAGGCCGGCCCTCCTTGGCAGCAAGAGCTGGATGCCTTTTAGAAACAGCCCCTGTTGTCATGGAGCTCCTGAACCCAAGGCCGGGGTTCTGGCACTGTGATTTTCTCATGGCAAAACAGCCTTGCCCTGTCCTAGCCTTGGGGTGGAAAATAAATAAATAAAGGCAGTAGCCTTGGCAGCACTTGTCTATTATTGCAGCTCAATGACTGAGCTGCAGCAGGACCAGGACCAAAGGGAAACCTTTGCTTCACAGAGATTCCTGATTTTTAAATTTTTTTTTTGAAGTCTGGCATCTACTCTGGTCTGCAAAATATCTTTTATAAGGCGGCATTTGACGTTTGGAGAAGGATTTTGAATAGTTTATATAGAACTTGCTTTCCTCTGAGTCAGCAATGTTTTGAGGTTGAGATAGAGACCTGAATTCCTAATCTCAAGGGTTTTGGAAGGGCTTCCAGTAGTAGCTGATTTGTGTTCAAAGCCCATTTTCCTCTTCTAAACTTTGGATTGTGGTCAAACTGTTCAACACACTGATTTGTAATTTCCTGAAGTGGCCAATAATTTACAAAACAAGATATTTATTGTGTTACTTGGCATTAATTACGTTGGTTTAATTCTATGTCGCTTTACTGAGCCTTTTGCTGTCTTAGAAGGCGCTATTTTGCTTGCACAGAAATATTCACGCTAGACTTTATGGACAAAATTATATTCCATGCTTAAAGAGATTTTTTTTATTTTAATCTTTCGGTAGTTCCAATGACTGAAGTTTAAAACCTTATTATTTCGGGAATGTACTGAAACATAAAATCAAGCAATGGTGGAGGAGGTTTGGTGTTTCTAAAGCAGGAAAGCAGTGAGCCTGTGTGTTTTATTTCTTTATGACTTATTTTTTTGTGCAAGAAATGATGGTTCCCCCATGTCAGAAAGCATCTCTAGGTAAACTTTTCTGCTAGACATGAGTAAACATTTTGTGCTGGAGAATTTGCCTTTCAGGTCCATCCTTAAGAGTCAGCTCGGGTTTGGTACCTCCTGATTACTTTTATTTGAAAAGTTTCAGGCAGCTAATGAATAAAATCTCTGCATTTTAAGTACTGCATAGTAATTTCTGCTGCTTCACCCCCATCCCCTGTTTGTGTTTTGCTGTCAGGTCAAGGATTTAGAAGTCTTGGAGGCAAGTTCAGATTGGAAGGGCCCCAGGGTGGGATGTTGCAACTTCTGTGACCCTGCTGTTGGGAGTCACCAGCTCTGAAGCAGAGTTATTTTCTGGCCCTGTGGTGTTCAGGCTGCTGTGGGGGAGCTCTCTGTGCAGTGGGATTGCTCATCCTTGGTCCAGAGCCCTGGAGCAGGGCTGGAACAACACCTCAGGGCTGCTGCGGTTCTCCTCCAGCAAAGAGGAGCCCAAGCCCTGTTATTCCAGGGTTGGTTTGCTCCAGGGAGGGAGCCCTCATCCTCGGGAGTAGCCACAGAGCTGCAAATATAATGATTGGATAAGAAAGGAACCCTGGGAGCCAAAACTTGGAGTTTGGAACAGGCTTTGGAGCCCTTGAGAATTCTTCTCTGCAAGCCCTTGGGTGGTGGAGTTGTAAACACCAGGCATCTGTGCAGAACTGGTTATTTTCTCTCTGTTTAGCCTTTAAAGCATCGTCAAACTCCAAAAGAAGACAGAATTCTTCCAAGGTTGCCCCTGCACTGCAGTTTTGGGTTGGGTTCTTTACTCTTTCCATGCCATCCCTTAAAAACGTGTTTGTAGGTTTGTGGTGCTTAACACCAGAGCCATAAACAAAAAACCCAGAAAAATCTAGATGTTGAAATTTTGTACTTAAATATTCTCTTGAGGTCAGTTTTACTTAGAAATTACTGTGAAAAGAAAAGGATTTCTTGGTTGTGACAGTCCAATATGTGTATCTGATAGTGAATGAAACTTCTGTGTAGCCATTCATCTTCTCAATTTAATATCATGTATTTCAACATCTGTTTGAATCTGGAAGAATCAGCATCCCTGGAAGTGTTCAAAAAACATGTGGATGTGTCACTTGGGGACATGGTTTAGTGGTGGGCTTGGCAGTGATGGGATTCAATCATCCTAATCCAACCTGAAGCAATTCCTGGGTTCTACGGTCCATTTCTCAACATTGTTGAGACCATGATAAAAATCTTAATTTTCCTGTTTGTATTAACACTAACCCTTGCAATCTGTGAGAGTGCATGAAGATTCAGGGGCTGTAACTATGGGAGGGTATGAAGAGTCTGCCTTGCTTCAGCATGAGGAACATTTGGTTTTTGACAGTACTGAAATTGGTAATTATAGCCTGTCTTGATTTATTTTTTTTACTCATTAAACTAATTTCTTAATTACTAGAAAACGCATTCTGTCTTTGAGATTCTGCACTATATTTTTTATAACAACGAGGTGACTGAATTGCTGCTTTAATTTCAAGTTTTGACTTTAATTATGGAATTGTATGCAGTTCTTGAAAAAGAATTAAATCTGTCCCAGAGCAGTGGGTCAAAGGAGAGTTGTGGATCTGCTCACAATCACCATAATTTAGGCCTTTTCCTTTCAACTTTGCTTGTGAGACAAAGTTTTTATTTCCCGGGAGGGAAGCTTCCCCACAGTTTTCTGTATGGATTTCTGTATGGATTTTAGTTTGCTGTGATGCTATGTTTGTATTTGAAGGATTACCCTGACGGGAAGGTGGGAATGGTGCCTGAAGCCAGTGAGTCCTGCTGGAAAATCAGGTGAAGGCTTCAGTTCAAAACTTGGTGCTTTCCTTCTGAGTGCAAATGTCTGCTAAGCTGCAGTGAACACTTTTGGTCTTTGAACACAAGCTGGGTTAGGAAGTGAAAATGGAGTTGTGAGATCTAGAATAGCACTTGAAGGATCAAAAAAGGTGATGAAACTTTCATCAGGGTGCTGTTACTGCTATGAGTGTGTCCCTCTCTGTCTTGGTGCAGTTCCTTTTATGAGCAAATATGTGTTCCCTCGAGCCCTTTGGACTTGGTTGTTCTTCTTCCTCTGCATGACAGAGATTGTGGATTTACTCTGAATGACTATTTCCATGGCAGCCACTTGTAAAATTGTTCCTAAGTTCTTCTGTTACAACTTCTTTGTTTTTCCGTTTTGATTTGTAGACACAGATGAGGACACGGTGAAAAGATGTTTTGCCACATTTGAAGAGAAATTCTTCCAAACCTGTGAGAAAGAACTTGCCAAAATCAACATCTTCTATTCAGGTAAGGTGCTTATTTGTGTGTATTTGTGGAAAATCCAACAACAGAAAAAGGGCCTGAAGTTCCCAAACTTTCAGGATAACCACAGTGATGGTGCAGGTCTACCATCAGGTAATTAGAGGGTGGATTTGTTTGGAAAACTGCTCTGGTTTAATCACAGATCTGGAGCTAAACCCTGGTATTTGGCTGGAGGGAGAATGAATGGCAGGTGATTTCATTTCTTTGAACTTTCAAGGTGTCCTGCTGAATTTTATGGAGATGCTCTTAAAGCTGAAGGGCGCAGTCTTTCAGCTCGTCCATGCTGACAATCTCCTGGCCATGTTTTAGGTGTGCAGAGCCTCCTAGCTGGTGTTTCCTGAGCTTCTGCAGGAATAGCTCTCATGGGCTTGCCTGTGTATGGTAGCTTGATCATCTTGATGAGTCCAACAAGTTTTTAAACCTTGAACTCTTCCTGAAACCCCTGCAGCTTTCTGGAGTACATCAGCCAGCAGCGATTGCCACAGGTGTATTTTCAGGAAAAAAGGTTGTGATTGTAAGAGTAGGGATTTCTAGGTGTCATATATCGAGTGCTGTTGTTTGTTTTTATCTCTGAGAAAGTTGCCTTCCCATCCTGTGTTTTGAAAACAACTTTAGGATGGGTAAATTGGAAATTCATCCTGTAAAATTGCTACAAAAGGCTTGGTGTGCTCTGGCTCCTCCTGCCATTACACTTTAGATGACTTTCAGCCTCTTCTGGTGAGGTTTAAAATGGGGTTTCAACTAGAAAAACATTTAAATGTAGATACAGCACTGCATTGGCTTCTATACTTCCTCGTAACATGTTGATTTATTAACTTAGTGCTATAAAAAGGATTTCCAGCACAATATTGTAGCCTTTTCTAGTTCTGATTTTAATCTGGTAACAAAGACACAGTTGAATTGTGCAAAAATATTTTCATGACCATTGGGTGATGACTTTATTGCTGGCTCTTTTACTGCCAGCCAGGATCTGGGTTGTGAACATGAAGAGAGCTGAAAGAATGATGGATGCAGTGGCTGAGCACTGCAGCTTCCCTCTGCTCAGCTTCCATCTAGGGAAGTAAATCTCCTTTGGGCTGGCTGTGCCTGCTCTCCCAGCTCCCTGGAGCAGAGTGAGTGTCAGGAGAAGAGGCAGTTTTTAGGTAAAATTAATATTTTTTATTAGGTCAGCTGGGTTTTACACTTTATAGGAATTTTCCTGCATGCAGTTCATACGTACCTAACTCAGAGCACTGCTGTGTATTGTTTTCCTGGGAGATCTTGTGTTTCTATCCCAGATCTGAGGTTTTTATGCTCAGAAACTTCCTTTCTGAGCCGTATCAGATCCTGTGCACTGTGAGCTAGACTCTGTGCAGGAAGTTCTGTCAATTTAGATGCACAATACAGATTATAATTTTCCCTAATGAGGACCTGCTGCCACACGTGCACCCACATGTACGCACCCATTCCAGCATTGTTTAAAATGGCATTAATAACACAGGGTAGGGTTGTTTTTTTCCCCAGCTAGCTGTCATTTCAAAAAGTTCCAGGAGAGAATACATGTAATTTGAAAATCTCCTGTGTTAAGATTAAAATAAGTCTTTTGTTTGCTGAAGAGCGATGTGACTTTCATAGAATGGAAACCTGTTATTAGGGTTGCTAGCATTGAGCTACAGCAAGAAATGTTCCATCAGTGGTTCCTACCCTCAGTCACGTCAGAAATTTGTCACTTGGACCCTATTGTAACTCCAGGCATGTGTTGGCTTGGATTATGACCTGGCACATCCTATTTATTATAGGTTTATTGTACAGCTTATTGCACCCCTGCCTTTACTACAGTAAATATTGTTCATTTTCGAGAAAGGTGAATTTTCTGTTGATCTCTGCTTCGTTTCCTCATCATCTTTCCCTTGGCTGGGGGATCCTCAGTGAGCATCACCCAGGATTGCCACTAAAGTAACAACCTCATCCTCTAAGGATGGCCTGCTCCTGAACCCAATTCCTCCACGGAGCACTCGGAGCTGCAATGACTGCTGCAAAAGCCTTTCTTTGCCCTTCCCTGTGTGCTGCCTTCAAAAATTGCCTAAATTCCCATTATCCCAGCTCAGTGGAAAGGAAAACTGCCATTAACTAAATCAGATGTGATAAACAATTTGCAATTTTTTTGGCCTATGCTCAAGGAGATCTGTCCCCAACTGAAACAAAAAGAAGAATTGCAGTAAAATTTTTGGATGTTTCCAGCAGAGGAATGCCTATTCAAGTGTTAGTTTTATCTGTGGCCAGTTTTGGTTTGTGTTTGGGATTTTCTAGATGACAGGTTTGTTATGTTTTAAATCACCATCATCAGAATTTGGCTAAACAGGAGCCAGCAACATTTTCGTGGTTAATTTAGGAGTGGTTTTGTTATTTGTAGGAAACCCTGGCTTTAAATTGGGAAGCAAAATATTGAACACACTATGTACAAGTAGGGAAGGGAAGGAATGCTAGAAGGGCCTGCCTAAAATGCCCTGGGCTGGGTAGCTGGCAGGAGGTTCAGGCTGTTATCACCTCCTGTCTGGTGAAACAGACTTTGGTCACACCCATGCCCTTGTAAACTGGAATTTGGGGGGAAATTTTCTTGGTTCTTCAGCACAATAGTCTTTTTTTTCCATCATCCTTACATGTGAACTTTTGTTTAAACTTGGAAAACGAAGCCAAAAACCAATTTGGAGCTGCATAGTTGAGGTGATAACTCTTTGAGCTCTTTTAGTCAGGAGCTAGCAGCATTTTTTGGGCAAAGCTGCTGCTTTATGGCAAGCACTTCTGTGGAAGTCTGCTGCTAGTGGTTTTGGATTTCTCGTTAGTCTTTGCCATGAAATTACAATTGGGCTGAGGGCTCGGTGGGCATCAGGTCATGCAAAATGCTGCAACATGACAACAGAGGTTCCAGTTTCTAACCTTTTTGTCTAACTCTCTTGAGTGACGTATTTTTTAAAGTCACTTTTCAGAATGTTAAATTAGTGGTGGATAGTGCTAAATGAGTGGTAGTGGTATATGACTTTTCAGTGATTTTGGAGTATGCTGCAAAGTGAGAAATTCATTTCTGTTCTGCTTTGCTGTTTCCCTGTGCAATTCCCTGGGAGGTTTTCAGAACAGCAGCACACGTTTTGTTTTGTTTTTCTTCTGCATTGAGTCTTGATGGTAAAAAAATTATACTTTTAATAAGATGAAATGATTTGTGGATGGGATAACTGGAGCCAGTGCAGGAGGGAGAAGGTGGTGACAGGATGGCTGTTTCTCAGGAGTGGCATTTGTTATGGATAGCTGCAGTCATAAATATTTCAAGGAATCATATTTTCTTTAAATATTGTGTTATTAGGCTGATGGATTCTAAGATTTTTCTGGACATAGGGATAATGGAACAGTGCTTTCAATTGAAAATAATAAGTTTAAGCTCCTCCATATCTACTGATTTGATCTAAAAGAAATCTCAGTGTATCACAGATGGTTTAATAGATGTTTTCAATATAGAGAGTGAACTTGTGAGCTTTATTTATATGAAGGCTTTTGATTTGAACAGATATCTGTTCCTTCTTCCCGAGGGAGTTCCCAAAGTGGGAAGGGATTATTGTTTTTGCAGTCTGATCTTGTTGTGGTAAATATTATGTGGTTGTAGGCTGTGGGCAGACATTTCTCACTGTGGGCTGCATTGCCTCTGTTTGGTGGAGTCCTCGCAGCTTTGGAAGTTGTCAGAGAGGAGTTGCCCTTTCCTGCATTTTAAATCTTCTTCCTTTATTAAAGTTTATAAGCAAGAAAGAGTTTCAGGCTCCTCTGTACTCCATTTCCTGTATTGATCCCCATTTTCTGTTTGAAGGGCGTTCTCCTTCTGGCAAATACCTTATGCAGAGCACTGTAAAATTATTGATAGAGTCATTTTGCTCTTCAAATTAAGCAGAATTGGATAAGACAAAGGAAAAGGAAGAGTAAATCTTACATCTGAGTGGGGAGCAATTGAGAATTATCATTGAGTTACGTAAGATACTAATGAAGATAATTAAATTGACATCCAGGAGGCTGCTGAGCAGAGTTTTGTGCAGTGGAGGGACCTTGTGGCTCTGTGGTTTCTGGTGCAGTGCTGGGTGGCTCCAGCTCCAACACTGGAACCTGATCAGCATCTTCCTGGCCAACACCAACACCCATGGTCTGTGACCCTGCTTATCAACAGAGATGCCAAAGCTGTGACTGAAGCTTAGCAGGGGAAAAAAAGCCTGGAAGGAACCCATTGTACAGAACAAAGAGAATGATAACGGTCTTAACTATGCTGGTTTTAGCTTTAAAGGATTGCTATTTAGCCAAAAATATTATTTTCTGAGAGTACATAAAGCAGCATGTTTAAAGGAACACCTTCTTCATACTTGAGGTGTGAGGAAGAGAGACAGACTTGTTCTGAAAACAGATCAAAATGCTATTTAAGTGCAGGCTGACGGCCTCTTTAACCAGTAAATAATGAGGCAACGCTTCTAAAGTGAGGAAAAGAGGGATAAATTATTACAGCGGATCGTGTACAGCAGCCAGCAGTGTTGTAACTCCTGATCAAAGCAGAGCTGTGTTTGTCTGTCACTGGGAGCTTGGCAGAGGGGCCGTGCTGCTCTCTGAGCAACAAAATTCGGTGTCACATTTGAAGTGTGGGGTTTGTCTTCTTTGATTTCCCTACTGTCACATGAAAAGACAGTACACACACAGTCAGTAGTGGGTGCACAGATCTGAAAAACGCTTTGCTTACTCACTGTCATGTTTCATAATATTGTCTTAACAGGATTTTTCCCTAATGCTTCTGGTGCACTCGATTTATTTGGAAAAGGGGAGCAGCTTTTCTGTTGCACTCAGAGTAGATGCGTGGTCAGTGCTTTGGTATTTGGATGAGACCCTGTCTGCCTGCTGCCTCCAGCCAGTGTGGGGACACCTGCCCCGCTGTCCTTGTGCTGGTTTGCAGTCCCCAGGTACAGGCTGGGCCTCTTCCATCCCTGACAGGTATTTGTGTGGTGCTGGACTGAGCATCCTCTAGAAATCAAAGCTGGGATGGATGTTGAGAGGTCTCAGTTCTGGGCTAATGCTGCTTTAGTCTGTGCTGAAGGTGCAGCCCCTTGATTTTAACCATATTAATTTTTTTTTTCCTTGAGAACTTGTGTGTTTTACGTAGGTTTAGTGAGAAAAGCTTCCTCCTCTGCTCTGCCCTTGTGAGACCACATTTGGAGTTCTGCATCCAGGTCCAGGGCTCACAGCACAAGAAGGATGTGGGAGTGGGTCCAGAGGACTGGAGCACCTCTGCTTAGAGACAGGCTGAGAGAGCTGGGAGTGTTCAGCCTGGAGAAGAGAAGGCTCCAGGGAGACCTCAGAGCCCCTTCCTGTGCCTAAAGGGGCTCAAACAGAGCTGGAGAGGGACTTGGGACAAGGGCTTGGAGTGACAGGACAAGGAGGGGAATGGCTTCACACTGACAGAGGGCAGATTTGAATTAGATAAGAAGAAATTCTTCCTTGTGAGGGTGGTGAGACCCTGGCTCAGGTTTGCCTGGAGAAGCTGTGGCTGCCCCATCCCTGGAAGTGCTCAAGGCCAGGTTGGACAAGGAACAAGTGGGAGATGTTGAAATGAGATGATCTTTTAAGGTCCCTTCTAACCCAAACCAGTCTGTGATTCCGTTCTGTGAAAAGAGAAATACGCGGAGCTGTTGAGTTTAACGCGCGATGGGGGAAGGCCACGCAGTAGGCCTTCACTCCAGCGCATTTCACCCACGGGCATGTTACTTGAGGAAGAGCTTATTTTAGGGCTTGGTGTGGCCCTCCCACGTGACTTTTCCCTCTGGTGCCCACAGAGAAGCTGGCGGAAGCGCAGCGCAGGTTCACGACGCTCCGCACCGAGCTGCAGTCCACGCTGGACGCGCAGAAGGAGGCCAGCGGCGCCTCCACGCTGCCGCGGCGCAGAAAGCCCGTCTTCCACCTGTCCCACGAGGAGCGTGTCCAGCACAGGAACATCAGAGACCTGAAACTGGCCTTCAGCGAGCTCTACCTCAGCCTCATCTTGCTGCAGAACTATCAGGTACCTGCAAAGAGCCCTGTCCGTAGATGTCTCTGTGCTTTGTGTGTCCTTGAGTTGCCTCATTCAGTTTTTCATTTATTTCTTCCTTCTTTGGGGGGCCCCTAAACGCTTCTAAAGAAAAGGCAGGTGCCTAGCAGCTAGCAGGGTTGCTTTTTATTGAGCTAGAAGTGCTAAGTTGACCTGCAAAAGGACTTTTCCTTCTTCCTTTTCTGGGCTGGCTGACCCCAGCACCTTTGTCCAGGCAGGACCTCTTCCTTCTGTAGTGTGTTGTTCTATGCAGGGCAGGTTGGGGAAGAAGCTCTTTTATCTAATATTTGTCATGAAACTTGAAATCCTATTGTACTGTTTCCTCTTGGCGTTGCCATGGTAGTGGCTGTGACCTTGCTGTATCAGAATTTCTTGCTAAAACATCAATTTAAAAAAAAATATTTTGATTTCTGCACGATGCAGGCTCATTTGCCTCGAGGTATGAAAACAAACGAATCTTTAGTTGTACTTGGATTTTGGCCTGGTAAATACTGCAGACGCTGATCTTGTTCCAAAAATTTTGAAATAAAAATCTGAAACTGTTAATATATTTTTGGCTGGGCTTCTTCTTCTGGAGTTAAATGCTCTGAAATGCTTTTAAATGTTTTACTGTGAGGAGTTTTAGCTTGTTAAATAAGAACGTTGGAGCTGAAATTGACTACATCTGTATTTAGATCTTTGACGGATCTTTCCTGGAGAATTTTACTAAACAAAATTCACAGTCAGAATAAATTGAATACCACTCTGCTGGATGGACAAAACTTATTCTCCCAAAACTCTGAGTATTTGTACCTCTTCTGCAGTGATGTTATCTTTGAGCATGTGTCTGGAAACTCTGAGTTTCTTAATAAAGCTCTTTAAATATTAGTGGTAGTTCCTAGTTCAAATTCCTGGGAAAGGTGGAGTATCTGTATCTTTTTAGGAATGGAGTGAAGCCGCATCACCTGCTGTGATTTCTTCACTTACATTTATTTTCTTTTTTCAAAGAAGACAGCTATGCTTTTAATTACAAAAAATCAATTCTGAGGCTTGATGAAGAATTTAAATAGAGGATGACGTGGGTCATTCCTTTTGGAAATCTTTTCCCACTCTTCCTCAGTGAAGAAAGGCAGTTTGCACACTGATATTTTTCTTTTTGCTGCCATGAGCCCAGACCCACTGTAAATCTACTAAATATTGATCTAACCCCCATCTAGTTTTGATAGCTTTCACACTTTGCAGGGGCAGCAGAGCTGCTTTCTACAGCATAACTCCAGAGAGAGAATGAGAAAAATTCCTTCAAACTGAAGTTGAGGACAAGGAATACAAGCACTAAAACAGACATAAAACTAAATCCCAGAGTACTACTATTGTTAATCACTCTTGAGCTTAGAATATAACAATGAGGAATATTCAAGCTCTTGCAGTTTTGGAGAGAAGAAAAAACAATAACCTGGTGGGAGGATGATGTGCCTGAGCCCTTCATGTAGGAGATGAAGTGAAGTCAACAGCAGCATTATAAATATCAAACTGGCTTTGATGAAATGCTGATGCCTTGAGTTGGGTTACTGAGGGAGGAAAAATCCACCTGAAGCAAATTCCTCAGTCTCTTAGGGCTGAACAAAAGCACAAGTTTCATGCTGAGGTACACAAACCAAACGTCAAATGAAACTATAAGCAGTCTCCAGGGCAGCTCTTGCATGTTTAAATGATTAAACTTGTGATAAAATCAATTTATTAACAGCTATGTATTATTCTAGAGTGTGTACGTAGATAAAAAATCTATTTATTTGAAATACTGTGTTTTAAGACAAACAAATGCTGAGAAATTAAGTATGTAATATTTAGTTACTTATTCTGTAAATAATATAGTGCATTTATTGGGTGAATAATAGAGGCTGAACCAGTTGTATTAAATTGCCTTGCTGGTGCATTTCCTAATATGTATGAGCAAAGATTTTTGAGTCCACTGTTTGATTCTACTTGATGTTGCATTATATTATTGCCTAAGTTGCACTGTTTGTTGTTTGTGGAGGTTTTGGGGTTTTTTTCCACAAAATGCAGCAGAAACGGAGGTCAGGCTTGGAGAAGGCCCCTTGCCAAATAAAAGCAGCAAGAATAGCAAAATATCAGACTGCATAAATGATGTTTGTTCTGTTCCACAGCCCCTTTGCTGCGTGCTCCTTGTCAGAAGCATCACAGTGACCAACAGTGCTTCTACCATACACTTTGAAGCTGCAGAATTTTTGCAGCCAGAGGATGAAATGCTGCTGGAGGGGTTTTAGGGTGTCTGGTATTAACATAATCCAACCAGCCAGGGCACTCCAGAGTTAGGCTGGGTTTGAACCCCTGGCAGGTGAAGGGATGTTAGTTCAGGCCACAGAAAGATCTCTGACCAAAATCATCCTTTTGTTGCAGTTTTTCACGTGAAATTTCTGCTCTCCTTGGGGTGGAATGCTGGCTTTTGCAATAGAAAATAATTAAAGTCTCTCGTCTGCAATAAGGCAGGTCATTAATACTTTGGCTTCCTGCTCCTGTCTCCCCAGCCTCATTTCCCACCTAGATGGGAGGGTCTGGCATTAAATCACTCTGAGCATAATTACATTGAAAATAATTTCAGTGAGTAGTTGGTGCCTCTCCCCAGGGCATTGGATTTTGCTGTTTTCTCTGGTTTTCTTTCCAAGCTGCTCTCTAAGCTTTTTTCAGAAGTGAGTCTTAACATGGTCTCTCTGTGTTTCTGCTGTTGCTTGAATGAAACATTGAGGTTTTTAAGTGACACTTCCTGCACCATGAAATGCAGGATTGCAAATGCATCGTGCCACAGCAATTGCTGCCGTGTGATGAGCTTTGCCTTAGGTACTGTGCACAGGTGTTGAATCAGGCATCATCTAGGACTTGGAAATCAACAGTTGATTCTTATTTTAAGCGTTGTGTGCCTGTCTCTACAGCCTAGAGAGTTACATCTCTCACGTCTGCAAGCCTAAGCTGGTTTTGCAGTCATGGTGCAACATACTCTGTGAAAAAAATGCCTCTGTTGGGATGCACTTCTGGATTTAATCTGCAGCACTGACAACTTTCGTACAAAGATTTCCATTCTGTAATGAATTTGACTTGATTTGAAACCAGTGTAAAGTTTAAAGAAGTCAGTAGCTCAGATTTTTCAGAAGGGAAAACCCCTTAAGGGTTGTTTGTCTTCAAGGTAGCGTCAGGTCACTTCTTGCATAAAGGAGGAAGGTGGAAGTGATCTGGCTTTTCATGGAATAAAAAGGTTTAGGTAGCTCCCTTTTTTATGCCCTTGGGTCCCACATTTTTTATTTTATTTGCAAGGATTATATATTACTTATAATAGAGTAACAACTCAGAAACTTCCTGACGATAGATGCGATCATTTTGATTCTTATTAACGATTCCTTTCTCACTAGCACTGGAGAGAGAACCATTTCCCTTTCCTGGGAAGTGGCTGGGGTTTAAAAGCCAGCATGTTTTTTCCTTTGTCTGCAGAACCTGAACTTCACCGGCTTCCGCAAGATCCTGAAGAAGCATGACAAGAACCTGGAGACAGCGCGGGGGGCGGAGTGGAGGGTGGCCGAGGTGGAGGTGGCTCCCTTCTACACCTGCAAGAAGATCAACCAGCTTATCTCTGAAACAGAGGTGAGGAGGCTGGCCTGGGCTCTGCTCCTCTTTTAGCTAGGAAAAAAAATGGGATTTTGGTCACTGCTGGTTTCTGGAAGTGCTCAAGCACAGGGTGGATGGAGCTCTGAGCAAACCTGTTCTAGTGGAAGGTGGCCCTGCCTGTGGTAGGGGTTTGGAAAATCTTTAGGTCCCTTCCAACCCCAACTATTCTATGACACTGTAATTTCTATAGTGTTTTGCCCTCTCTATAGCTTGTATTTACCACCAAGATGGCTAATAATTGATTTTAAAGTGCCACTTTCATAAATATGGGTATATTCTCTTCAGCTGGTAACTTTTCCCTTGGAAAAGCCCTGTGCAGCCTTAACTTCTGCCGTGTAGGAGCTTGGTGTGCAGCATGGTGAGCTTTCCATGTCTTTATATTTAAAAGAATACTGGGCCAGGGCTCACCTGTGACGTGGAACCCAACCTTTAGTTCTGGTTTTAGTGCATTACCACGTGCTTATCATCCAGATGAACTTCAGTGGTGTGTGTCTTTGTCTCCTCAGGAAGTGGTGACCAACGAGTTGGAAGATGGAGACAGACAGAAGGCAATGAAACGTTTGCGTGTTCCACCCTTAGGAGCAGCTCAGGTGAGAGATGAGGGTTGTGGAGCGAAGCTGCTTCTCCAACTTGTCAAGGTGCCAAATCAGATTCAGCATCTGAATGAAACAGTGGAAATAATTGATGTGAGCGTGCGTGGGGCACGGCCACATAATCTGCTTTAGTTCCGGAAGGTTTGGAAATAGGTTACTACTCCTAATGCATGCAGACAAGGTAATGAAGGGAGGAGATAAATGGTAAAAGGAAATTTGTGCTAATAAAAGCATATGCTTAGTGTTTGTGTGGTCTGGAATATTTTTCAGGGGGCACTGAGATGCCCAAGCTCTGTTTCAATATGGCAAGAATATTACAGAGCATCTTCAGGTTAAAAAACCTCACTTCAAGAGCAAGAGTGCAATCAGGGATCAGGAGCTTGTGTTTCTGATTTTAAGTTTGCTCTGCAAATTAATCTGACTGTGCTGATGATAACCTGTTTACCTCACCTTAATTCTGCCATGGCTTTGTTCACAGCCTGTACCAGCCTGGACTACATTCAGGGTTGGATTGTTCTGCGGGTTGTTCATTGCACTGAACGTCACTGTCATACTTTCAGGTGGGTATCCTGCCATGCCTCGCTTTGAGTGTATTCTCATCTCTTAGGGAGGGCTTGGACCTGGGTATTCTGGGTTAAATCAGAGTCATGTCACGTTGGTGTGAACTACTAGTTCTGCTCAGCAGTAGGTTGTGGTTTTTCTCATGTTATGTATGTGAATTTCGAACACAAAAAGCCTTTTCTTCTGGTTTCGTCCTGATTTTTGGAGTGGTATTCTGAGGGTGCAACGTCTGTGTGTAAAAGCAGATTTTTGTTGTCGTTCTGTGAACACGCAGCCCGTGCCCACCTTGAGACAGGTGCTTGTAGAACTTGAGCTTTGCATGGTATTGACTCCCTAAAGAAAAGACCAGCAGACACAGAGCCTTGTGACCAGATGCCACTAGGGATGGAAATCAGGAATTCATGTGGAAATTCCTAGGATTTCAATGCCTGGAGTCTGTTAATGGAATTAATTGACTTTTTTCTTATTGGCGGATGTTGGCAAGATTGTTTAAAAGCTACAATAAATGGGTGCATATCTCAGGCCCTGGCTTTATTCTGCTTTGTGCAGCCTGAGTTTGGCCCCTGATTAGAGTAAGAACCACGTTAGTGCTGCAGATCCAGACACAGAGCTTAATCACAAGCGGCTTTACTAATTGTGTATGTGATTTCTGTAGTGTTGTAACTTGCTTAAGCAGTACAAAGGAAAAGGCTTAACAAATCAACTTACGAGCTCTTGCATTAGGGAAAGCCCTTGTCTGTGTTTTTATGACTTAAAAGAATTTTTAATCGGATGTTTCTGTAATTGGATCCAGCCATCTCTTGGGATAAAATGCCTCTGTTTGAGGAGCTGTTTGCAGTGCTTCCCCTTTGGTCTTCCCATGGTAGAGGCATGAAGTTGACCCATCTGCATGAAGGGGCTGTTTAATGTGTAGAAACTGTTCTTTATTCATTGTTTCTGTTACTTAAACATTTGATCTCTGTGTGAGATGCAAATATGATTGAAGCCAGTTGTGTTTGCTTTCCCTCTCGGTGCCAAGAATGAAAAAGTGACGCAGTTGTGAGAAGGAATTCATAAAAATGATTATATCTCTAAAGCAGGTGTTACTAACCCAGTGTGGGTAATAGGTGTGTTGTATCAGCAGGCATGATCTGATAGCTGAACATTACTGCAGATATTGGGCAAAAACCTGGATTCCAAGTGCAAAGTGTGCGTTTTTTATTGGCTCATACTTTGCCAACCTCTCAGCTGCTTTTGCCAAATTGTTTCTATGATTTGATCAGCTAAGATGGGATTTTAGTGTTCTATGTGGAGAATTTGTGAAACAGCATCAGATCATGGCTTCTGTCAGTAACCCAGTGCTGTACTGCCTGATTTGAAAGCTACAGCAGCAGCATTTTACAGACGTGGGTTCATCATCACTTGGGGTCTGTTAAAGGCTGCAAAGCTACAGGTGGATCCCAGGAGGGTGTCAGCCTAAAGAGGACAAATTTTGAGGCTTCACTGTTTCTGCATGGGCTTCCCTAGGTGCCAAGCTAGTGTGTAAGTGAGGCTGGAATTTCACAGAAATGTGCATTTGCTTTATTAACCAGAAACCTGCCAGGTTTCATGCAAAATCTCAAGCCCTTGCTGCTCTTGTTTAAAAATTAGGCTGCCATTGGACTTTTCACCAGGGATATTTTCACTTCTTAGTCAGTATTTTTGGGGCTGCTCTGCTCTGTTTGGAGTTTTGACCAGATGACCCATTGTGGTTCCTTCCAACCTTACCCATTTTGTAATTTCCCTTGGTTTTCAGGTAAAAATTTGAAAATCTTTTTACAGTTCCACATTTAAGACTCATTTCTTTCAGCTTCTTTGGAGGTGTGTCATTTCTGTCCAAAAGTTGACTCTGTTTTGCCTGAATCCAAGAGGCTAAGTTTTAAATTTAAAGCAGCAGTTCTGGAGTCACTGTTTCTTGCACAGCTTTTTCTCTGTAAGTTATGTAGTATAAAGTGTAGATGCTGAACACATGGAATTCCCTATGGATTTGCTTTCTCTGAAAAAAGTTTGAAAAACTTGGGGCTGTAATTTAGGCAGGTGTGTGGGAGTAAATTCTCACCTTCAGATCTGTAAAGTGCATGTTCTTTCTTTTACCCCTCTTAAAAAGCATGTGGGTGAGAAACTCTCAATGAAACTAAAATTGAGGATTGAATAACTGTATTTTATTTATGCTTTTCTCATAAAACCTGTGTCTAGTGACCAGAGGAGACAATCCTTTGCAAAGAGGTTTATGCTGGAGGAAGCTGCTGCTGTATAAGGCTGTTCATTGTTTGAAATGAAGCACGTTTGTTTCCAAACCCCTGAAGACTGAACAAAGGAAGCAACAGGCTTTCCAGCACTGCTGCCCTGTGCTGGGATTTCTGTTTGGGTGGGGCTGGGTGTTGTATGAATATGTATTGCATTACCATTGTACTGAGCTCGGTGATTAGTCGGGTTTAGCATTGTTTTAAATGCTGTAAATGGTTCCTCTTGGTTTTGTGGGGAGCTGAAGTGTTTGTGTATCTGTCTGTTGGGATTTCATCTCTATTAAAACAGAATATTTAAGTGCCTCTGGTCAGATTTATGCTGGTGCTGTCCCTCGTGCCTGTAGTGTGAGGCAGGGACGCTGCTAATGACTCGATTACAGCAGCTGGAAAGGGAATTTTCCCCAGAATACTCCTAAATCCTCTGACAGGCTAGGCAAAAACTCCTCCACTTGCTGGAACTTGCAGTTGTGTACGTGTGTACCCTGTTTTCTCAGGGCACAGCCAAACATCTGAGAACCAGGATAAAGCCTTGCTTTGTCACACGAACCTCTGCTATCCCTAAAGTCCTTCCTTTTTTTTTTTTGTCTTTGCCAGGTGTGGCTTTTATAGATGGACCAAATGTGTGGCCACTGGTGAGAATCTATCGAGGTGGCTTTCTCCTGATAGAATTCCTCTTTCTCCTGGGTATCAACACGTATGGCTGGAGACAGGCTGGAGTCAACCACGTCCTCATCTTCGAACTCAATCCCCGCAGCAATTTGTCCCATCAACATCTCTTTGAGGTGAACAGGAGGGGTTGTAGGAGTGGCTGAGCCGAGCTGAGGATCAGCAGGATAAATCCTGCGCCGTTTCCTGGCAAGGACTCCTAATACAATTAGAAGAGGAAGTTGCTGAAGTCTGATTAGATTACAGGATTGAGCACTGCTCTCCCTTTTCTTCTAATGAGAATACATTGCAGGTTTCGGGGCTGCGTTTTCATTAGGTGTCTGTGTGGGTTTTTTTTCCTGCAGATTGCTGGTTTCCTGGGCGTTTTGTGGTGCCTGAGCCTGCTGGCATGTATATATGGTAAATTCACCTACATCCCCATGCAGGTGAACCCACTCATCTTGTACGGCTTCATGTTGCTTTTTCTCATCAACCCTACCAAAACCTTATATTACAAGTCCCGTTTTTGGCTGCTCAAACTATTGGTAAGTGTCAAAGCTGGTTTAAATGAATAATTTTTTTTTTTAAAAGGTGTGGCTGAGCAGTAGCTGTGAAGTGTGTACAAGTGTCACTTACCCTCAGGAAAGAGGGATGCTGGGGGGTGCTTATACCTCTGTGATTTACAGAGCAGACCTGGTCAGGTGTTGCCTGCAGATAGTTTTTGAGGATGGGTTTGCAGAAGCATATTCTGCTTCCTGTACCAGTTGACTTGTTAACCTTCTACAGAAAGCTACTTACAAACTTTTGCATGTATGGAAACCCTTGGGTGTCTTTGCTTGTTTATTCCTTTACCTGGTGAAACAGATTGATTAGAAGTCCAGTGCTCTAAGGCGAGGCTGCATGGGTGCTCCTCAGCCCAAACTGGGGTAGTGCCAACGTTGAGAGGGTTCACTGATGGAGAGAGAACCTCTGAAAAAGTTACTGCCTATAAAATTATGTTCATGGGTGGGGTTTTTTCTCTTTGTGCTCTTAAACAAACTCTTTATTTGAGACCGAGCTCTTTATTTTCCTGTGAGATAAGTCTGGTAAATTCAATGTAAATGTGTTTGCTGCTTCAGTGTTCCAGTTATAGGTGGGAGCTCTGAAAGAACAGTTTTCAGGCTTGCTGGGTGACTCATGAGTTTCTTCCCAAATGGCCGTTTCACATGTTCTTCCCCACCCTGTGCACCCTTTTAAATTGGCTTTAATCAAGTTGGTTCCCCTGATACCACCTTCTTGCTGGCACTGCTCTGAGAGCTTTGGGCAGAAGAGGGTTTGGCTGGCTGGTTTTCTTCGTAGAATCATTTCAACGCCAGTTAAAACAATTAACTTTATCTGGAACACGGCAGAGATGAGCCACAGCTTCATGCTTTGAGGACGTGCGTGCAGGTGTACACACAGTGAATTAACCTCTGTATGCTCACCTCTGTTGTTTGATTTGCTGGCTTACTGCTATTGCAGCTTCTTCCTTTGTGCCTTCCAGCACTCAGCCATCCCTCACAGAGGTACCTTTAGTCCCAAGCCTCATTAGTCTGACTGCTGTCCCCTGGTGTGAGGGGAAGCACTGGATGTGCTTTTTAACCACATGAGCAATATCTGTGCTAATTTACCTTAATATCTTGCCAGGGTGAGATTCTGAGTCTCCACAGAGCTGTTAGGCTGTTTGCAGCTCCTGCCCTGTGCCAGTGATCTCCAGGCTATGCTGCAGTCCGAGATGGAGTTGTAGGATCATGGAATGGCCTGAGTTGGAAGGGACCTTAAAGATCATTGAGTTCCAACCCCTCTGCCACAGGCAGGGACACCTTCCACAATCTCAGGTTGCTCTGAGCCCTGTCCAACCTGGCCTTGGACACTTCCAGGGATGGGGAAGCCACAGCTTCTCTGGGCAACCTGGTCCAGGGCCTCACCACCCTCACAGGGAAGAATTTCTTCCTGGTATCTAATCTACACCTACTCTGTATCAGTTTTAAGCCATTCCCCCTTGTCCTGTCACTAAATGCCCTTGTAAACAGTCTCTCTCCATCAAACCAGAACCATGGAATATCTCGAATTGGGACTCCTAAGGTTCATCAAGTACCTTGAGTGTGCAGAGGCCAATTCATCCCAAGGTCTCCTAGGGAAAAAAAGCTTCATCAAAATGCAAGATCACCTTAATGGTGGGAAATCACATGGTACTTGTGTGGGTAATATGGAAGGAGGAAGGGGAAAGAAGAGGCCAGACCACATAAAGAGCAGCTTTTATTGTGTGTACTTGACCAGCTGGGTGTATCTTATTTCTTCATGCAGCCGCCAGCAGCTCTCTGGGTGAAAGGAGGTTTAAATAGTGCAAGTCTTAGAACTGTGCTGCTCACACAAAATGATGTTTGGTGAGCATTTTTCTTCACATGCTTCATGTGTTTCATTTCCAGCCGAAATGAAATTTGACATATCAGGTGTAGCAGAGCATTAATGGCACTTTCAATTTTTCTGGAACCACATCAGGGGCATGCTTGAGTGTGTTGTAGCATTTCCTCGTGGATCTTGGAGGCTTACTGCCTCCACTTGTGATCGACATCAGCTGCTTGTTGAGGGTGGGATCTCTTGTGCTAATCCCTGAGGGATGGCGATTTACATCAGAATTGATCTTCCTCTGAGTGAAAAAAAGTTATTTAGCCTGTAGTAAAGTCTAATTCCCCTGCCAGGCTCTTCTTTCTTGCCTGTGTGCTTAGGTGAGCATTCTTGGTGCCTCTGCTGCCAGATGAGAAGCCCCTGAGTGCCCTTGTGTGGGCTGGGGAGAGCAGCTTGCCAGGAGGAATCGGATCCAAGCACAGGGAATGGCACCGTGTCCCCCTGCCCACGCTCTCTGCAGGAGCTGAACGGCCTCACAAGTGCAGGGAGCCTGTCTGTGAGAGGTGAAAAGCTAGGAAGTGCTCAGCTCAGCTCAGATATCTGGCATCTCAGCACGAATTAAAAGTGCAGGGATCAGCACCAGGAAGTCTGTGCTCAGGCTGTGCAATTGTTGATAGAGAATCGCAACTGGTTATTGAAACTGAGGTGCAACTGCAGCTTCTGGTATTTTATAGCTTTATCCTTACCTGGAGGATGTTGCAGGCGCTTCTCAGCTGGGAAGCAAGGAGGTGGCTGTGGTACCTGCACTGCCAGCATCCCCTGGAATCAGGGCTGCAGCTCCAGCTGTGCCTGGCACGTGGCATTGGGAGGGTTCAGATGGCAGCTCAGGTTCTGGAGGAGAGTTGAACTCAGATGCCAGTGCCAGATATGTCGTGGATCTATCTGTTGACTCCTCCTCAGCTTTAAGTGGAAAACTTTTACTCTCTTAAAAGTTTTATGCTGTCACCTGGCAGTGCTGCAGTACCTCTCCCTAAATTAAAGAACAAGAATATTACTGTTTCTTATTTTTACGTTTCATTTGCTTAGCTGGTCTTTGTTCATGGGCAAAACAATGGTCTGTGATGAAACAGATGAAGATAGTATCAGGGAGTGTTGGGAAAAGGGAGGAAAGAGCTTTTGCAAGGGAAGGCTGGTGTGGTTTTTGACCTCTGCAGAAGCTCTTCTGCAGCTGGGCACCTTTGAAGACAGTCCTCCCTGAAGGCTGGCCCTGTTTGACCCTTGGAAATAGATGCCAACATGAGCACAGAGCTTTCTGGGTCAAGATCAATATCTGCTTTATGCCACTAACTCTTAATCCCCTATTTGGCTTTGAAATTTTAGGAGCAGAGCCTTAAATCTGCATTACGGGAATGTGTCAGTCCTTTCCCGGGTTTCTGGAGCTGTGCACCCCTCAGGTTAATAAGGAGAGCAGTATAAAAGATCAGTGTTAGGCTGTGCTTTCATTAATTTAAAGGTTCATAAATCCCGGAATGACCGGATGGCGCTGGTGCCGTCTCTGTGAGAAATTGGCCATTAGTAACTATAACTAACCGGGTGGGGAGAGGGGTAATCAAAGGTAATGGAGCAGAAAACTGTCTGCTTTGGAAGGAGCAAAACTGCTGTTCAGGCTTAGAGGGAAAGTGGACTGGGATTGAGGGGGAGTCCGACTGACAGTCAATAGGATTTGCTCTGCCCTCTCTTTAACCCCTTCCCTGCTGGAGGCATTGGCAGACCCAGTAACAATCCTCTCCTTCACAATTTCTAACACCAAAGAGCAACTTGTGAGTTAAGTAAACCAAGGCATGACCAGACTAATGGCTGTGCTGAGGGTCAAAATCTGACTGACATTAAGTGTGAGGGGGAAGGTAAGTGTGGGAGATGTCAATGGACACGATGTAAGTGCCTGAAAGAAAGTGCTGATCAAAGTGAGGGGCAAGGAGAGAAATGGAGCTGTGTAGAGCTCTTAAATGGAGACTGGGAGTTTCGGGGAGAGAGCTTGGTTGGAGGAGACTGGGCTGTTCTGCCAGTAAAAAACAAAAGGCTGGGGAGGGCACAGGAGTAGATGCATACAGGAGGAGGAAAGCAGGAATGTTCTTTGTACTGAAAGTGAGGAGACAGTTATCCTTTTTTGTCAGCAGGAGCAAAATGTCGGTGATAAATCTTCAAGCGTTTCTGTTATTTCCATATTTGTTCAGTTCTGTGATGCTCTGCCACTGCATTTGGATGCCTTTGACACAGCCATGAATTATTCCTGCTTTGTTTTTCCTGACAGTTTCGAGTATTCACTGCTCCCTTCCACAAGGTAGGCTTCGCAGATTTCTGGCTGGCTGATCAGCTCAACAGCCTGGTCGTGATACTTATGGATTTGGAATACATGATCTGCTTCTACAGCTTTGAGGTTCAGTGGGAGGACAATGCTGGACTTCTGGCAGATACAGGTAGAGTAATGCTGATGAGCCCTGTGAATGTGGTCAAAAAACACTGAGCCAGGCAACTTCCTAATTGTCTGTTTCAAGAGGGTTATTAATGGTACAAGAAACTAAAATAATTGGCATTTCTTGTAAACATGGCATTAGAGAGATTCTCCCCTTTCTTACTGCCATCCAGAGAAACGGAATTTCACATCAGTGTTCATTTCCTAATCCAGTCATTTGGTCCGATGTGTATATCCATCAAAGAATTTAGACACAGCGCTCCTGATTGGGAAGAGAAATCCATTTTCCTGGCATTGTTGTTTTATTCCGTAGTAGTTTAACCACCTATTTGCCTTTAGCCTCTTCATGTTGCTCATCATGAGAATCCTGAGCTTGTTAAGCACAGTTTTCTGTCCTGTAGCCTGGTTCTTATGGGCTCCATCACAGAACCCTGAAGCAAGAGAGGGTGGAGAAGCTCCTTAGTGCCACCTCTTATTCAGTTTGAGTTGATGCTGTTCTGCCAGGGCTGTCCATGCTCTGTCTTCTCTTCTTTTCTAGCCAGGAGGGACACAGAGCCGGAGTGTGAATTTTGACTTTGGCCTTCCCAGTGGCAAAACAGTACCTGTCTCCTCATGGATGAGGCTGTTGACTTTCCATTTTAAGCAGTGACTGCTGGCAAATTGTATTGCCTGATGGTTTTGACACTTGCTGAGAGAATTTGCTGTATGCTTCAATAAGCATCAGTGTTCACTTTGTTCTTCCAATCTGTCTGATCTTTCCCTTCATTTTAAAAGACAGTGTTGCGAGCAGCTAAATATTTACTTATTAAAAATAAAATGAAAATACATAAAGCAACTGTGTGCATAACAATTTGTCCTCTTCCAGTCTGAGCAGCGGAATGATAGCACGGTGTTTTGGGATAAATATCAGCTAATAATGTGTCTCCCTTATTGTGAATAAGAGACAAATGAATGTTAGGCAGCGGGGTGTTTGGTTTAGATGTGCTGAGACAACAGAAGAATATGGAGTTCTTAGGGGGTTCCAGGAAAAGCTGAGAGTTTCTTGGTCATTACCTCAATAAAAAGAAGGCTTTCAAACATGGAGGAGGGGACACAATGGCATGGTGGTGTGGTTGCTTCTCATCCCAGTTTTTGAAGCCTGCCTATGCCTTAGCTTTGCTTTTTAAAAAACAAAGCGAAAAATGCCAAACCCAGTCCCATACTGAAATATGTTTTTTCCTATTACAATGCACCAGGAAAACAGGTCAAGGACATCTTGGACAAAGTAGCCTTTTAGAGCTGTCCTGCAGAGTTTCTAAGTGCTCTCCCATTTATGCACAAAAATCCAGTGTCGAAGGCCTTTTGTAATTCCATCCTTAATTTGATTATTCACAGTACCGCCAACAGCACCGAGCACATTTAAAAATAGATGATTTCTAATCTTGCATGTTAGTTATACTGGCAGGACTGAGGGGGTTGGATGGTGATCTGTCTGGATGTGTTACTGATGTCGTGTCACCTGAATACTTCCAGGATGGAATATTGAGCTTCAGGATACTTTGGGCTTCTTGCTGTTTGTGTGCCTCAGTACCAGCTGTTCATGGGGAATCGCTGCCATAAAGTGAAATTGCAGACAGGAAAACAATAGTAGTTCTTAAACTTACTAACTCTTTGCCTTGACAGCTTCAACTCCTGTTTTTCTTGCAGATAATCAGATTTGTAACAGCTACTCCTACGGAGTGAGAGCAGTTGTCCAGTGCATCCCTGCTTGGTTGCGATTCATCCAGTGCCTGCGCCGTTACCGCGATAACAAACGGGCCTTTCATCTGGTTAACGCTGGAAAATATTCCACCACCTTCTTCGTGGTGACATTTGCAGCCCTCTACAGCACTCACAAAGGTATTGGTGATTTTGGAGACTCCTTTGCAGCTCCTGGGGTTTGCCTTTTACACGAGAGAAGCTCAGAATCCGGCATCCCGTTGAAGCGTGAGCTTCTTGTGTTTTGGCACCTGTGAGACATCTCTGGGGAAAGGCAGGGGCCTGCCCAGCTTCTAAAGAGTGTTTTAAGATCTTATTTTAGGTGTTTTTCACATCCCTAGTCTGCTTAGAATTGCACTTACGGAGCGTGGGAGGGAATTTTTAGGTTTCTCTTTTGAAAGGAGAAAACTGAACTACCTGTCAGGTTTTGCTGTGAAGGGAGGTGAATGGGAGGGAGATAAATGAGGAAAGGGATAGCACAGGAAATACTTCTCCCTTAACATTCATGAATATTTAACCTGGATCATCTAAATAATCGGTCCATCATTCCTAAATGTGGAGGCATGTGCAGAGTGCCAGGAGAAAATGCTCTCTCTGATTTTCCTGTGTGATTCTATCCATGTTTTTTCTGCAGCTGGTAAGGAGTTGTTTCCATTCCATTTAACTGCAGATTGAGCTCTGATCCCTGAAGTTCCTCATCTCCCTGGAAACGACAATTACTTGATTCTACTCTTGTTCTAAAGGAAAAAGCTTTTAGTTTCTGCACTTCAGGCAGTCGCCTTGCCTTTCATTGTTCTGAAGCCCTAAAAGCCGTATTCTTTCATTTGAGAATATCTCCCTTCTATATATCCAGAAATTAGCAACCACACACAGTCGTGAGCAATTACCTACCCTGGAATATTCCTGTGGTGAGGCGGGGAGAAGTGTTGAAGGCATGATTCTCGTTAACATGCTGGGATTTTTGGAGGGGTGGCAGGGTTGTTAGAACCATTCCCGTGGCCAAGAAATGTCTGTTTTGACGCAGCTGGGCCCGGAGTCACACTGATGATGTTTGTCAGGCCTCGCATTTTAATGGCAGGGAGGGGCAGTGGCCCAAGCTGGCTGCAGGCTGGGAGTTGGGCTCTGCATCCAGGGCTGCACAGAGAGCTGGTGTGGGAGCATCCTCTGGGAGCATCCCCTGTGCATCTCCTCCCTGCTGCCATGTCCCCAAAGCTCGTTCTTGTTTTAAGTTGTCTGCTCAGTGACATTCTGCAGCCCTGCAGTCCAGTTAGTCACCACTGCCGGAGCCTGGCATGAGGCACGGACAGATTGCCCGACTCCAGAGTCACTGCTCATGGCTTTCGTAGCCAGAGCTGCTCTGGGGAGGCTGACTAATGCTCCTACCTCCTTCAGGGGGACATGCTGCCAGAGCCTTCCGTTGGGGTAGGGTTGGAGCCGAGAGGAAAACCAGCCTCTGTCAAAATGTCCTGTTGAGTTTGACCTCTTTCCGCTGCCCTTGAAGTTTTCCATCCGTGCCAGCATCGCTACCCCGTTTTTTGTCGCTGCCACACATAACTGGTATCCCCTTTCCCAGCCTGGCAGGGAGTGGGCTCTAATGAGGTGTTTATGAGCCTTGTTCCAGTTGCTGTGAGATGTTCCTGCCTCCCAGCTTTTGTCTGTCTGGTTTTGTCAGCGGGGGTCAATGGCACAGTAGTTGTTGGTGTCGTAAAAAAAAATTTGGAAGCTTCGCGGCCTTTGGAAATTACACGTTAGCACAGATTTGTAAATGTCACTGCGCTGGGCTTTTCACAGGGCTGCCTAAAGCCCTGGGCATGTCCCCTCAGGCCTGTAGGCCTGTTCCCATCCTGCCATAAATGCACTTTCTAGTGTGCTGTACCTGTTAAGAAGCCAATTTTATCGAAGTGTTTTTCATGGATTCCCAGTTCAGTTGGAACGTGGAATCAGATGGTCTATCATCAAGTTGTTATGATGCTACTGCTGAAAATAGATGTGCTGCTCGCCCACACCTTCTCTGTGTCTACCCAAGGATAGCAAACACCCATCTCTTACCTACTAAACATCTCTTGGGGGAAGCTGTGTGTTCTGAAGAAAGCGCTGCCCAAAACAGGTGTCAAATTGGTGAAGATCCTTGCTCCTCAGACCTACTCTAAATTTCAGTAACAAACCTATTAATTGCTGTGGTGTCAAGAGTTTTATTTAAACAGTCTTCCATGCCTGTGCTTGCAAGCCTGTGACTTACACCTCTGGAATGACAGCTTTTGGCTGCCAGGAGAGGAGGGTAATCCGTGGCCTTTCCTTGGGAGGTCAGGTAATGGACACCAGTGCCTGTTCTCCACTTGGGAGGCCTGGGGACATCACAGCCCTCTAAGAAGTCTCATCTTCCTCCCTTCATTTGAACACTGGATAATTTGTAGCTGCTCTGTGGGTTTTAGCTTGTGCCTGCCAGGGGTTTGAAGATGGACTGTGTGGTTGGGAGGGTTCGCTGGTGTGGAAAGCAGCTAATTCATCCACAGTGCACTAACAGCACTCTGTGTTTTCCTGTGCTTGCTGCTGGAAAACAACTCGAACTAAACAAATGTACAAATGCCACCTTATTATGTTTAAGTGATGTTTCTGTTCTAGTCTTGCATGGTATTCCCTACTCCAAACCTCCTGTAGTGAAGGATCCCCCCTGGTAGCAGCATGTACTGTGGGCTCTTGACAAGTATCTGTTTCTCCAAAATATCCCTGTTTAATAATTCATATTGCTCAGGCAGTGCATGATTTCGATTCTTTCTTCCCTCAGAGAAGCCATTTCTTTACTTTCCTTCCCTTGGATTTAGATGCAGGGTGCAATTTTCTCTGCTAATTGCAGTTTGGATGTCAGACCGCTAAGATAGCAAAGTGAATTCTGTTAGGTTTTTGCTCCGAAACTTGCAATCCTGTTGGTCTGGGACTTGACCAGTTTTACAGGGGTAACTCCAAGCTGTCATCTCGACAGTCAGGTATCTCTGGGATTAGTGAAGCAAACGGGAGAGGAGCTACCCCAGAACATGAGACTGCAGCAAGCAGTGGTGGCATAGACGAGTGCTGACTCCAGCAAACACAGCCACGTTTCAGGGACGACAGCAACAACACGAGGACAACTGTTGCTGAGCTCCCAGAGGAGGAATCCTCAGTATTTTTAGATCTCCCAAAGGAATGGGAAGCAAAGGCCGTGTTCTGTAAATAAAGTGCTGCGGGGTGTGTTTGCTCAGGCAAATGAGGCGTGGCTGTAACTCGAAGCTACCTGGCAGCCGGGGTGCCACGGTCCCTGCCCGCTCTGTCCCCTTCTTTCCCACCCTTGCTTTGCACTAAGGAGCTCAGTGCTGGCATTAAGTTCCCTGCCAGTGCTGAGTAGCTTTCCCCAGAGCCAGCCAACAGGGTATTGCATTGCCTTATTTAATCCCTGAGGAAACCTGCGTGCTGCTGGGGAAGCAGATGATTAAGCCCAAGCCCGCGGCGGAATATTCACCCTGAGTGTGGTGTTGTTTTGACACACAACTGCTTTCTGCTGTGTTTTCACTCTGCCAAAAGCAGATGTGCTTTGCTTGACAAGTGCACCAGTGAAGCAGCTCCCACTTCAGTCCAGCTTATCACAGCATTTGCAGAATCACAGGGTGGTTTGGGTTGGAAGGGACCTTAAAGATCATGGAGTTCCAGCCCCCTGCCATGGGCAGGGATGCTTTCCAGTATCCCTACACTATCCCAGGTTGTTCCAAGCCCTGCCCAACCTGGCCTTGAACACTTCCAGGGACGTGTTGCACAGCTTCTCTGGACAACCTGTTCCAGGGCCTCACCACCCTCACAGGGAAGAATTTCTTCATAACATCTAATCTAACCCTGCCCTCTGTCAGTTTGTAGCCATTCCTCTTTGTCCTGTCACTCCAGACCCTTGTCCAGAGTCCCTCTCCAGCTTTCTTGGAGCCCCTTTAGGCACAGGAAGGGGCTCTGAGGTTTCACCAGAGCTATCTGGTCACCTCTCCAGGCTGAACACTCCCAGCTCTCTCAGTCTGTCCCCATAGCAGAGGTGCTTCATCCCTCTGAGCATCTTCATGGCCTCCTCTGGACTCACTTCAGCAGGTCCATGTCCTCCTTACATGGAGGGGATCCCAGAGAGGGAAATCCACGGGCATCCCTTCTTGTATGAATTGTACTTGCATTAAAGAAGGCACACTGACATACCTGGAATAGCCAGCTTTGGTTTCACTCCTCACTCAGACCTGACTCAGGCTGTGTAAGATAAGGTTGTTATATTTAGGTGTTCAGCTCTTCTGAGAAATAGTTGTGTTGTACCACTCAAGGAGTGCTGGTCACTTATTAACCTTTAGTCATGATTTATGCTCCAGCTTTATTCCTTTTAAAATGAGACATCGGGGTTTTGCTGCTGACAATTTTCTCACACCTTGATGCATCTTGTTCACATGGTGTCATTGGAAATACGAAAACATAGATTTGGCTTCTGTGCTTGAAGATCTGAGCTTCTTGAGTGCCTCTCTTTCATGATTTTCTTGGTTTGTGGGATGTGCTAGTTCAGCGTGACCATTTTTTGTTTGCCTTGCTATTGGGTTAAAATTGGCTCTGCAGGATTTTATCCTTTAACTGAAAGGCAGGATGGTTTATGGACACGGTCAGTTTGATTCACACACCTTATTCAATGAAATCCTTGCGGTCTGAGTAGTATCCTGCTATTTATTAACCTCTGAATGATTCCAGAGTTAATCCATGTGGCCTGGAAACTTGAGTAAGCATCTCCTCTTCCATCCTGCTCCCACGGTTTTTCCAGGTACTTCAAGTGAGCGTGCTGAACACCAGTTGTCATTGGCTTGGGGTGCCCTGGAGAGCCCTAGGTCGGTCTAAGATAATGGAACTGCCATGCACTTTCTCATTAAACAGCCCAGGAAATTGGCAGTAATTAAAAATACGGAAGTTAACTAAATAGGGCTGTCTCTAAAGAGCAGTGCTTCTGTCTGTGCTCTCACCATCACTTCAGAAAGAGGCTTCTCTGCAGTGATGTCTAATTCATGGTTTTTAAAGGCAGCCCTAGGAGAAAAGGGCCAAGGAATAGAGATGTGGAGTGTCAGGGCGAGAGCCACCCTGCGATTAATGGCTTTTGCAGGAAGGTGTTGGACCGTCCCTTATTAATAGAGAGGTTCAACCAGCTCTGACCAGAGGAAGACGAATGGGAAATGTGCTGTTTTGGAAAATGCAGTGGAAGATTCCCAGGTCTCATACCTGCTGCCCACTCCTCATTAATCACAGCTTCGGCCGTTCCCAGCGGTGACACCGCGTTCCCAGCGGTGACACCGCGTCACGCTGGGACAGATCACTGGTTCTCCCACAGTCTGTCCCCATGCAGGGCCCTGAGAAGGGCTCTGACCTCCAGGGAGAGATGGTGGTGCCCAGCAGGATGGGGCACAGGCTGGGGTGACATCCAGCTGTGCCACTGGGGGCTGCAGGAGGTGCCTGGCTGCACCTGAGCTCTGTGGGTGGTGGGTTGTGTCACTTAGCCCTTGTCACTGCTGTGTTAGAAGCTGCAGGTTGCAGCCCCCGTGGAGTGAGGCTGCTGGTGGGTGGGACAAGGAGGCACTGTGATCCTACATGCTTACAGCAGGAGACGGTGAGGTGATGTGAGAGCTGGGACTAAAATGACACCAGTGCAGCAATGTATAGTCCCCCAGCTGAGATAGATAATTTCATTTTTAGGGGGTGGGGCAGGGGAAAATAAGTGAACCTGTAGAATTTTCATAAGCACAAAAAAAAACCCAAACCAAAAACAAAAAAACAAACTCACAAAAGAGTGAAGCAAGTAGGATTCGTGAGATCCTGTTCCCTCACTTCTGTGTTGGTACAAGACCTCCCATCTCTCCCCCTCTTCCTCAGCGCTGCAAGAGCTGTCAGCATTTGATTTAGGTGTCACAAGAGCGTTACAGAGTGCTTGGATTGACCTCTTGAAGTAAAACAAACTTTGTAATGGGATTAACTGGCTTCTTTCTTAATACTTGCCGTTTTCACACGCCTTCCCTTAGCACTGGCAACTCCACCAGGATGATTATTCGGAGCCAAAACATGCACCGTCTGTCACATTGCTGTGAGCTAGGATGAATTTTTGTCTGCAGCCCTGTCATCCCGTGCCCAGGAGGCCTCCAGTAATGAGTTGTGTTCATTAGGCAGTCTTTCTGATCCTTTCCATCAGAGCGGCAGCAGTGTCATTAGTGAGGAATCAGGAGGCATTGCCGTGGGCAAACATTTCCATCCCGGCCTCTGACCTCCTCCCGGCTTTGACGTGGGGCTCCGTGGTACCCTGGCTTCTCCTGGTTTCCTGGGAGCTCCTCGGATTGCTTAGACACCCATCCCGCTGATGGTGCTTGGGGTGGAGCTGGGAGGAGCAAGGAGTAGTATCCCGGGAATGCTGCGGCAGGAGCAGGGCGGAGGTGCCGGTAAGTGAGCAGGGGAGAAGAGCAGAGACAGCAGCCCCTGCTCGGTGGGGAGCCTGGGAGCGGGAATTCAGGATGATTTCGGCAACTCCCTGCGCACAAACGAGGCGTAAAATCCCACCGGGAAGTCTTGCTGTGCTTTGTAGGTCTGCAAATGTGAGAGGGGACATCGGTGGTGACCTCGGCACCTCAGGGCTCCGTGATCTGTGCGTTTGCTTCCTCAGCTGAGAGGAGGTGGGGATTAATAGCTGGGATTTGGGAAATGGACCACGAGTAGCATTGTGTCGCTTATTATGCCTTTGTGTTAAAGGTGGCCGGGGAAATGGGAGTGCTAATGAATGAGGTGTAAGTAAAAAGGGTGACCTACTGATATTTCATTGCACAGGCACTCAACGGGGGAAGCCTGGCCTTTTTTTTTATGGAACATTTTAAGAAAAGCAAGGGGCTGCTTTTCTTAAGCAGTCTTCCTGTCAGATACACACAGGTCTGGAGTCTGTGGTGGTGCAGAAATGCAGGAGATGCAATCATGTAACAATTCTTCTTTCTTGGTCGCTTTTAAAAGAAGTGAATTTTGAAAGAATCTGCCATTGGATGTCAAAGCACTGTAGAGGTAGCAGATCACATTGTGTCCCCATCCCCAAATTGTCCATCAAAGGCCCTGATTACCATGCTATTCATTTCTGATGGTGAATCCAGATACTCTTATTAATGAGACTTGTGGCAAATGCTTTGATTGGAAACCCCATCCTTCTGGAGGTGGTGATTAAACTTCCCCTAAGAACACTTCTCAAAAGCTACAGGAGGCACTGGAAAGGAACCAGCTCAAATCTCAGCCATGACTGATATTCTTCCTCCTGTTAGCAGGTAAATCACACTTGTCTGTTTTTGCAAGGTACAAGCCATGAGTTTGCTGCCGTGTCTTGAAATTAGACACAAACCAACGCAAACCTGCAGAGGGTTTTTAATCCAAACACGATTTTGGGATTTCCCTACTCTACAAACGTAGCCTCCTGGCTAGAAGAAGATGTGAGATGTTGCCTCTTGACAGTTCTTCGCTGCTGCTTTGCTTAAATTGTGCCCGGAGGCGATTGCAGAGGTTTGCAATATTCCAAGGGAAGGTTCTTATGGAAGAGTTGGTGTTTGGCAGAGCCCATCAGCGCACGACGGCGAGTCCCGCGTGTGCTCCTGTGGCTTATTTTTGCCTTTTAACTGCATTAAGTCCCCTGTCATGTCCTGGCTCTGCCATTGATCAGTGCTAAACAGCAGGACGTGCTGGCTGGGCAGAAAGGCAGCACTACCCGCTCATTAAGATATCTAATTACTGAGGGGAGAGGTAATGCTGTGCTTCGAGCGCTGAGGTGTTAGACAAATGCTTGGGGATGTCACTCTGATGGCAGTTCTTATGTAGATAAGTCACTTCTGGCTGTCACCCCACTCTGTGGTGTGCTGGGATGGAGTTAATGGGCACACACCATCCCTAGGCGTGCTCAGAGCTGCGCTTGCCTTGCACGCCAAACACATTCGTGCTTTGCTTCTGCTTAAATCTGTGATTGAGGCTGGCTTTGGCGAGCCTGGACCAAGAGTTGTTCAGCTGGCAGAGCAGTCGGTGTTCTGTGCAGCAGGGCTTACCTGGCCGTGTTCCCTGATAACCTCCTGCTTCCTCCAGCTTTTATCAGAGCGCTCCCCATCAGCACAACCCGTGGCCAGCCGCGGTGGGTGACAGGCCAGGAATGCTTATCGAGGGCCATTGTGCTCTTATCCAGCCCTTCAATAATACATGGCATTGATTTTTGCTGTGTTGAATACTATATGGTGTTTACATTCCCCGGAATAATTCAGCAGGGTAAACAGATAGTATTCTTTGGAGGTAAAGTCAATATTAACAGCGTTCGGGAGAGCACTCGCTGTCTCTCTTTGATGGAAAGCAGCCTTTTCTCTTGCCTGTGCTTCGAAGGGGCTGTAATTTCTGCAGAGCAGTGTTCCCTCAGAATGCCAGTCAGATACTGTGGCCCCTGGGGCTGCTTTGGGGATCCAGGATATTGCCTATCAGCAGTTTTTGCAGGCAGTAAATTCTGCTGCTGCAAGTGCCTTTGGCTGTTTTCTGGGACTGTGGCCATTCACAGCTTCAGTTCAAAGGTGGAAGCCATCCATTATTTATCTAGTTGACCTTCTGGAGCAATTTGAGGTGTATTTGTGCAGAGTATCTGCTGGAATTGCACGTTACAGGGTAAACTGAGGATGCTAATAGAAATTCTGTGGTGAAGGCTGCAGGCAGCTCCCGTGGCTGCTTCCCACAGGCTTTGTGGCAAGTGGGAATGGTGGACTCAGCCTCTGACATAACTGCACACCTCCAAACTGCAATGTGAGCCCTGAAATCAGCCCATCCTCAGGGTTAGAGCTGCACCTACAGCTCCAGAGGTTTTGTGCTGGTGCTGTTTTGTCCCACACCTGCTGCTTGGAATGACAGCAGCTCAGGAAGTTGTTCAGGTGGTGCAGCCCTTTGGGGTGTGGAGACCCTTCGTGCCTCTCTTGGGTGGATGTCACTGGTGCCGTGGGGTATGGAAAACTTCATCCTTTTTCCTTCCTGGAGAGCTTGAGATCTTCCAGGTGTCCAGAGTGCTTCTCTCATCCAGAGACTCTCTCCCCCTCTCATGGTTTTCGGTGTTTTCTAGCGCATCATCAAACAAAGAAAAAAACCCACAGGATGAAACAGTTCCTGCTTAAATAGACCCTGACATCATCATAAATATGCAGAGCTCTGTGTTGCTCCTGGAAAACCGGCAGGCCAGGAGTTGATGGAGCCTCTGGGCAGAATATGAATGCCTTGATTTTCTCTCCCCCTGAGCAGCAGTGGAGAGGGCTGCAAGGACCAGCCAGCAGAGACCCAGCTATAATTGCTTGCCTGGAGCAGTAACATATTTCTGCACACCATCTGAATACCAATGAGGACAGAAGGAAGGAAGGTATCAAACAGAACTGCAGGCAGGAGGAAAAGGAAGATAAGTGATTAAAGGAAGGACTCGGAGGCCAAGACTGAAGACAATAAGCTACTTCTGATTAGGGCATTTTACCAGGGAGTGATTTGGGTTTTTAATGAATTTTTTCAGGAGCTGAATGCCTCGCAGAGCTGGTTGGTGAGAAAGGGAGCAGGAGCAAGGGGCCAGCAGTGTGACCCCAGGTGCCACTGAAAAGGCTGCAAAACAAAAAAGTATTGCAAAGATAGAGGCAGGGAGAGGGAACTGAGCCCAGGATAACTTAACTGAAAGCAAGCCCATCCTTTTAGAGATTGGTGAGATTAGATTTCTCACTTGGGCCTTTTCCTTCCCAGTTCTCCCTTCTGTAGCTGCTCACAAGAACCTGTGCCACGTGCTCTGGGATGACCCTGCTCGAGCAGAGAGGTTGGGCCACTGTCCCTTCCAACCTGAGCCACTCTGGGATCTGGGTTTGAGCAGTGAGAACCTTTGAAATCCCCTTCCTGAGTAGTTGCCAGCTTAGGATAGGGTTTTGTTTGCCCCTAATGTACTTGGAGATGATAATCAGAGGGCAGACCAGCCCCTCCATAACCACAGAACTCCAAAGGAGCTGCCCAGCAATGCTTCCCTGCTCTTCTCCCTGCACCTGCAGGGCACAGCTCAGGCCAGGGGTGTGATGCATGGTGCTGGCTGCACTGCCTTCTCCGTGAAGGTGTGGAATAAGACGCAGTTTATTTGAATTCTGTCCTTAAGGGGGAAAAAAAAAAAAAGAACCAAACCCAAAGCAGCATGATGTAACTTTCAAGCCTAAGGTGAGAGGAAGCACTGCAGCATCACAGGGTGTTTTGGAGCATTTTAGGTGCTTTGAAAGCACATACGACCCATGAACTGCCTCTGAATTATCCTTTAGGGTCTGGTAGTGGGAACTAAACATGGAGATCTAATGAGCTAAAAATAATGCTGGAAAGAACAGGCTTAGTGTCTCATGAGTCACCGAATGTCAGCATCTGCCCTTTCTTCCTGAAATAATGTCATGGAGGCTTTGGAGGAGCTGGGGCGGGGGGGCGGGGGGCAGGAATGAAACCTGGCAGTGCAGCCCTCATTGCTAAGCTCCAAAATCCTCACCTGTGTCCCTTTCTGTGGGCAGCTGCAGGTTAAAAATAGCCTAGGAGAGGCTGTTTCCAGGCAGCAGCAACAGCAGCAGCGTTTGAGGTACCTGGGCATCCGAGCCCGCGTTCCGCAGGACGGGAGCGCTGCTCCTGGCTGACGTCATGGCTCTGCAGGGACCAGGATAGTGATGCTCGACCCGTGCCTTGGCCAAGCTGAGCGTGTGGGCTGTGCTCAAAGGCTTCCAGCCTTGCCCCAAAGCTGGGAAGCTGCTCAGACCTGGGAGCTGCAGCGATCCCGTGCCCTTTCCCCCCCCTTTTCACCACTCATGCGTTGCTGCATGAGTGGTGTTCACAGGGTTTGCCTTAGGGGGTGTTTTGAGGGGGGAAGGAGCGTGTGGATTTGACCTATATCCTGCACATCGTGTCCAGGAAGCCTGAAAGGCGTAACGGGAGGAATGTACTCTCATTTTCACCTCCATTAATTTTATCGGATTGCCGCGTTACATTTAGATCGTAATTGCTAGAAATACAGAGGGAAGGAGAGGGCAAATTGCCCCGTTGCTCCCTGGCTGATCAGCTGCAGGGATTCTGTTGTTTTAAAGCCAGATATATGGGAAAAGGTGCTGTCGTGTACTGTGGCATTGGGCTTGGGCTGAAAACATCTTTTTCGTACTGGAAATGTTATTTGCTTTGTTAGAGAGAATCTGTGAATGAGCAATTGCTGAGGCTGCACAGGAAGGAGAGATTCCTGCTAGCAGCCAGGTGCAAAATGTCTCGGCCTTCCAAAGCATCATAATGTGTTTTATTTGTATGAATTTTTTGAGCCAGCTTTTCAAAAGCAAACAGAATTACCAGCTCTGTTTGGTTTTCCCCCAGCCAGCTGACGTAGGGAATTGTAGCCGTACAATTGTAGGGATTGTATATTCCTGTACTGCCCGTGCTCTTCAGGCTTTTAGCGCGCTAATTCACAGTTGTTTATGTTAAAACAAACGAAAATATTTTCTTACCAAGCCCTCCTGACTGAGCTCTGCCTCACTGCTGTATCCTTCGTGCGAGCCCCACGTCCTTTGCGAAATGTGGCCCTCAGCTTCCACCTGCTGTTCAGAGCCAGAACGGCAGCTCTGCCGTAAGCCCAAGAAAATAAAAGTCATGGAATATCCTGAGTTGGAACCCACAGGGATCATCGAGTCCAGCTCCTGGCTCTGCTCAGGACCATCCCCAAGAATCCCACCGTGTGCCCCAGGGTGTTCCCCAAACGCTTCCTGAACTCTGGCAGGCTTGGGACTGTGACCCCTTCCCTGGCAGCCTTTTCCAAATATTTGGGTAAATTTCAATCCCAAGTGCTGAAAGCTGAGTGAGATGAAGTGGAATTCAAATAACAATATAAAGCAGGTCTTGCTAAGGCTTTTTGTTTGGCTCAGGTAAGTATTAGATGTATTTTCCCAGAACTTGGATAAAAGAGGTGATTTCCACTGCTCAGATCAGGCAGTTTATAGCTGTTTTAAAGAAGGATTGTGCTCTCAGTTCTACAGAAGTGTGTTATTCTTCTCTTTTCCAGCTAAAAACCACAGTGACACCCAAGTGTTCTTCTACCTGTGGATTATCTTCTGTTTCATCAGCTCTTGCTATACCCTCATTTGGGACCTGAAGATGGACTGGGGTCTCTTTGACAAAAATGCTGGTGAAAATACCTTTCTCCGAGAAGGAATTGTCTACCCACAGAAAGTGCGTACGCAGCCTGCTCTTACCTTAGGACAGGCTTGTAACGTTTTAACCAAACTTGCTGAGTTTAGAGCATGTTGCAGTTGGCCACTGGAGCATCTCAATGCTACAGGCTGGGATTTTCCAGCAGTAGAGCTGATTTGCTTCCAAGACATCATTTCTGTTCGTTTTGCTTGAGATCGAACAGCAGATTTTGTAGCTTCCCGAAGACCTGACGAGGTCTTTTTGGTGCAGAACATTTGTTGAGCTGTTTTGTTCTTCTTGTTCCTCAGGCATACTACTATTGTGCCATTGTAGAGGACGTCATCCTGCGTTTTGCGTGGACCATCCAGATCTCCCTCACTTCCATGCAAATCTTTCCCTACGCTGCGGACATCATTTCTACTGTATTTGCCCCACTTGAGGTGTTCAGGTAAGGCTGCTGGGCTGAGCAGCTCATTTCTCTTGGATTTATGTTCACATTTTTAATTCTGTCACATCAGCGTGGGGGGGAGGCGCCTGGATCCTTGAGCATGGGTTATACTGGTCTTTATTTCAAGGAGACCAGGATTAACAGAATATTTAATCCGAACAGGGTGCTGAGTGAAGAAGGGGGTAGGGGGGCTCTGCCACAGTCTGGAGCTGAGTCCTGCACACTGAGTTTCCAGTTCCTCCTGAACTGTGAATTTCTCCTTGAAACTTCCAGTTGAAACTTCCCTTGATCCTCAAGTTTCCAATTTTCAAACCTCTGCTTCTTTTCCAAATGTTAATTTGTATTCTGCGTCATCGATTTGGATCCTGCAAGGTTCCAGGACCTTTAAACACCTTTACTGGAGCTGCAAACCCACCCCCACAGCTTCCTGGGAAGAACTTGAAGCTGACCCTCCCTCATGTAGATGCTGGAGGTGGCCTTTGGCTTGTAATGCCCGGTGCCTCCGTGCTGTCCGTATTAGGGCTGTCATCATTAGGATAAGGAATAAACCTGGCAGGTTCTGCTGTTCTCCATAGGACAGATGTTGCAGCAGGTGCTGCAGCACTGGATGCTTCTCCATGCTCCCATTCCAGGAGGCACTTTTATCCATGAGAATTGGTGCTATCCAGGTGCACACCCCAGCGCTTTGCCAAACGCAAAAGGGGACAGTTGGTAATTACGCAGTCGATAATTCTCATTTTTCTCTCTCCACCCATCCGCGCAGGCGGTTCGTGTGGAACTTCTTCCGCCTGGAGAACGAGCACCTGAACAACTGCGGCGAGTTCCGTGCCGTCAGGGACATCTCGGTGGCGCCGCTCAACGCCGACGACCTGACGCTCCTGGACCAGATGATGGACCAGGAGGACGGCGTCCGGAACCGCCGCAAGAACAAGCAGTGGAAGCGCAGCCTGAGCGTGTCCCTGCGCAGGCCTCGCCTCGCCTCACAGTACGTTCAGCCCCTCCTCTGCCACAGAATCCTGCTCTGGAGCTGTTGTTGGTGCTTGCTGGGCATTTATGGACTGGGAATCCCGGACTGGGAATCCCAGACTGGGAATCCCGGGATGGGAATCGCGCAGAAATCTCAGCCCAGTCTTCAAAGGGAGGACAGGTCCAACGAGTAAACGAGCGTGCCTCTCTCTGCCAGGGAATTAATCCATCCTTTACACACACTGGGGGTTCTGGTAAACCGTCAGAAAAGGGAGTTCCCTTTCTACAGGAGTCCTCTCCTGCAGAAATAGTCTGCCAGAAGTTATAAGTGCAAACTGGAGGAGAGGTTCTCCTTGACCAGACGTTTTGGGGGCTTAAGAAAAAGAGGGAGAGGGACTCTTTATACCTCATAGGGACAGAAAGGGCAATGGTTTTAGGCTGACAGAGGGCAGGGTTAGATTAGATATTAAGAAGAAATTCTTCTCTGTGAGGATCATGAGGCTGTGGCACAGGTTGCCCAGAGAAGCTGTGGCTGCCTCATCCCTGGAAGTGTCCAAGGCCAGGCTGGATGTGGCCCTGAGCAATCTGGTCCAGTGAGTGGCACCCCTGCCTCTGGCAGGAGGGTTGGAACCAGATGATCTTTAAGGTCCCTTCCAACCCAAACCATTCTAGGATTCTGTATGATTCCAGTTTTTCTTTGGTTGAGGTTCATAAGTAAGATCCCAGGCTCCTTTCTCTCTCAAATCTAAACCCATACGTTTTGCTCCGAGCATGACAGGGTGCTCCAGTGTCCTGTGTCCCTCCTGGCCTGGCAGCACAGCTGTGGAGCCCTGCCCTTTGGCCAGGGAACAAGCCCAGGCTCCTTAGGGATGCACAGCGGGTCAGGAGTGTTGTGCAATCCCTGCAGCAGTGCATGGGAGGGGTGGGAGGAGGAGGAGGGTGTGCTCTGGCCTCAGGGCTGTGCTTGGCTCTGATCCCTGCTGGCTCAGAGTGCACGGATGGGACCAATACCAACAGCCCTCGGGTGGCTGCTGGAGACTGAAAAATGTTATGCAAAGGGAATGTGGGTGAAATCCTGGTGGAATTCCCTCCAGCCATGCCCGTTTACCCCTCAGCCATGCAGTGAGTGGAGATGTGCCAGGCATATCCCTAAAGAGCTTCCTGTCCCTTCCTGCAGCCCAGAGGGAGATGGAGCAGCAACGCTCCTCTGGATCCTGCAGGGGTTTGGTGGAGTTCTGTGCAGAGGGCTGGGCTGGGTGGGTGCCTCACACCCAGCAGTGCTGTGTCCCCAGCCGTGTCACAGCCTGGCAGGTGGCACTGGCCGGGGCACAGGTGACACTGGCCATGGGCATGGGGTGCCCAGCATGGTGAGGAGCTGGTGCCACAGGAGGAGGATGCTGAGGAACAGCTGGGGCATCTTTACAAGGCTCTGCTATTCCCAGGGAGAGTGGGAGGGTGTGAAACAGTTCCAGTAGATTGTTTATTCCCCCTCTGAGTAAAAGACATTTTTTTTCCCCTTTTTTTTATTCCAAGTGCACTGCGGGTTTGCTGTCTGCGTGTCATTCCAGGAATTCCTTCTCCCCAGTGAGTGTTTTGTGTTTTGTTTCTTTCCAGGTCCAAGGCTTCTGACACAAAGGTATTGATAGAGGACCTAGCGAACGAAGTGAACACATGAGATGGCCACGTTCTCTTATTCCACATCCTTTGTTTTCTCGTTCTGTTTCCCTCTTCCCCAAGTAACCCGATCTCTGGTACAGATCCAGCTGAAAACAGGAGAAAACACTGAACACGTTTTCTGAGCTCTTCCAGACCAGATCCTATGGACTCCAACAAGCTCACTGTGTTTCGTTTCTTTTCTTCTGGGTTAATTTTAATGTTCTATTTTAAACAAACAAACAAACAAACAAAAATAAAATATTTTACTTTGTTTTGCCAATAAAGAGGACAGTTCAGGAAAGAAGGATTGTTTACAGTCTCAACAAGGACATACAAACCTTATCTGGATCACGAAGCATCGTAGGGACTCCCTCATGGGACAGTGCCGAGAGCACACTCGGTTTCTGCTTCTTGGCCCGGTTTTGACTGGTTGAAACCGGACTTTTTAAATCTGATTTTCTTTTTTCGGTTGGTTTTTTGGTTTTTTTTTTTTCAGTTGTTTGTTTTTTTCCTTCATATCCAGCGCTGAGGCACTGGCTGCACTTGCAGGGAAAGTGCACTTAGAGCAGTATCTTCATTCATGAAGCTACTTTTTAATTTGATGTAACTTTTCTTATAATTTTTTGGAAATATGATGTATCTGTTGCATATAGTTTTCACATTATTTATGAAACTTAACAACCATATGAGAGTGATTTTGAGTCCTGTGCAATGAAGGTTGTAACGGTAGAACAAAGTGGGGAATGTAGATCTCCATCTCCAGGGTCGTGGGCTGATGCCCTGCAAATACCCCTCTCGTGAGACAACTTGCACCTGTGTGTACCTTCTCTCTCTTTTATTTCTTTTCAATTTTATTTTAAACCAAAGTTTCTCTTTCTGATATTTTTTTAGTTGCTGCTACTGCTTTCTGGGCATGTCTCGTGCCGGTTCAAAGCCAACTTCTCCGTGTGTGAAGGTAGTGCAGGTGATCCTGAGATGATCCTAAGGAAAGGAGAGTTGGTTTTCCCACCAACAGCACAAAACACTGGGCGAACAAAGGCTTTGGAACTTCATTCTCCAGATCAAAAAGTTCTTTTCCAAGCCTTAGGTGTGTCATGAGGGGCATCTCAGTCCGAGCAGGGAGCTTTTCAGGAGTTCTGCAGCAGCCCAGCAAAGTGGGACAAGGTGAGGAGGTGGCAGTTCTCATGGGACAGGGACAGGGCGCTCATCAGGCTGGGGCTTGGGAGTGGTGGTGTTTCAGGGAGTGTGGAAAGAACTGTGGTGTGCCCACCTGATGGGGAAGGCGGGATGGAAAACAGCTCTTCTGTAGCTTCTGGTTTAGCAAAAAGCCTCTGTTGGGCACTGTCCCGGTGATCTGCCCCTTGACCCATCGCATTATCCCATTTGGGAAGTTGGATACTTGAGCAGACTTGGGTAATGGGCAGCTGGGCAAATTGTGTTGGAAGAGAGACATGAATTCCATGGTCTCGTTGGTCTCCTCTCCTCCTGGGAGGGAGCCACGGAGGCCTCAGAGTCCTGTCCTTCCCTTGGCACGCCTTGTTCTCCGTGGGTCTGCAAGGGAAGGGTGAAACTCCTGGAGGAGGATCCTCGTCTGGCTGGTGACTTGCCTCCGGTTTGGGCGATGGAATTGCAGGAATCTCTGCTCAGTTGCTGTTTGGTGGTTGTTTCCCTTAATCGGCACAGTGTCTCCCACGGCCGGTTTATTGCATTTCCCCAGTTTGCCTGTTGTGCCTCTTGCCCAGAGGAACTGAAGAAGGAAACTTGGTTCTCTTCATTTAATTGGAAGTAGATTAAAACTCGGTTGTGGTGCTGCTCCTCTCATCTCCCTCCACGTGGGGCTGCTCTGGTGGGAGCAGAGCCGGATGAGCCGGGGCTGTGCTGTCCATCTTCCCTGGATTCCTGTCTTTGATTCCCTTAGGTCAGTTCATACTTAAAACGGAGCATTCCTGTTGGCATGGAAGCAGAGTCTGAGAGATAAAGCCCCTCAGAATATTTTGGGTTCCTAATTTGCATTGGTGCCATGTCCAAACCATGTGTAGGTATTTCCAGCGGTGGGGAATGAAGCCCTCCCTGCCTGGGGAGGTGAGGGGAGGGCAGCTGCACCGGGAGGGAGGCAATCCAGAATTATTTGGATGCATTAAAATCAAGTAACACCACTGGGTGTTACTTAAGCAAGTGGGTTTTTAGTACAAAGAATCTGAGCTTTACTGGTAATTATCTTCCTTTCAGAGGGAAATTAAAAATGCAGAGACATTGTGAGCAATTTGTTCTAGTGGAGGGTATCACTGCCCTTGGCAGGGGTTTGGAATTATATGGTCCTTAAGGTCGCTTCCAACCCAAACCATTCTGTGATTTGGAAGTGATGCCAGTCCCCTGGGAGCACTCTGCCTTCCTCAGCTGGGCTGGGGAGGGCAGGGCGTGGCTGGGTGGCCTGTGTCCATCTGTCCATCCTGCTGCTGCCCCGTCTGGCCCTCTGCTTCCCAACCTGGCCGGGAGGGTCAGGCTGCAAGTGATTAAATTCTTATTCTGTAGTTTACCCAAATCCTTATGGGCAGCGAGAATTCGGTGTGTCCATCTGCTCTGCTCCCTGCTCTCCTCTTTCTCTTCCCTTTTTCTGTCTTTGCTGGCAGGAGAAGTAAGGAGAAAAAAAAAAAAGGGAGGTGGCGTGCTACGACGAGCAAACATTATCTCCTAAAATAAAACATCATCCCTTTTGGCAGTGAAGATGCTGTCTCGGGGGAAAGCAGCCTGAATTCCCAGAAGTGTGGCTTTTAAAGGCTCCTAGCTCCCAGCCCTGTGTCTGCCTGTCCCCTCCCTCCCTCCCAGAGATTTCTGAGAAATCAGGCGTGCAGATTCCTCCTGAGAGCGAGCGCTAAAGCCGGGGTGGCTCCACATCTACGAGAACATCTGGCCAATAAAGGGAGACCTAATGAAGCAGAACAGATGGTGAGAGAAAATAGCCCTGTCGCTCCTTGGGAGCAGCAGGAGCGAGGGGAGTGGGGACATTCCCAGCGTGGCTTCATTTCCTGAGCTGGGCTTTGCTCATGGGTGCTTGAGAACTCTCCTGTAGGGAGAGCAGCCCAGGACAGAGCAGAGTTGAGAGGAGCTGAGGGTGAGGGGTTTATCCAGTGCTTTAGTTGTTGGGATGCAGCTGGATGGGAGGTGGAAGCCGAGGAAGGTCTTTAAGCTCTGGCTTTTGGGTGTTGGGCTGTGCCTCGTGGTTCGCTGGCAGTCGGAGGTTGAGTTGTGCAGCTCTGAGGATGGTGTGGAGCTGCTTTGGTCTGGTGAAAGCCATCAGGATGGTCCAGCCTGAGGAGAGGAGATGCCACACTGTGGCATTTGTGACTTTTGGAGATCCCCTTTGAACTCGCTTCTCCGTGCTGATTCCCTACTGCTTTCCGTGCTGCCGCTCCCCTGGGGATTTTTGGGTTGCAGGGGGTGAGGTGCTGCAGCACCCAGAGTTTATTTGCTGGCTGGGGTTCCCCGTGTGGCTTTGGGACGGTGTCACCAGAAACACCAGGTCCCTGTGCTCGGGCAGGGCGATGCCACGTGCTGTGGGTGTGTTCCTGACGGGACAGCAGGGCAGGGTTGGGATCTTTGGGCTCTGCAAGCAGGAGCGGGAGCTTCTCCAATGAGACCCGATGCTGTCCCACCACATTTTAAAAGAAATGCATTTGCAGCACTCCTGGCTGCAGCCTGTGTGTATCCAATAAGCTCCTACCTCTCTCATCCAGGTGCATTCCCAAAGTCAGCTGGTGCTCATCCTACGCCTTTCCCAACCCTGCTCCTGGCCCTCCTCATTCTCTCAGTGTCTTTGCTGTTTGTCTGATTGCAATGAAAGGGGTCGACTGGCAGCAGCCTCCATCATTAACATCTTGGAATGGGAGAGATCTCTGGTGGAAATCTCAGGGGAGCTGGATCCTGCTGCTCCTACTTCCCTAAAAACGCTTGTGTTGCTTGTTCTGCCTCCGTGCCGGCGCTCAGCCACTGCCCCAGTGTGGCAGACAGGGAGGGAAAGCATGGAGATAACAATCCCTGGGGATTTTACTTCCAACGAGCAGTGGAGACAGCGCGAAGCCTTTGAAGTTTGCCTGTGTTTTGAACGGCCGAGTGGATTTGGCCTTGTCCTGCAGGGATGCTGCCGTGCTCTGCTCGCTGGGCTGCGGGGGCTGTGTCCCCAGAGCCAGGCCATGCCCTGGGATGTGTCCTGGGGCCGGGACATGTTGGGGACACAAAAGCCACTTTGCTCACGTGCTGCATCCCAGCTCCGTGTCCTCCCTCCTCTCCTCCGCCCCTCTGCTTTGCACTCGCAGGGGGAAGGTGATCTTCTGCCTTAAACGTTATTATTTTTTTTTTTAATTTACATTTTTATTCCAGAAGGCAATCAGATTATTTTGTCTCCTTAGAAAAGAGGGGCTGGGGCTCCTGGGGGAAGAGTGGGAAATCCCCACGGTACCTCTGCAGCAGTCACGGCTGGGCTCAGTGGCTGTCACCTCATCAAACCTTGCCTTCTTCCCATGACACCATCCCAAACTCCGCACCTTGGGGCGAGTGTCCCCTGCCGCCACCGTGGGGCTGAACTGGCGTGTCACCATCCCTGGGGGCTCCGGTGCCTGCTGCAACACCCGGGGAAAGGAAAGGGACAGAACACGGGGAGTACCCCGATGCTGACATCCCAGCCCTGCTCCCGGTGGGAGCCAGAGGCTGCCCCGGCCCCAGCACAGCCGTGGCAGAGCGGGCAAGAGGCCCCGACCCTGCCTGGGAAGGTGCCCTGCAGCCTGACGGTCCCTCAAGCTCTGTAAACCAAATTGCAAACTCTTCACTTCAGAGGAGAAATTGGGCATCCTGGCAGAACTTGCGATGACCTCTCCATCCCGTAGGTCCTCGTGGCAAAGGATCGGCGCTTGGAAGGGGCCCGGGGTGGAAATGCCAAAGTTCCCCCCGGGTCCCGCTGCCGCCTTCCTCTCCCCCTCCCCGCTGTGTTGGTCTAAATGATCTTTCTATGAAGCCCTGTAGATGTCAAAAGTAATTATGGAGTGTGATTAGTCCTCTGTGGGTGCTTTCTTTCTTCCCCCCTCCTTTCTCTTTTGCTATCCCCTTCTCCACTCTTCTGTTTTGGCTCAGTGGAAAAGGTGAGGACAAAGAATTGCCGCTTGCTTGGACTCATGATGTATCTGTGACTGCGCTATTAGCTGTCTCCTCCTTCCTCCCCAAATGGATATAATTTTTGAAGTGTGGAATTCCCTTCTTGATAAGTAAGTAGGTTTAAAAAAAAAATACTGCACAATGTGATACTGTTTCATAGTTTCTAGGTGGTTGTATAAAGCAAAGTTACTGTGATTGTGTTTTTTCAAAGGAAAAAGTGATTGGTTACGAAATCTGTCCTTTTTTCATTATTACAAGCTCTTTGTTTTCCAATGCTCTGACGGCTCTTTTGTCCCTGGTCTGTGTGCGTGTCTTCCCAAGTCCCACCCCTGTGCCTCATCCACCCATGGAGCATTGGCTCCCGCTGCTCTTGCTCTCTGGGGAGCCGTGGGATGTCGCTGGTGGCTGGAGGTGGAGGACATCCATGTCCTGGGAGGAGCTGGAGGTGCCTGGAGGAGGGAGATGTCTGAGGAGGGGCAGGAGGGGCTCACAGGAAGCGGCCCAGGGCTCAAACCCAACATGCCAGGGGCTGATGCTGGGGAAAACCTGCCCAGACTGCGCCGTGCTGGCCAAAGGTCCTTTTGGGGGCCTTTGGTTGCCTCTCTCCAGCTGATGTCCAGTGCAAGGTGCTGTCCTGCCAGCGCGGTGGGTGACCAGAGGCTGAGCAGCCCAGCCCCGGGTTGTCTGGGGTCTGTGCTTTCATTTTGCTCTTTAAATCTCTTCATCGCCTCTTGCAATCAATCTCCCTCCAGAAGAGAGCCCAGTGCCTTGAAATCACTCTAAGCCTGTTGCTGCTCGCAGCAGCCGCTTCCCGGAGGTTTAATCCCAGCCACGGCTCCCTGCTGGCATTCCCTGGCTGGTGGCAGGAGCCTGGCGGCAGCCACCCCGCGGTCTGCTGCCTTTGCCTTGGCACCTCACCCCAGCTCGATGGGGACATCTCCCAGGCGTGTTTCACTTCCACAGCCCCGGCAAAGGAGCCAGGATCCCTTTTTGGAATGGCGTGCAGGTAAGGATGGGTGCTGCTGTCGTGGGGAAGGCTGGAGCCCAGTGCTGGGGTCAGGGTGAGGATGGTTCCCCTGCCCTGGGCTCTTCCAGCGAAACTCTCAGCTGGCCCCTCCTGCCTGGAAGCAGCCAAGGGGAGATGCTCGGTCTGTCCCCCGTGGAGTCACCGCTGCTGTCGGCCCCCGTGGGGAAGGAAGCCCTTGGGCTCAAGTTTGGCTGTGATGGGGGCCCCAGGGCCACCGGGGTGGCCGGGGACATTTTAAGAAGATAAAAGTGATTTCTTGCTGCTCGTGCTGGCAGGGGCCCGGTGCGGCCAGAGCCAGGAGGATTAAAACAATTTCATAATCCTGGTGATTTCCTTTTGATCGGGATTATGAAACCAATCACGAATATCAAAAGCCACGGCTTAAAGCGGCAGCCGGAGCGGGGCCGGGACGCCCCGGGGCCGGCAGCCCTGGCACCTCCAGGTAAGCGCTGCCCACCCGGGACCCTCGTCCCGCGTGGTGGGGCCTCGGGGGGGGCAGGATGGGCTGCGTGGTGAGCAGGCACGTGGGGTTCAGCGGTAGGGATGTGTCTGGATGCGCCGAGCTCGGCTCCCACCGCTCTCCTGCCTGGAAGTGCCACGGCCCTGGGTCCGGGCAGGATTCGGCCTCCGGAAAAAGCAGAATTTAGCACAGCTGCGAACGTGTGATGCTCCCAGGAAGGCGCCGAGAGCCGGCGGGCTTTGCTGCCGGGGGAATCCCCCCGTCCCCATCCCCCGGTGCGGGGCAGCTCCCTCGGCGCCCGGGGAGGGGGCCCGGCTTCGCTCCGCCGCCCTCCCAAGCCGCAGCCCAGACAAAGGACATTCCTGAGAGAGGGCCAGGGCGGCCGGGATCCCTCCGTCCCGGGCTGCTGGGTTCCCCTGCGCTGGAGTTCCCTGGGTGCCAGCGCGGGGTCACCCCGCTGTCCCCAGCGTGGCGTGGCCCTGCGGGGACCGGGCGCTCCGGGCCCGGCTTTGGCCGGGTGCCCCGGCGTGGGGTGCGCGGAGAGGAGGAGGAGGAGGAGAAGGAGGAGGAGGAGGC
>VZTG01006415.1:113756-141168 GCA_013397845.1 Melanocharis versteri
GGCACCGGCGGGCGCTGGGCTCGGCGCTGCCCTCGCCGGAGCCGGCCGGCAGCAGGCAGCCGGGGGACGGCGCTGGCCAGCCCAAAGCCCGCAGTGGCGACCTCGTGGCCGGGGGCAAGTGCAGCGCCTGCGGCTCCTTCCTTGGTGCTGCCGCCGGCCGGGGCACGGACACGCAAGCTGCCCCCGACGTGGCCAGAAGTAGCCCTGCGGCACAAAGAAGCGGCCCAGGGGATAGCAGAGGGCCGAGCGCTGCCCAGACAGAGCCTAAAATCAGACCTCTGGGCCCCGGAGGGTCCCCGCTGTGGATCCTGCCCTCCCGGCAGCGCATCCACACCGAGAAGATCAAGGAGACCTACATCGGGGACGTCACCTACATCGACGAGGTGGACTCGGCCCTGGAGAGCACCGACACCTCCGACGGCTGCCGGACGGACAGCGAGGAGGCAGGACCCCGCAGCCCCCACCCGCGGGGGCACCGGGACCCCCGGACTCGCGGGCACAGAACTCCCCGTGCTGCCCCGCAGCCAGAGGCGAGGGCCAGGAAGGGGGCGTGTGTGGCCAGCGGTGGCCCCGAGGACGGGGACTCGGGTGGTGGCACGAAGCAACCGGGGGCCGTTTGCCCCCCACCACCGGGAAGAACCAGCAGCCGGGAAGATGGGGAACCCCATCGGCACCTGGGGGGCAGCAAGGGAGCGGGGAACACTGCTCGCCCCCCGCAGCAGCCCAGCGAGCCGCTGGAGCCTTCCTCGCAGCTGAGGACCAGCACCCCGCTTCCAGGCACCCACATCCCTGCTCCCCCTCCTACCAAGAAGGCCTGCGCCCAGGTGCCTTGCAGGAAAGCCCTGTTCTCCGGCAGCAGCCGCCAGGCGCCGAGCCAAGGAGCCCGGGGCCCGGAGCCGGATGCCAGCAGCGCAGCCCCAGCCCAGCCCGGGGGCACGGCGGGGCCGGCCGAGCGGCGGGGTCCCTGCAGCCCCAGGTGGCTCCCGGGGAGCCCCCTCCGTGCCTTGTCCACCAACAACTGCAACAACACCCACGGGCAGGACGCCCCGGGGACGGGCAGAGGTAAGAGACCCACGCGTGGGGTGCTGGGGGGGGTCCCCAATGAAGCAGGTGCGTGACTGTCTCGCTGTGGTTCCAGGGACACTGTCACACCCCGCTGCCAGCCCTGTCACCCCCGTGTCCCCGGAGGCTGCTCATCCTGCCGGGGAAGGTGCCGGGACGCCGGGAGCGCAGCCGCAGCGGCAGCCGGCCGGGAATGTGGCACACGGGTGAGTGAGCACGGGGGGCCACGGCGTCCCAAACCGTGCAGCCCTGAGCATCCGTCCCGGCCACTGCAGGGTGCTGCTGGGTTGAGCTCCCTGGCTCTAAAAACTTCCCAGAAACCACAATATGGGGGTTACAGTGAGCCCGTGTGTTGCTGTGGGTTTGGGGGAGCTGCATTTCCCCACATCTGTTTCTGCCAGAGGTGTTACAGCAGATGTGACAGGGGTGCTTCGCTGGTGTCGGGTTATCCCCTTTTGAGGAAAATCTTGGGGCTTTCCAAGTTCTATCCTGCCAGCCCTGTGCCTGGTGCTGCATGTCTCAGCCTGGCAGGAGAGTTCCAAGCTTTCCAAGCTGGTTCTGACACTCTTGAGCCCATTGGCAGGATGTGATCCCTTGGCGCAGAGCAGGGGACTTCTGAGAGGTGTTAAAACCCCTGAAATAATGGGGAAAACAGGGAGGGAGCCCTTCAAGTCACTTTGGGTAGTGACAAACTTGTGTGTGCTGGGTCACTGCTGCGGGGAGGCGGCTGCCTGTGGTCTCACCGTGCACCCTGATGTCACCGTGCACCCCGATGTCACCGTGCACCCCGATGTCACCGTGCTGCAGCTCTCAAGGATGCCAGGGCGGGTGCAGGATGCACCCCCAGCCCCGAGGCAGCTGCCGGCCCTGCTGCTGGCCCAGACACGCGGAGGGTGAGCACCGTATCTCTCCACGCAGGGAGCCGGGGCGGCCGGTGAGCCGCAAGGGCAGCAGCGCTTCGGCGTCGGGGCTGAAGAAGCTCCTGTGCAGCCTGAGCCAGAGCACCAAGCAGCGCCTGGGCCGCTTCCGCTGCTACAGCATGGAGCAGCTCCCGGCCCCCGGTGGCTCCCCGCCGGGCGGCCCCGGCCTCAAGAAGTCGCCGTCCCTGCAGTCCCTGCAGCTGGTGAGCCTGGACGTCGCCCCATGCGGGGGGTGCCCATGAGGAGAGGGAGGTGGCACAAGGGAAGGGATGCTGGGCTGGGGTGAAGTATTCCTGGGCGTGGATTTATGGCTCAGGTGGTCCTGGAGGGCGTGGGGGCATGCACCATCCCAAAACTGCTGGGTTTGAAAAGCCCAGAGCCAACTGGGAAGAGGAAGGGGGAAAGAGGGGGGGTAGTGGAAGAGCAGACGTGCTCGTCCCTCCTCAGCAGTGAGTTGGGGAGTGCTCCAGGGGGGTGGGATGTCCCAGTTTCCTCCACTCCCTTGGCACATCAGTGGGTGAAGCACTGCGGTGCTGCACAATGTTTGTCCCTGTCTCAGCCAGCTGCTTTTCCCCAGGTGTCACCCTTCTGCCAGCCCCAAAAAGCCGCCTCTATCCAGAGCCTGCATCCCCAGCTGGGCAAGGCACCCCGTGCCAGCGCCTACCTCCTGCCCCAGACCACGGTCGACAGGTAGGATGGGGCCTGGCACATCCCTGCTGTGCCCAGGAAGGCTGTTCTGGGGTGCTGTGGTGTCTCTGTGCGACCAGGGGCCGCATCACCTGGCCTCCAGGAGCTTCCCTTGTCCCCGCTCACCCATCTTCCCTCTCCCCACAGGAAGGGGGGCTCAGGGCCGCAGCGCTCGCTGAGCGTGGAGGACATCGGGGCGCCCGGGCAGCTGCGCGCCGTGGGGCGCGTGGTCGAGGTGTTCCCTGATGGCACCAGCCAGCTGGAGCTGCAGCGACCCCCCCACGGCGCCTTCGGGTTCTCCGTCACCTCCGGACACGGCCGGCCCGACACAGGTGTTGTGGGATCATCCCAAAGCTTTGGCACACCACGGTCCCTCCACAGTGGCTCTCGTCCCACCCCAGGAGCCAGCTTGGGCACGGGTGGCAGGGGTTGCTCCATTCCTGCTGAGCCCCAGCGAGGTGATGGCGGGTGGGGGGTGCTGCCACGTGTGGCTTTGGCCACGCACGATCCCCGTGTCCATCAGCACTTGGCTCGGGACGCACAGCCCATGCTGAATGCTGTTAGCACAGGTTTGTTTCTGTGCAGCCCCTGGGCACCCCGGGGCAGGAAGGGCTCTCACCCATCCCTGTTCCCTCCGCAGGTGTCTACGTGCAGGAGATGGCGGATGCCGGCACAGCCAAGCTCTACGCGGGGCTCCTGGGCGTGGGGGACGAGATCCTGCAGGTCAACGGCGCGGCCGTCTCGGGGCTGGGGCTGGCCCGCATCCGCGAGCTGCTGCTCCAGGCCGACACCCTGTCCCTCCGCGTGCTCCGGCACCGCCCGGCGCCACGGTAGCCCCGGCACGGCTCCTGGAAAGCCCAGCGGGAGGAGGAGGATGTCCTAGTGATGGGAGAAGCAGGATGTCCAGTGATGTCCCAGGATGCTGCAGAACGGCACGGCATGGACTAAGCTGCCTCACAGTGCCAGGACCTGCCCGGCTCCACTGCAGTGGGGGCAGGTGGCTTTCCTTGGCACCCTGGGAGAGAGTGTGGGACCAAGGATCGCCCCAGATCTCCAGGAGCTGCCCAAATGTGGGGGACAGCCTGGCCCCGACAGAGCTGGGTGGGTCTGTCCTGCTGGGCACTGGGGTGACCAGCATGGGGACACCTCATCTCTGTGACCCCAGGAGACAGAGGGCTCCCTGCCAGCACTGCCACCCTGTGCTGGAGGGCTGGTGGGGTTCTTTTAAATTATTTCAAACTGAAACCCAAAAATACATCTCTGCAATAACAAAACGGTGCCCTTGGCTTGTGGCATGGAGGGGCTGGGGTGGTGCTTGCTGGCGTGGGGCCTTTGCTACTTGTTTTCCCATGGCCCTGGTGCTCCAGCAGCCACCTCCTGACCATGCTGTGGTGCTGGGGGGGCCCTGGGCAGGCAGGCGGGGGGCTCAGCCACCTGCAGAGCTCCTTGGGGAATTAGAGGGGTTCTTTTTTCCAGCCATGGAAGGCAAAACACATCCTTGGAATGAGTCTCTCCAGCAGCGGTGGCATGGCAGCGATGGCTGCCCTCTGCGCAGTGGTGCTCCACACGTGGGTACAGCTGCCTGCAGCAACCCCACGTCTGGGCACAGCTGTCCCCAATGCTAAGGTGGCCCCAGAAACTGCAGATGCTGCTTATGCCTCAAAAGCCAGGAGGGTGATGCCTGGCAAATGCTGGTGGGAGAGCTTTTCCCACTTCCTGGTGCCAGGAGACCCCGAGCGTGTCCCGGGAGCAAGAGTCGGGCAAGAAGGAGCGGAGATCTGCGCTGCTGCGCCTTTATTTAGTGTTAAAGGGAGGGGCACCACCAGCGACAGAAAAGCAAATGTACACAGGGAAAGGGACCAGAGACACTGGGTGGCTTGTGGTGATGCCAGCAGCCGGGCCACCCCCTGGACTACCAAAGGGGCGGTCCTGCATGGGAATCATTCCCGGAGGATGCACAACCACGCTGGAAGTAACGCGGGGATCCGAGCGGTGCAAACAGCGGCCGGCAGCGAGCCCTGCTCCCTGCCCCGACCCGCGCTCCTGGGAGCCTCCTCTTGGAGAGGTACAGACGCACGGAGCGGCGCAGACACGGCCACAGCCAGCCTTGCAAAGCCGACACCACCTCTCCCCTGCAGCACAGCCAAAAGGAACGGGATGCTCCGCAAGGATAAGGAGCCGCTGCGGAATCGTGAGTGCGGGTGGGCGCCGAGGCACCGCGTGTGCGTTACTGACGAGCAGCCGGGCGGGCGGGGAGGCTCCGTCCGGCCCCGCCCGGCTGCGGAAGGCACGGAGCGGCCGGCTGTGCATCCAGCGCCTGCGGGAGGGACACGGGGCCGCGCAGACCTCGGAGGGAGGAGTGTTCAGTCCCGGAGGTAAAGCCGTCCGGTGGCAAGATTCTAAGGCGGTGGCGGGGGATGATTTTGGGGGTGATTTGCAATTTCAGCAGAAGTCTTTGCGTCAGTGCCAATTAACTTCCTCCCCCAGCCCCATCTGGGAGCCATAAGCCAGCCTGTGCTGAGTCTTTTCATGTTTGCAACTTAAAATATGGGAGCAGACTGGAGTAAGAAACCGTTTTTGCTTTCCTGACGAGTCACCCCATATCCCACAATCGGTGTCTGCATCACAGCCCCTCCGCCTGTTCCTCCGCAGTGACACTGCCCAGGTGAGCTTTTTTCACCACGTTTTTGGTAATGCCCACCTGGCTACTCCACATTCCCTGTAGGGAATCCAACACTGCTGACACAACTCGAGTGACAAACAACTGGGAGGTAACAAAAGGACTGGGAAGGAATATGGAAACATGATCTAGCTTTGAATCTCCTGCCTTTTGGTTGCTTACAACGGAGGTGTCCAAAAAATAGCGGTTGGGAAAAATTAAGACATCCTATTTACAAGTTCATATACACTTAAAATACATCACTGAGCACTGTTCCTCTGATCATGTGTGTTTTGCACCTGCAGAGGGAACGTGGCTCGAATGGTCATCAAAAAAATTTTTTAAGTTTTTTTTTTCCTTAAAAAAAATAAGTTATTTTAGACCTGACGAATCACTTGCCAAAGGGAAGCAGCTGTTAAACCGAAGCAGTGACTCAGTTATACAAGGGTAAAGAAAGCATCAGTCAATGAGCTTTAGAGGCCTGTATAACGAGGGAGGCAATTTTAAAAGCTTCGAGACTCTCCCTCTCTGGCTCACGGCTGATTGCCAGCGCTCGGTGTGCAGCACCCCAGGTTTAAAGCTCTGGAGTGTCTGACGGGGCCTGGGTGGCCGAGGGCAGGACACGAGACCCCACAGCTCCGCCCTCTGCCCAGGTGTAGAGGGTAGGAAAGCTCTGCTGGGACTCACCGTGCTCTCTCGGCAGTGAATTGGTGCTAGAGCCCGCCCACAGGAGGCAGGGAGGGGCAAGGGGAGTGGGGCCAGGGCTCCCCTCCCTTGCCGTAGCTTGGGGGATTTCACCCTTCCCGGTAACGCCTGGGGCTGGCGCTGGCAACGCAGTTTGTAATGCTCAGTGAACTCAGCAGTTCCTCCCCCCGTCCCGTCCTCCCCAGGGCTCGCTGCTCCGTGTCCACATCCCACCGGCTCCTACCTGCACCGGGTGGAAGCGCGGGGGTCAGGTCCCCCTCCAGCTCCCTGGATCCAGAGCCGGAGCCCAGGTCCAGACTGCACCGCAGCAGGGGAGGAGGCAGCTCCAGCCCTCCACCCCCTCTCCCCGGGGCCAGGGGAGATGCCAGCGGAGCCGAGCCGCGGTCCTCGGCGGAGGATGGTGAGAGCTGGGTGCGGGGGTTCCTGCCGGGGATCTCTGTGGGCGGACGGAAACGGGGAGAGTTTCATTTCCCCGCGCTGCCGGGGCGAGGGGGCGGGGAGGGGGCGTCCCAGGAAGTTCAGTTTTTGTCATCACAGGACAAAAAACAGGATGAGCACCACTAGCAAGATGACGAAGAGGACAACAATTGCACACCACTGCCGTCGATCTGGAAAGAAAAGGAAGCATCAGTCTTCCTGCTTTAGCGGAGAAGGAAAATTGGGGGAGCATTTTTCTTCATGTACTGCTAGGAACCAAATGCAAGCTTAAGCAGTAAAAAGCCAAAACAACGGTTCCTGTGGGAGAAAGGCTGTGGCGCTGTATACTGCAGTGAGGCATTCTCCTCCAGGATACACTGGGGTTTGGGAACAGCTGTGGGAATTCTGAGGCTTCTTCCCAACCAAGTTCAAACAGCTTTGAAAAGCTGGCTCAAAAGCAATTGGGAGGAACAAGCAGAGAGCTGCTGTGTTTGCTGTTCATTCATGGAGTAATCTGTTTGCCAGAGGAACAAGAAGGGATCCGGTGAAAGCCGCCCTGAGGAGCTCTGCCAGGAAGAGATTGTGGCGGCTTTCCTTAGGACAGGGCCAGGAATCGGGTTTCCCTGGACATCTTCACACCTCGTTGGCTCAACACTACATCACCTCTGAGAGCTGCTGTCTGCTCCTGTGAGATGGTGGTGCAGCAGTGGGTACAGGGCTGCTGGCACCCCCTCGACTCCCAGGCACAGCAGGTACCCCAGAAAGAGCCCCCCTGCCCTCCCTGGCACATGTGATGCCAGCAGAAATGCTCTTTCACAACACTCAGAAACACTCTGAAGATCCATGGTTTTTAGTTGTGGAAAGGGCAGAGACACAGTGTTCACCCGTGGTCGTGCTGCTGCTGAGCTACTGGTGACCCAAAGTGCACTGTCAGCACTCCAAGTGGTCTCTCTAGGGCTGTATTCCCACCAGCTCATAAATCCCTTGGACAGCCTAATCCTACAGAGCAGGAATGCTTTTCCTCCTGACAGGCTGCTGCCTTCCCAGGGTCCTGAGCACCCACGGGAGAGGGGAGCTGGAGGAGGCGCTGGCCGGGCGTGGTGCCAGGCTCGGAGGCAGCCGGCAGCGCGGCACCTCCCGGCAGCCAGGCCGGGCTTCCTGTTGGCTCTGCCCGCCAGCCCCCCGGCTCCAGGCACAGCCTTATAAGGACTTTTCTGTGGGTTCAGCACGGAATTCAGCTCTTTCCTCTACCAGCTGAGAGATGTGACCGACAGCAGGCCTGCAGGCGCCAGCAGCCCGAGGGCAGGTGGGATTTGGGAAGGGGATTGCAAGCCACACACGGGTGGCCGGTGTTTAATGGCACCTTGACAGCTTTTGTTCCACAGGCAGCCCGGGAAACTGCAGCAGAGCAGGAGGCTGCAGAGCTTCCCCTCCCACCAGCTAGAGGGGGATTTTCCCAGCAGTAGCGGCATAAATAGAAAGGCATCTGTAAATAAAACAAAGGCAAGGGACAGGCAGCAGAGCAGTGTCTGGGCAGGAGCAGCTGCCGGGCTTGGAAGCCTTCCCCCTCTTTCAAGAACTGAGAGCTGCTCCCTCCCCTTCGCTGGGTGGGAGGGAGCACAGTGTCCCAGCCTGAAGATCCAAGGGCTTGTCTCTCCCTTTCCAGGACTGGATCCCACTTCCCAGGACCTACCACTCGTCATGTGAGACACTTTGGCGAGCTTCTTCATGACGTTATCAAGGCGCGACTGAGTGCTGTCTAACTCGTGGGAGAAGTCGTCCAGCATCCTGAGGACACAGAAGCAGGGCACAGGTCAGCACGTGGCACATCCCTTGGGGATTCTGCAGCACGCTCACAGGCATGGATCAAAACACTGATGTGATCACAGTATCACACCTTGGCAGACAAAATGAATGTGCAAGCAGCCAAGGGAGGGGAAAAAACCTGCTGAAACAGCAGCTCTGCTTTGGTGGGAAGTAACTCGGGATTCCTGCCAGACTGATTCTCCCTGTGTGTTTGTGGCTGAACTCTACACGCACCTGCAAGGTGAGGAGTGGGGGGATTTCCTCCTTACGAAAGGAAAGTCTCATTTATAATCTGTGATTAGCAGAGACTGATTAGATCTATGTGTCAGCTTGGACTTTAAATCTCTTTTCTTGTTCAGGGCTTGCAGTTGAAACTAAAATCTTGTTTCAGTCATGTATCAAGTGGGAATGAGATCTGCAGTTGCTTTTAAGGTGTTTTTCAAGCTCGGCGTGGAAGTTCCCTTTTACTTCCTCCACAGAGCCACCGTAATGAATCTGAAAGCCTTCCTGAATCCATGCTTTGTCAGGGCCAGTGCACATCCGGAGTCAAGGTACCAATCCAATTGTCTCCAGCCAGTGGGACTTTAAAGCTTAATGCATTTAAAAGGACAGACTCCTTCATTTGGAGTGCCAGGGCACTTGTTAAACCTTTATTCGGTGGGGAAAAAGGAGGAGTTGTAAAAACCTCACTGTGGTAGTTATGAGCTAATCTAGCAAGCACTGATGGCTTGTGTGATGATCTAGAAACAGACACGCCACACCAATCTCCTCTGTGAGAGCAGAGGATTCTCATGTTGCACAACTTCACACAGGAGGGAGGTTTAAAGTTCCTCCTCTCCATCAAAGATGAAATCACTCCACAAGGGACGTGGCCCTCCAGACTCCTACCAGCCAAACAAGGAGGGGTTTTAGGCATGAACCCTTCAAGCCTTTCTGGAAGCAGAGCTGTTAGCCTGCACAACTGGGAACTTGTTTGCAAAGGACAAGAACTGGGAAAGAAATCTAATTTATATGTAAATGAATGGAGGCAAAATGACTTTGCAAGCTGCCCTTTAACCCTTTGCGTGGGTGAGGGTTATTTTTAACTTCAGTGATCAAGTGCAGCTCTGTGCTGTGTGTTTCAGGGCAGCAAGGCAGAGCTGAGAGCTCCTGCCCCCAGCAGTTTTCCAGGGGCAGCACAAAACCCTGTGGAGTGGGGAAGTGGCCAGTATCTGCATTACACAGCACCTCCCTCCTTTATCTGCTGGCTGCCTGAGGGGGAGCATGTGAAAAGGAGAGGAGGAAAGGTAAGGTGGCAGTTAAGCCTGCCCTAGATGCAGGCTTCTAAACGAAGGAGGTTGCAGTTGGATCCTGGCAGATTGCAGTACAAAATGCTTTCCACAGGCTGGCAGGGAGAGGCTGCCTGAGGGACCTGTGAATTCCAGGCTCTACCAGAGGCAGAGATAGGTGTGCGAGGACATCCAGCCACGCTGCAGCCAGCCCCACGCCAGGTTTTTGCTGCCATGTCTCACACTTACACTGCTTGCTCCTCCAGCTCCCCGCCAATGCGCTGGGACATGTTCTTCAGCACCCCGATGCTGCCAGAGACCAGCTCCAACTGCTCGTCCTGCTGCTCCACAATCAGCTGGGCCCAAAGAGAAGGGAAACGGGCAATTACAGATCTGCTGCCTGCAGCTGGATTGGAGCCAGCCCACCCAGTGGACAGGCACTCACTGCTCAGCCAGCATCAGCTGTGAGGCCTGGGCTCAGACCTAAGCCACCAGGAATGAGGACCGCATTCCTAAGAAATGCTGGAGAGGAGACAACCAGAGGAAAGCCTCTATGGCACGGTATCCCCAGACATCCCTGCAAATCCAGCCTCAGCTCATCCATGCTGCATGCACAGCTAAAGTGACTTTGGAAAGCTCCAAGGGCAGGTCATCAAAACCTTGGCAAGGTAAGCAGGTATGGCCAGGGAGGCACACTGATGCTGTGCCTGGGAAACGCCACCTGGAATGTGCTGCAGCTAACAGGGGGTTAATGCAAGCAGAAGGCTGTTGCAGCTTCTACAGCTAAAAATAGCCAGCCTGGCTCTGAATGTGCCAAAGGAGTAAGTCTGCTGCTGTTTTAAGTCATTTTCAGGGCACAGTCACGCTAAGGATTAGCTTTACCCCAGTTACCTATTTCTGAAGCTATTTATCTCCCTGGAGTCAGTAGGTAAAACGTGTCTGGAAGCCGAGGTGGCATCACGGGTCAGGAGCTTTAGCAGAGTTTGCCGCCTCCAAGTCACTGCCTGTGTCAAGGCCCTGGAGTTCTCCAGTCTGTGCCTGGCCTGGGCACTTCTCCAGGCGAACTCCCCTGTCAAGCTGGGAAGTGCAGCTGGGAAGTGCCTCACCAGGGGTTCTCCCAAGCCCTCACACAGGCTTTCTCACTAATCTCACGGTGACAAAGGCAGGAAAAGGAAGCAGGCGCGTGCTCCTGCTCCCAGCCTGGTCTGATGGGAGATGCACACAAACAACAGCAAACATTTTTTTAACCAGGGGAAGTTGTGTAAGAGAAACGGGCCCTTTTCTTTCTGCAGTGTTTCTACTCTTCCAAGGATTTCAGCAATCCTTGTACTATTAAGGCTTAGCGTGCTACATCTTCCAGATTGTGCCAACTGCCTTCTAAACACAGCAGAAGCCCCGCGCCTCCAGGGTTAAAAACTTTGCGCCAAGATCATCCAAAGCTGTGCTGCACAGGAAATGCTTGCACAGACACATGCCACAAGCAAAGAGGAGGACTGTCAGGCTCCTGGAGCCAGACCAGTCCCCCTGGCACCCACTTGGCAAGCAAAGCTATTTAGTCTGTGGTGCCAGCTGCCTTACCTGTTGTTGAGCTTGCTGCTCCTCGATGAAATGTGAATTTGCTAATTGCAGCTCCCGGTCCAGACGGCTGTATTTGTCAGGTCCAGAGCTCCAACTCTGACTCCCACTCTCTCCCAGGAGCGCCTAAACAGATGCAGAGAGCTCTTAGCAACACCCTTGTGTCTGCTCACAGCCCGTCTGCAGGGTGAGGTGGGAAGGCAGGCAAGGCAACGCTCCTGCACACAGGCACACAGCATCCCTTTCCTCCTGCTCTGCTGCTACTCAGCCAAAGTGCTGTCATGAACTAAACCAACACAGAGCCAAAATGCCAGCCTGGGAAGTCTCTGCAGCCTGGAATTGCAGAGATGCCTCTCCAGCAGCAGGAGAGCTGGAGTGCGGCCGACTGGCAGCGAGTGCAGGAGGCCTGCACAGCACAAAGGACTGGCAGAGGCCTGCTCAAGAGGCAGCACTGTGTGCTAGGACATGTGAGCTGGGAAGTGTCCGGATATATTGTGTTAACAGATGTACAGCTCCGACTGAGCACTCTGCTGCTAATGACAGGGGCTTAAGAGGGTCTGGATAAAGTACTTAACCAGTTGAGCTGACAGTAAAATACTGCAATGGATAACCAGAGCAGTGCTGTATGCTTACGTTCTGTGCTCCAGGCTGCCTATCCCTCCAGCAGGCTCTTCAGCTGCCAGCATACAAAGTTACTCTTGCTACCTGCCCCACAACATGAACAAAGAAGCTTATGAAAAAGTGAAAAGCCTGGAGATGTGGCTTTCCAGCCAAATGTCTGGTCCCTGAAAGGGGAATAACCCACACTACAGATGCTGGAGAGTGAACGTGACCTGCAGGTGAGGAACTGCACCCTGCAGCACTAGGGAAGGGTTAGGGACTCTGCCCTCCCGTGTGGAAGCCAGGCTGACTTGTAACGAAACTGTCCTGCAGCTCCTGGTTGTGGGCAGGATGGAATGACTGAGTATTTGTGAAGAACAGCAAGACAATGACCAGGCTGCTCTGTCAGGCTGAAAACAAGACGGTCTCTATGGTTCATCTGACTTATAAGGTTCAAGGAGGGGTGAGGAAAGCTGACAGACTGACCACGCAGGAAACCAGCAGGACATCTGGCTTTGTCTGCCCCTGAGACCCTGAGCAAGCTCCTGGTCCCTCCAGTTTGTGGCAAGGGCAGCTCCTTTTCATTTAATGCAGTGCACTAGCTTTGCCTGCAGCTTCAACAGAAAGGGCCTGTTTGCCAGCCTGGGCTGTGAGGGTCAGGTCACCGCTAGCCAGCCCCTCAGACACAAAGCCCAGCAAAAGCCCTGTAGTCTGGAATGAAGGCGAGGGGCTGGGAAGGGAGAGGAAGGCAGCAAGGGGAAGTCAGTTTTCCTGACCAGATGTCGCTGCGTGAGCTGGGCCATATGGTCTCCTGCAGCTATCAGGAACCTCATGCAAAGGAAAGCAGCAAATCGCAGGGAAAGCTACAGACTTATTTGAGCAAGGGTGTCAGGGACTTTGCTGCTGTGAGTGTTTGCCAGGCACGTCAATTAACCCTGTGACAAGCTCAGGAATGAGCTCTGTGCTTCCCAGTTTGTTGTTTTTGCCACGTGTGGTAAGGCTGAGGCAGTACAGACAATTAACTGTACGAAGCACACACCAGCTTTCACTGGAGTGGCTCTGGAAGTCAGCTCCAGTATCTCCTTACAGCTGCACAAGGAGCACAAGCTGCATCTATTTCTATTCCTTAGATTACAACTGCAGACAACACGAGACTCCTCGAGCTCCTTCCATCTTCTTACATGGCTATTACGAGAAGCAGCTGCATGAAAGGATATCGCACCATCTTGGCTCCTAAATCCAGCAGAGCGCGGGATTACATTCATTGACATGGATTCTGAGCCGGTTCCCCCTGAGGAGGAGGAGGAGGGAGATTTCCCTTTCCATGGGATGATGCAATGCTGACAGTTGTACACAACCAGCTCTGAAGACAGAGACAGATGGTGAGTGCTGACTTACTGCTCTGAGAGATGGGCTTGGGAGAGGCTGGAAGCAACGTGCCTGTGAGACCCTGCTCTCCCAGGGCAGCCAAGTGGACACGGCTCAAACGCAGCTCGGCTGCAGCGAGCGAGCCCCTTCCCACACCAAGGGGTTCTAAGGGGGTGAACTCCAGACAGGATATACGTTGTAGCAGATATACATTGCCCGTTTCTGCTTCTCACCTGCCTGTTTTTTCTTTCAGCCAGCGCTTGCATGGAGGAGTTTGACATCTGATCCTTCATGTCCTGTTTGTTCAACAAAAGAAGCAGCATGTGAGCATTGGTTTTGGGGTGACAGGCAGATTCAGGGTGCTACAGGGCTGTCTATACCCAGCTAGGCTTCTACAAGGGGGAGTGAGGGAAGGGAGATTTTCTTTGAAAACCCACATTTTTGAAGAGTCTGGAAGCATACTGTAGAAAGTTTCAATGCAGTTCATCGTTATACTAATACTGGAATCAAGGGCAATGGGATATTTTGAAAATATTCCTCATTTACTACTCATTTTGCTCCACTGCAACCAGAACCACTTTGATTTGTATAATGATCTAATGTTCCTGTTGACAGAATGTAAGGAAGTGATTGTCAAGGCCTTGAAGCCTGTAACCCCCCGTGCTTTATTCCCACCTGCATCTGGTTTTATATTCCATAGTATGAGGTAGATTTCCTGTCCCGTGGCCATCCTCTCTGACTGTGCCTATGTTTTCCTCTACCATTTAATTTTTGCTGTGGAGTTCCTGCAGAAGGTCACTAACCACAGAAGGCTCCCCATCACAATGTAAGGTAGCCTAGTTTTCACAAATTAGCAAGCAGTCAACGTGACCTGGCAGAGGCTGATCCACCAGCACACTTCTGATGCCACCAGAGCATTCAGGTGTGTTTTTCTGTTCAGAGATGTGCAACACATCACCGAAGAGCACCACCACATCCCACTCGGTTAATTCCCACTGCCTGCAGCGCATCACGAATTCCCCCATGGAAACTGGAAGTCAGCTGCATAGGGCCACTAACAAATTTCATTTCCCAGTGGGAGACACTGCTCCAAAACCCATGAGCCAGCATTTTTCAGCCAGGAAAAGAGGACCAGAGAGCAGGCTTGCCTGATCCTGCCCATTAGGGAGTGGACTACACCAAGGGCAAGGCAGCAAGCGTATGCCTGCTACCTGAGGCCAGCGTGGTTTTGGGATCAGGTCCCAGGCAGCAAGCCTTAGGAACTGCATCCAGACCGCAGGACTGCAGGCAGGGTAACAGGCTTGCTGCCAGTCACACCAGTGCATTCTGTGGAGCAGGAACATCAGAGTCATGAGGAGCAGCAGAAACTCAGTGCAGCTACTAATAGACAGAAAACTTCCTCACTAGCAGCTTGTTACGCGGCAGTGAAGCTTTTGGAAAGATGTTTCTTCTCTATTTATTACCACCAAAGTTGTTAAAATCCCCTTTTTGCTTCTCAAGCGTAAGCTTAAACTAAAAAAAAAAAACCTTCCTCAAGTTAAAAATAAATCCAGTGGTTGTTTGGACTATTTTGCAGGGGTAGGAAGTTGAAGTCACCATGTCAGTAACACCAGGCTTTAACCATCTGTCGGTGTTCAGAGTGGTCTCTGCCTCTTGTTGAAAACCAGTGCTACAAACGGTTGGGACAGTCACAATTTCCCTCAGCTCTGAAGGAAGGCTCCAGCCTTCCCCACATTGCAGCTGGGACTTCACTCTTCCTCCCATTACCACAGGCTCCCAGCTCGCTGTTGCCAGAGCACTGTGAAGACTTCAAGGGTCAGCAGCACAAAAGGAGGGAATTCCATGGGGCACCTGCACCCCCAAACCCTTCTGGGAAGCTCCAGGAGGGAGCGCACGGGGAGGAGGAGGAGGAATCCTGAGACTCAGCAGGTAGCAGGTTTATTCTCTGCCCTCCAGTCCACCACAGAACGGCCACAAGCTTTCCTTTTTTAACCACCTAATGCCCCCCTCCCGCCTTCCCAAGGCCAGGTTCCTTACCCTGACCACCTGCCGTGTGCTGGTGATGAAGGCTTTGCGGATTCCCAGCTCCGTGGCATCGAGGTTGAATTTCCGCGGGTTGGCCTCGACAATGCCTGGGCACCGAGTCAAGGAGTCTCCGGAAGCCGTGTTGGGTACACACAAACCCTGGGTGTGCCAAGTGGCCACTGTGCTGTGCCTGTTCCCAAAATTTGATTAGCAAAGCACAGCACGCTGGATGGAAAGGGAGGCATGGCAGGAATGCGCCGTGCAGCGCACGCACACGTGCAAGGTTTCTCCTTTCCACGTTTTTTTTTGGTTCTGTGATGCTGCGCAGCGTTTTCGGAGCACCCAGAGGAACACGAGGGAAAAGGAGTATTTCTGGAAGCCAGCCTGAAGAATGAACTGACTCCGCAGAAATTCAGACTCACACAACACAATAGGCTTTCTAGAACAAGGCGTCTTGGAATATACCTTGCAAAAAGGGAGACAAAAAGCCAAAAGGAAAATCCCTGACTTAATTTCTTATTTGCAATTTGAGAAAAGCTAATGTGAATGCAAAATTCAATGCCAAATAGTCCTGATTTTTGCAAAGAGTGACAAGCACTGGGACTTGGCTATTAATAAGTACAACTTGGGAGTTGCAGCTACCTCCAAAGGACCACAGAAAGGATATTAATGGTTTCATCCAAGTCTTCCAGGTCCCACTCGATGCTCCGCAGGTTGTTCCTGAGCTCATTGGTGGTCCAGTCGATTTCTTCTCTTGTGGCGATGGAGGGATCTTGCAAGAGCTCCGTCCACCTCTGGAAGAGCCCCTGGGCAGTGTTCACAGCTTTCTGCACCTCCCTGCAGCCAGGAGGAGAGTGAAGAGAAGCCAAGCATTATCATCAGCTGCCCTGCAGCAGTGACACTGGGACAGCCCCATGTCCAGCTGAGCAGGGATGCCACAGCTTCCTCCCAAACAGCTTTCCGTCCAACACCTTCGTGTTTATTCTGTAAAATAAGGATTTGCCCTGTATCTTGCTGCAGCACGAAGTTACTCGTGAAGGGACCTATTTCTTCAGGGGAAGCTGCTGAGTGTCACACAGGCAAGCCAGGGCAGAGGGTCTGAACAAGGCAGCTCTTTGGCAATCCATGCTTTGCATTCCTCTCCCAACAGTTTTCCACTCAAGGCCCTTAACTACCCCTGTAAGATACCCCAAGGGCACACAGAGTTACAGGGACTGTCCCCACACCACAGCCAGGCAGATTGTTGAGTGCAGCACTGTTTATTTTAATTCAGCATTTAAAAAAATACACAGCCCTACTACGCTGGCTTAGGAAACACAAGTTTTTTCTGCTGCTCTAAGCTCTTTTGGAGACGAGCGCATTCACAGCAGGGGAAGGCATTGCTGACAGCTCTGGTTTGGGGCAAGCAGGTTTGTAAATCTGGGTCACAGACTCTCAGTGTGGTTATCTGCATTTACAAACTCTGTGGTCCCGAGCTGTGAACTGCTCCCCCAGGTCCACAGGGAGCTGGGATGAAGGATGGAGATGAGATCAGACTGTGCTGGTGCCCAAGGAGGCCACCGTGAGCTTGCACACAGCAGCCAGATGTTTCACCCCAGCAAAGGAAAGCAGGGAGGCCCAGGACAGATGAACTGAGGTGCCAGGACTGCAGCTCTCTGTTACATCAGCGCCTAAAGGCCTCCAACTGCTGCCTAAGCTGCAGTTTCTCAGCACTCTGATGTGTGTCCCTCCTCTTCTTGCACGCCTACGGCTCCGAGTCTGCCACGCTGAGTGCCCTAAAGTCAGCAGCCTGCACTGAGGATCTGGAAAACTTCATTCTCTCCTCTACTTGCCAGCACAAGTTTTGGTTTTGTTTGTTTGTTTGTTTGTTTTTTTTCCATCTGAACACACTTGTGGAAGTCCCCAGCAGCAGGAATGTAAAGCGGAGCTGGATGTCCTCTGACGGGAGGAGTTACAGACAGCGGGAAAGCAAACTAACAGCAACTCTGGTGGCTCCACCACCACCAGCCCCTCTGACCTGCCAGGTAATAATTAACTCTGGGAGCGGCAGCACATCCCCTTTCCCCTCCCTGCCCTTCCCCGCACGCTGCGGGAACATCTCTGGAAAGTTTGACAGGACGTTTGCTCCCCACCCACGGCGACTCCTACACTTTCCTCTTAGCACGAGTTCAACCTGGTAGAGGGATTCGCTTTCCCTGGCAGCACCAGTATCCCTTCCCACACTTCTCGTTCTCACACGGCTTTCCCAAACACCCCACCACGAGCCCCTCTGTGGCTCCTCAGGGCTGTTGCACAGTGACATGGGGCAGAGGACCAGCCCCCAGCACGAGCTGAAGGTGGCCCCAGGGTAGCGTTTAGTGATCGAGCTGCTTTCACAGAGTCACAGAATTGCTGGGGTTGGAAGGGACCTGTGTGGATCATCCAGTCCAAACCCCCGGTGACAGTCAAGGAACCGTCACCTAGAGCAGGGGACACATGGGTACCTCCAGATGGGTTTGGAATGTCTCCAGCAAACTCCGTGACCCCCCTGGGAAGCTTTTTCCAGTGCTCTGCCACCCTCGTTGTAAAGAAGTTCTTCCTCACGTTGAGGTGGAACTTCTTGTGTTTTAGCTCATGGCCATTGCTCCTCATCCTTTTGCTGCGAAGGGTCTGGCACCGTCCTCCTGACACCCCTTCGAGATATGTATATGTATTGATGAGATCCCCTCCCAGTCTTCTCTGGACTAAACAGGCCCAGCTCCTGTAGCCTCTCCTCACCAGAGAGATGCTGCAGAGCCCAGATCATCTTCGTGGCCTCCACTGGACCCTCTCCAACAGACCTCCTTTCACCCTATTAATGACAATTTTCCTTTGGCCGCCTTTAGCTGGTATTTCCCTGCGTTCAGGCTCTTCTCCGCAGGCTTCCTCTCACGGCCATTGTTTCTCCCACAGCTCGGTCCCTGCTCCTCTCCACCTTTCCCCACGGTCACCCCGGCCTCCAGCCANTTCACCACGAAGAAGGGGTCCTCCATCGACATGGCGCTGCCGCCGCCTCACGCCACGGCCGCCGCCAGGCCACGCCCCCGCCGCCAAGCCACGCCCCCGTCATCAGACCACGCCCCAAAACGCCCTCTTCAGGCCACGCCCCCGCCGCGAGCCGGGGGGCGTGTCTGGGTGACGTCATCCTGCCATGGCGGCGGCGGGGACTCCGGGATGCGGTGAGGTGCGGGATCCCGGCGCTGTCCCGGCTTTTCCAGGGAAGCTCCGGCAGCTCTTCCCGCAGCGCTCGGAGGCCCGGTGCCCCTCTCACCCCCAGAATCGCACACAGCATGGGTCAGGTCGGGAGGGAGCACGGCGGGTCGTCTGGTGCCACCTCCCTCCTCATCGCAGAGCACGTGGCACGGGATTGTGTCCAGACGGGGCCGGGATATCTCCAGTGAGGGAGGCTCCGCAGCCTCTCCGGGCAAGCTGTGCCAGCGCGTGGTCACTCGTACAGTAAAGAAGTTCTTCCTTGTGTTCAGGTGGAACTTCCTCTCCGTCGGTTTCTGCCCCTTGCCTCCCGTGTCCTGGTGGTTGGCACCCCCGAGCGGGATCTGGCTCGGTTTTCTCACCCCTTCTTCAGAGCCCAGAGCTGCGCGTTGTGGTCTCGGCAGGGCTGAATAGAGATGCGGGATCACCGACCCCAACGCCCTGCTCTCAGCAGCCCTGTAATGACAGAGGCAGTTACATCTTCCCATATAACGCCTTCCCACAATGGTCCACGCACCACTGTGCCACCAGCAATACCATGGAGAAGGTGGTGTGTGCCCCATTCCTTGTGTTACGCGGATTAAAGATACTAATTTTTTTTTAGAGAACTAGAAGCAGCCTTCTCAGTGAAGAGAGGAAGTGAGGTAAGGAGTTCAAGCACCATCTCGTGAAGTTAGCAGCAGTATCGCTCGTGTCAGACTCCTTCTGTGCGGAAGAAATTTTGTGCTTTATGCCAAACGCGGGACAGTAAACTTTTTCCCTCTCTCGCAGGATTTGCATTCTTTAAAACCTCACGTGAACCAGCCAGCCGGCCTCCTTCACCCAGATTCACGGACCAAAACACAAACCGTGGCACTGTGGGCTTCTGTCCCTGCCACGATGGCTCAGCCAGGCTGTTCCCAGCCGGTGTGGGAGGAAGCAGGAGGGAGCGACAGGCAGTCTGCTCGGCTCCTGCTGCCCTTCCTGCCCCGGGAAGGCACAGGCACCGCTTCCTTCCTCCTGCCTTGTGCGGGGTGAGAACAGCCCTGCGCCGCTTGGATTGTGTCCATCCCCGGGTGAGGATCCCTTCCTCCCTCATTCCCACCTCTCTTAAACCTCTGGGCTCTTCAGTAGCTGAGCACAGGCAGCCCTGGGCTTGGAGCAGCTGGCAGGAGGGGGATGATGCCTGCAGAGCGCTGGGAGATGTTCCCATCCACACACACACAGCAGAGGGATGTCCCTGCCTTACTCCCACCTGGGCTGATTTTGCAGAGGCTTGCCCAGGAGGAATCCCCCGAATTTTAACCAAAAAGCACATCCTGGCCTGCGCTTCCCAAAGTTGCCAGTGGTCCAGCATCCCGAGCAAAGGCAGGGAACGGGCACAAACCCCGTTTGCAGAGGTGCCTCCTCAGCATGGGAACAGGATACCCGGCTTTTGCAATCGCAGCAGCTTTCCTCACGCACACCGTGGGGTGGGAAGGCTGTGGCACACGTTGAACCGGTTTCTGCGGTTCTCGGGGTGAGAAATCCACCTCCTGCTCCGGCCAGCCCCACGCCAGGAGTGGTGCAACAGGTGGCAGCTGTAGGGCTGGCATTTGCCGGCCCTTCATTGCTGAATTCGGGATGACTTTCCCACGCCGGCAGGATTTGGGGCGTCCCTGCCAAACGTGTGCTGAGCATGGGAGGTTCCCTCCAGGAACATCCAGAGTGCCAAGGAGTCGCTGGGCCGGTGTGTCTGCCCCTGTCCCACAAAGACCTTTGTGCTCCCCAAAACCTCATGATCCTCCTATGACTCCCCACCTGTGCGTTCCCTGAAACCTTCGCTGCGCCGGGAATGGAAAAGGGAAAATGTGCTGTAGCCTCTTAGATTTACCAGACAGGAATTTCAGAAATCCTTCCATAAATTATGTGAACGCTCTATTCACATATTTGAAAATGGTTTGGTTTTTTTTTACAGAATCACAGAATCGCTTAGATTTGAAAATACCTCTAAGACCACTGAGTCCATTTGCAAAGAAGTGTAAAGCTTCACAGAGCTGTTGAGGGCTGAAAATAAGGAGTTTTACTGAAATCTAGGGAAGTTGTAAACTTTCCAGGGATAAAAGAGACAGCCTGGTCTTTGATGCCAGAAATTAATTTACGTGATGTAGTAAATAATTTAGATTTTCACCTGAAAGCCACTCCAACCACGCTGCGGTTTGTATTTTTTAGAACGAGGCCGTTTTTTGCTGTTCCACATGGGAAGCTCCGATTTGGGGCTTGGAGGCAGCGAGGAGTTTTTTGGGAGCTCTTCAGCGTGCTCGGCTAAGCGATTCCTGCTGGGAGAGGAGCGCTGGGTGCAGAGCACACAGCTGCAGAACTGGTCAGGAAAGATCTGATGAAACATTTCTGCACCGTGAAAAGTGCCAACTCATCAGAATCCCAGCTGTCTGCAGGGAAGAGCTGGGCTCCCTGGGACTTTTATCAGGAAAATCTTTGTGGCATGTGTATACATGCACGGGGTGGGGGGGTGTGATCCCATACTAGCCTGGTGCAAAGAATGTGCATTTGGTGTGGAAGAGGTGCCTTTTCTCCTCAGGGAAAAGCTGGATGGGTTTGAATTTGGATTCCGAAAAGTAGAGGGGACTTTCCTCTCACCACCCCGAAAAAGTTTTACAGCTAAAGGGAGAAGCCATAAAGGGTTTCGTGTGCTTTGGTGGTTTTCCTCCTCATTTTCGTTTTTAGTGATAGTTGAAAACTTTCAGTGGTGGTTTTAAGAGGATTAAGGCAGGGATGACAATACAAAACACTGATCTGGGGTTAAATATTCAGTGTTCTGGTGAATGAAATGGGGAAATGAAATTGAGGAAAGGCAGCATTGCTCTCTGCAGGATGAATCCCTGGGATTGCCTGCCATGGGATGCCAGGGATGCTGAGATCTTGCATGGATCCAAAAAGAGATTGTTAAATTGCAGGAGCAGTGAGGTGCTGGACTGCCAGGGTCCATGCTATGGGTGAAATCAGAAGGAACTTTTCCCAGGTGGCCTTTAAACCCTGCAAACTTCCTCGTTATCCCTGTGTCCATGGATGATCTCTCCGGGCTCCAGGCTCCCCACAAACCACGAGAAGGACAAGGTGGTCGAAGGAAAGGCCTTTCAAGAGGGAAGGGGCACAGATCAGCAGGAACAGAGGCAGTCAGCGCCTGCTGGCAGGCGCAGATGTTTCATTTCGCAGCTTTCCTCGGTGGGAGGAGGGATTTGACACAGAGAGGATCTGCTCTGCCCTTGCAGAGGCTCTGCTCTGCCCTTGCTGCTCTCAGCCGTGGCTGCTGCTCTGTGGTGTGATTTTCTGGCAAGTCCCAAGGTCCCCAGTCCCCCTGGGGGACCTCGAAGGAAGCGGGAAGCAGAGCAGGCAGCTCCATGGCTCCGGAGCATCCCCGTGCCACCTCCTCATCCCGCCTAAGCGGGAAGCAGTCGCACCGAGGACACATCTGCGCCCTGGGACTGCGGTTGTCATTTGCCCCACGGCTACAGGGAAGGTGACATTGAGATACAGGGAGAGGGGGGGAAAAATAATTAGGCTGAGACTCCTTTGGGCAGGCGAAGCGCCCTGCGGATTGCCGAGCTGCGGCTGCGGTTGGCTCCGTGCGGAGTTCCCGTGATTAATCGGAGATGTTTCGCCCCGGTCGCCGAGGCTGCCGCCTGCTTTAGCTCAGTTTTCCGGGGAGCAAATCGCTCCGGTGAAAAACGTGGGCTTTGCTGGGCTGCATCCCAGGGTTGTCCTGCTTCTTCATGCTCTGGACACAAGGCAGCCTTTGGAAGTGGCACAGGACCCGTATCAGAGAGGGAAAAAAACATACAGGAAGGTGGACTACAATAGAAGGGTTGTCTGATAGGAAAGCCCGGACAAATAAACGCGTTTTTTCCCCAGGAAACCCAAAGCAGTACCATAACCCACTGAAAGATGTGGGGTCACGTTTTTCCAAGGGAAACAGCTGCCTGAAGAAGCTGATAGCTGGGAGTGGGATTTTTTTTTCCCCTCCTCTTTGTGTTTGGAGAGGCTGCTGGAGGAGTAGCAGGATATCTGATGGGCAGAGGGACAGGTCACAGTTCTCCAGGGAAGGAGAGGGAAATCCCAAACCAGGCCAAACCAGGCTCTGAGGGAGGGAAGGGAAATTTTAAATCATTTGTGTAGGGGGAGAAGGGGGAATCCCAGATCACTGGTGAAAATTTAAAAAAAAAAAAAAGTGTGTAGGAGAGAGTCCTGCCTGCCTGGGATATCAGCACTATAATCTCTGCCAGGGGAAGGGGGTTTTAACCCTGAAAAAACCCTTTGCTTTCTAATACATGGCTGTGCTGCAGGCTCACACCTCACTGTGGTTTTGGGGCGGGTGTCTCAGCGCTTTCAGAAGCCGAGGGAGCTGCTTCCTCTCCTTTGAGTTTGGGTCTGTATCGATTTGTTTGTGTTTGTTTCACTTGTGTTTGGCTTTCATTCATCAGCGATGAGTGTTTGGCTCTCTTGGCTGTGTTTTGGGATGTTTCCCAGCTCTTCTGACCTTATCTCCAAGCAAGGATAAAGCAGAGCAGTTGGGAACCTTGGGGGATTAGTTACCAATATCCGATTGTGGCAGGTCCAGACCGCATCCCTGTGAACCACTGATTTTTCTGGGAAAAAACCCAACCCCAGACAACCATCCTCCTCTTCCTCCTGAGCTCTGCATGGGTGCCTCGCAATTTAGATGTTTATTCCCATCCAGAAATGAACTCAAGCTGTGGATAGATTCCCATTTGGAAATGTTCCTCCCTGTCCCGTTTCGTTTACGTCAGCAATCACTGGGGATGCGCCTGGATCTCCCTGGGGCTTTGGCTGTCCTGAAGCTCTGTNCGGGGGGGCCGGCAGAACCGCGATGCTGCCGGAGCTGGGGCTGCCCCAGCATCCCCGCCGCTCCCAGCCGCACGCATCCCCAGCGAGCATCCCGGCGCCGACCTCCCCTGCTCGGATTTAAACGCCTCCAAAAAAGCCGGTGGGCGTGCGCAGCCCTCTGCAATTATTAGACGTGCCACAAGCTGCTTCCTCNGAGAGAGTCCTGCCTGCCTGGGATATCAGCACTATAATCTCTGCCAGGGGAAGGGGGTTTTAACCCTGAAAAAACCCTTTGCTTTCTAATACATGGCTGTGCTGCAGGCTCACACCTCACTGTGGTTTTGGGGCGGGTGTCTCAGCGCTTTCAGAAGCCGAGGGAGCTGCTTCCTCTCCTTTGAGTTTGGGTCTGTATCGATTTGTTTGTGTTTGTTTCACTTGTGTTTGGCTTTCATTCATCAGCGATGAGTGTTTGGCTCTCTTGGCTGTGTTTTGGGATGTTTCCCAGCTCTTCTGACCTTATCTCCAAGCAAGGATAAAGCAGAGCAGTTGGGAACCTTGGGGGATTAGTTACCAATATCCGATTGTGGCAGGTCCAGACCGCATCCCTGTGAACCACTGATTTTTCTGGGAAAAAACCCAACCCCAGACAACCATCCTCCTCTTCCTCCTGAGCTCTGCATGGGTGCCTCGCAATTTAGATGTTTATTCCCATCCAGAAATGAACTCAAGCTGTGGATAGATTCCCATTTGGAAATGTTCCTCCCTGTCCCGTTTCGTTTACGTCAGCAATCACTGGGGATGCGCCTGGATCTCCCTGGGGCTTTGGCTGTCCTGAAGCTCTGTTTTCGCTCCAGGCAGCTGTTGGTGTGAAGGCTTTTGCCTCAGCACCGCTGGTGGTGAGGGACTTTTGACTGATTTGTTCCCACCCTCCTCCCAGGAAGGGTCTAAGCCATGAATCCTGGTCCGAATTGAAGAGAGAGGGGTCGATGCACCGCAGTGACACTGGGACAGACAGTGACTTCAGCGTGTGCTTTGAGGAGAACCTAATTCCACCACCCATCCCAGCCGGAGGCTTTTCCACCTCTTTACTACATCTGGCTTCCCCCTGGGGCCTGGGCCGCACATTTAGTGACAGCGAGGGGCTGGCGGGGGGGGGCTGAGGAGGGGGACTGTCGGAACAGGATCTCGCTAACCACATCCTCATCCCACGGCCGCGGGTCGGGGTGGCCGTGCTGGGAGCCAGATGGCCGTGCCGGGACTCAGCCAGNTCGAGCTGCTTTTATGTCGCATTGTTTTCCTTTCCAGGTGGGGCTGCCCGGCCTCCGGGGCTCCTCCTCGCCGCCGTGCCGGCCGCAGCTCTGCTGGCGGAGAGGCCACCTTTGTCTGCCAGCCAGCCCGGCCGCCTCCCTCCTCCTCCTCCTCCTCCTCCTCCTCCTCCTCCTGCTGCCAGAGCTATTTCGGGAAACAGCAGCTGAGCCGGAGGATTGTTAATTGTTCGTCAAACCCCTTCCAACGCGGTTGGATCACATGAGGAGATTAGAGCGCCCGGTCGCACCCTTTCCCTCCGCCTCCTGCTCCTGTATCCCCCCCTGACCCGCAGGGTTCGGGGGCGAGGTCCCTCCCGCCGGCAGATGGAAGGACAGAGCTGCGTCCAGCTCTCCCGGCGAGGCTCCCACGCAGCGGAATCTGTGGGATTCCCACATCCCCGCCCGGCTGTGGGAATCGCGGGGATGCCGAGCCGCGGGTACCCGGAGCCGGCAGCCGCAGCGGGGTCGCCGCCGGCGGGGCCGCTCCGGGCGCGGGCAGGAGCCCAGCGCAGGCACAAGGAAGGCAGACAAAGCCACCCCGGGCGCTGACCTCAGAAGCTGCCATGTGACTCTGCCTCAAAGTTACTAAAGCATGACATCAGCCTGGGAGGGAGCGGCCGGGCTGCCACCAAAATACTGCCCGGCTTCAACCGGCTGCCGGCGCTGCCTCTGCCCGTGCTGCTGCTGCTGCTGCTGCTCGCCCTCTCCTGCCTGCCTCTGCCGTGGATCCCCCCGAGGGGTGGCCGACCGTCGCCCCGTCTCTTTGCCAAGGGCACGGCGAGCAGGCAGATGCGGAGGCAGGGCTTTGGTGCCCTAGGAGCGCCGTGCTGATGGTTGTGCCTGGCACCGTGAAACTCGTGGTGCTGGGTACAGGCTCTGCTGCCTGGCGTTCTGCACCTCTGCTCCTCCCTGCTGGTGCTCTGTCGGGGCACTCAGAGGGGTGAGGGACCGCTCAGTCGCCATCCCCATCGTGCTAATCCCTGGCCAGAGCCGGGAGAGGATGCTGGCCCGCCTGTTCCCAGGCGGGGTAGCAGCCAAAACGCAGTGACTGGCGAGAAATGGTGCCTCATGCCATCGGGGTGAGGTGGTGAGCGGCAGAACAGGTCAGTCTGCTCGGATCCAGGCATCTTCACCCAGCAGAGCTCCCACGCCGTGCCTCTTCCACCTGTGCTGGGCTTTTTCCAGCCGCTCTGATGACTTTGCACTGCTGCTTTTCGTCCCTGGGTTGGGATATGCCCAGCCGAGATGTACCAAATCTGACTTTCTAGCCCAGGTTACCTCTGCTGGAGAAGCAGGTGCCCAGATCCTGCACACAGCAGTCCCGGAGCTGGTGATGCCTTTTCCAGGGGCACTGCCAACGCTGTGCCCACCGAGGGGACACCGATGGCGGGCAGGCGCGCTGGCTGCGGGTGAGGAGCCGTGACTGCAGTCCCAGGCATGCGAGCCCAGACCTGCCCTGGCTGGTTAGGCTGACCCGAGGGCTTAGGACAGGGTGTTGCTGGCCCTCCGAGGTGCGGGAAGCAGGTTTGGCGGGTCTGGAAACCCTCGGTTCCCACCGCTGGAGCTCGCGTCCCTCCGGCCTCCCACGCCGGGTGTGGAGGGGACAGCCCCGCTCCCTGAGGCCAGGAGAGGCTCTCCCTGGTGTGGGCTGAGCTGGGACCTTTTGCCTGGGGGATTTTTTGCCTGTGGGGAAAGCTGGGCCTTGCTGTTTTGGCCGTGGGGCTGAGCATGCTCCGGTCGGGTCACTTCAGATGGAGCATGGCAGGTTTGGTGGAGGAGGGGTGGGCATTTTGACATGTCAACACCCAGGCTGACATGCTGTTGTGTCCGACACCCAGAGAGTGGCATTTGAGGTTTTCCATCTGTGTTTGGCCAGGAGGAAAACATACATTTGTCCTGAGTGTGGTTTTGGGGTTTTTTTTGGAGGAGGCTCTTGCTATGTCAACTATGCGTTGGTGTGGCTTCTTCTTCACCTATTTTTCGTTACCTCTGTGGCCAGCCACCCCTTTGTCCTTCCAGAAAGCCAGGACGTGGTGACAGATCCTGCCAACAAAACATCATGACAGCCTGTGGCTTTCCTTTGGGGGAGTCTGTGGCTTAATCCCCTGGGAAAAAAAGGGATGGAAGCAAGTTGTTATGTGTCAGCTGGGAGTGGAAACTGATACTCTGGGGCAGCACGTTGAACTTCCTCAATTTTAGGCCCTTTCACTTCTTCTCTGCCTGCAGATGGTGGCTAATCCTCGGTGGGAGGAGGAGGGTCGGCACTCCAAGCTCTGAAACACCCTCCGAGCTTTCTTGGAGGCTTCCCTGGTGCCTGGAGCTGTGTCTGGGTGTAACCGTGTCGTCCCCTGTGTCCCCCAGCCACCCGGCTGGTCCTGCCGCCAGCTTTCACAGCCGCAGCCAAGTGAGGTTTCAGTTCCCAAACAAAGTGCTCCAGTTTGCCATGGTCCCCATCACCCTTGGAGATGCTCTGTTTGTCCTTCCCTGTAGCCCTACCCAGCCCTGTTGTGGATCTTCCTCTCTGCCCTGGGCTTTCTGTGAGCTTCCCTGCCAGACCCCCGGAGCAGAATTCCGCCTGGCAGCTGGGCAAGCGCGGCTTTCTGCTCCACGTCAGGGCAGATTTTCCTTGAAATCCTCAAAGACACTCTTCGCCCTCCGGCCAACGCCACCGCCAGCTCCTTCCCTGACACGATAAGATACCAGAGACGGGCTGAAATTGCGGGGGAACATTCCCAACCTGACAAAACGGGGGCTGCGCTCGGTTTGTTCGGGTTTTTTTTTTTTTTTCTTTCCCCAACCAGGAACGTTCCCATCGCTTTGGCCAAAATGCTGCCCGCGCGGGGTGCCGCGGTGGGCCCCACCCCGCGCGGCGCGCTGGCGTTGCCGCTTTAAGAGCGCTCTCCGCGGGGCGAGCTTTCGAACGCGCTGCCCCGCGCCGCCATTGGCCGGCGGGCGCGCGCGGGG
>VZTG01006415.1:141741-170436 GCA_013397845.1 Melanocharis versteri
GGGGCCCGGAGGTGACACCCAGCCGGCGCCGCGGGGCTCCGGCGCCGGCCAGACCCGGCGCCCTGCGCCGCCGCACGGGAGGGACCGCGGGGCAGCGGCGGCAGCACTTCCCCGTTCCCCGCCGGGTCCCGGCTGCCGGCACCCGCCCTGGGAGCGCCCCCGGCCCTGCCCTCCCGGAATTCCCCTTCCCGGCAGAGCCGCCGCCCTCCGCGGCGCCCGGGGGAGGCTCCGAGGCTGCCGCCGACCCCGGGGGCGCCCCCGGCGGGTGATATTTTAAGCTTGGAAAGTATTAAGTTTATTAAATAAAGTCTCTATTTTGGAAAGGTTTAGGTCAGAACTATTACATGGTGCTTTTTAAAAGTGTTTATTGAGAGGAACGAAGTTTACAGACGCTCTGACGGAAAGTCCTTGAGCCTGTTTGTTAGGCTTGGTAACTCCCGGTCTTTGTTGTATAAAGGCTTGGGGCTCCCGTAGGGAATTTTGTACAGTGTTCTCCTTCAGTGATGTATCATGTTTTGTATAAAATGTAATTCTACGTGTACAACACGTATTAAATATTTTCAACTGTATGAGCCTAGTTCCTGTTTGTGCCCCGCTGGCTCGAGGGGGAGGAGGGCAGGCAGCAGCCGGGGTGTGGTTCTGCATGTCTGTGGCTGGATCCACCCAGCCTCGCCAGAGGCTTGGGGTGGGTTGGAGTCCAGCTCTTCTGGGAGCTGGGGAAGAAAGGGAACTTATGTCAGGGTGCCTGGAGTCCTTCCCAGGATCTTCCAGGTGCTCCCATTGCTCTTCTGGCTACAGCCTCTTCCCACGGCCGGAGCTGCTGTGGCATTTGAGGTCTTGATCTGAAAGTAGCTAATGTGCAAAGTCACTGTCTGTGGGTGGAAAGCGCTTGCTAAATCCCAGAGGAGCAGCTGGGTGCAGTCTGACCAGGCCTGTGGCACAGCTGGGCCGAGCACTGGCCTCCAGCGTTGCCTGCTCGGAGATCTGGACTGGGGCTGTGTGAGTGGATTTACCCGGTAGAGCACAGCTACTGCTCTGCAATGAGTGTTTTTCAGTGCCTCTTCTTTGCTGTTGCTTGCGGAATAGTTCAAACGATAACTATTAGGAGTGGTTTTTTTTTTCCTCTTTCATTATCAGTAAAACTATAACTGGGTTAAAGTTCCTGCTCTTAGGGGTGGGGAGAAAAGTTTGGCCTCGGCTTCACAGTGAGTGGAGCGCCCCAAGGCGTTGTAATTAGACTGAATTGTGGGGGAATTTTTTTTTTTTTCCCTGCTTCTTGCTGGAAGATTCACTAGAGGCTTCTCTGCTCCTAATTAATGAACTTTTCAACTGAGGATTGCGTCTCTGGCAAGTCGAGGATGTTTGTGTGCTGTGAAGTGCAGCCTGGGATATCTGGCTGGGCCTTGGGAGCCTGTTTTGGGTGGGAGATGAGAAGTGACCAGCGTGGGGGTTTTAACGCCTTGTTTCTGTGAGAACTGGAGGTGTTGGGCTGGGTCATCCCAGAGCAGGGGGATGGGAGAGATTAGGAGAAGCTGCCTGGGCTGGGGAGGCTTTGAGGCAGCTCTACTACTTCGTGTGCAATTTTAACAGCTCCCTGTTCTTAGGTAAAAGCAAAAGTCCTACCATCTTAATTTTCTAGGTAATTGCACCTAATGGTGAGACACAATTTCAGTCTGGTAGACGACACAAGGAAATGGGGTGTGATGAGACATTTCTTTTCACTCGCTGACCTTTGGGAGGTGATGGGAAGGCACTGTCCCTGCTTTGCTTGTACAGGTGCTCTCCAGGAGAACCCCGCACTCTCACTCCTGCCTCAAGGGAGACGAGGTCACCTCAAGATCTCTCTGGCAGGAGAATAGCAGGAGGAGGAGGAGGAGGATGGCTAGGGAGGACCATCCCCCCAGCTCTCCTGCTCCCTCATGAAACACTCTGCTCTGAGGGTCAGAAGCTGGGCTGGAGGATGGAAACAGCCTCCTGCTCCTGCACCAGCAGTTTCCTTCCCGAGGCCGGGGGGAGCAGGTTCCAGTCCCGCTCCTTGTCCACCAGCAGCATCTCCATGGAAGTGGATGATTTTGCCCAGCTTCCAAATCCCGAAATGGGATGGGGACACTCCTGATCTTGGTGTTTCCGAAAGTTTTCTGGGCATCCGACCCTTGGAAGGTCACCTGGTCCCGCTGGTTTGTGTGGCCCTGGTGTCTGTCCCTACACAGACAAGACCCCACCTCCCTCTGGCACAGAACACCCAGCAGTGCTCCTATCTACTCTTGTCTTCCAGAGGAGAGTTGTGCAGCACCTTAATTGCTGCCGGCCTCTGCAAACAGGGCAGAGACTGCCCACAGGTGCCCACGCAGCTCCCCCGGGCTCGTGTGACCTCGCGTGGAGCTACCTGAGGTGAGCAGGTTCTCCCTTCCCGGCTCATGGCCACGGAGCTGTGTCCCCGAAAGACCCGGCCCAGCTCCATCTGCTGTGCCGGCGCACGCCTCGCTTGCTCCCACGGCTGTGTTGTTCCCACGTGTGGGGTTTGCTCCCTGGGACGTGCGTGTCCCTGGGGAGTCTCTGGCTGCTGTGGCTGAAGGGGACAGAAAAATGAAACGGAGATGGGATAACTGCTGGTGAGCTCTGCTGAGGGGTCTGGACCAAACCAGCCTCAAATTGGCAAAGATCCCTAATAACGGCACTGTGTTACTCTTGGAATCAATTTTTCTGCTCTATTTTTTACTCATGCAGTGCCTGTTTTTTTTTTTGGTTTTTTTTTTCCTATTCCTATAATCACTTTTACCTAAGCTGGCTCTGTTTTCCTTAATTCATCTGTTCTGTTGTGCTGCTTCAACCCCCGGACTTTTCCTCCTGCTCACAGTGCTCCAGAGATGAGGGTGACGGATGGGACAGCTGAGCAAGGACAGGGAATGAGCTCGAGCTGAGGCTAATGACCCAAACTCACTGCCCAGGCCAACGCCGAAGGAGGGAAGAGAAGTGCATAAATAAGCCAGATAAAAATAAAAACTTCCATCACTTGGGAGAGAGGGTGACTCCTATGGAAACTGCCTCACCGGGTCGAGGAGGAGATGACTTAATGGGAAGATGGCAGGATCCTACCCTTCCTAGAATAGTAACGAGCTGCTGGAAGCGCTCGCCTCGGCTGCTGCCCTTCCCCCAGTTCGGGTCAGGTCCCGTGGGAGAGGAGAAGTGCTGGGAAAATCCTTTAGCACAGCCGGAGGATGGGATAGATGCTGGCAGAGGGAGCGCGGCAGCTGGGCTGCCAGGGCGATGCTTGGGAAGCAGGGCAGGCAGCAGGCTTTCACTTTTCTCCTGCTGTAATCATCCAGCAACAATCCCTGGGTGCAGCTCCGGGTGGGTGAGCTGCGGCTCTCCCCAGGGATACCTTCTGGGGAGAGGGAATGCCTTAAAACCGGCTCTCGCCAATACGGGAGTGTCAACGGTGTGAATCATCCCGGCCTTTAAAGGTGTTCGGCCCGGCCCAGGTGCCAGCAGGGCCTGGGGGAACCCTCGGGGCTGCTGGGCAGCCAGGGCTTCGCAGGAGGCTCCGCGTTTCACTCCTCTGGAGTTGCTGCTCTCGCTCCCTCCTCCTGTGATGCAACCCGGCATCCCCCGCCCATCCCTCCTCTCCTGGGGCAGGGGAAGCGGAGGAAGGCCCGGCACACTCACTGCTGCAGCATCCTGTGTCAGCGCTCAGGAATCCGGCAGGCTGCTGCGAGGGAGGCGGGAGGCAGGCCAGCTGCGGGGCTGTGCCTGCTGGGGCCTCTCCCTGCCCGGGGAGCCCGAGGGGAGCCCGAGGGGACCGGAGCATCCCTGGGGGCTGTGCCTCCTGGGGCCTCTCCTTGCTCAGGGATACCGGAGCATCCCTGAATGCTGTGCCTCCTGGGGCCTCTCCCTGCCCGGGGATACCGGAGCATCCCTGGGGGCTTTGCCTCCTGGAGCCTCTCCTTGCCCGGGGATAGCGGAGCATCCCNTTTGCCTCCTGGAGCCTCTCCTTGCCCGGGGATAGCGGAGCATCCCTGAGTGCTGTGCCTCCTGGGGCCTCTCCCTGCCCGGGGATACCGGAGCATCACCGGGTGCTGTGCCTCCTGGGGCCTCTCCCTGCCCGGGGATAGCGGAGCATCCCTGGGGGCTGTGCCTCCTGAAGCCTCTCGCTGCCCGGGGATACCGGAGCATCACCGGGGGCTGCGCCTCCTGGGGACTCTCCTTGCTCGGGAATACCGGAGCATCCCTGAGTGCTGCGCCTCCGAGGCCTCTCCCTGCCTGGGGAGCCCGGGGACACCAGACAGCCCTGTCGGGAAGCTTTGCCAAAGGCTAAACCCCAGGACAGGGTTTTTTTTCTGGGGAAGGAGGGGTGGGGGAGTGCTGTGGCACAGTGCTGCGTGCTTGGATGATAGTTCCAAAGGCTGATGAGAGGCACGCCTGGATCCCCCGTGCTGCTGCCGGGCTCGCATCTGTCTCCAATGTACTGTGCTTGCCGGCGGTGCTCTGCCAATATATATTTAGGGTAGGTGGGGGGACCCCCCTCTCCGGTCCCCGGAGGGTTGGGGGGTTCTTGCAGGGAAGCAGGGAGAGGCTCCGTGTTTTCCTGGGCGGTCCGGCCCAGGGGGAGGGGGAAGGCTGGGGGAAGGAGCTTGCTGGCAGGGCTAAGGCTCATGGAAAACTCCAGGGTTTCTTCCAAGGAGGATCCTTTGAGAGGTTGGAGTGGGGCAGAGAGAGGGGTTGGCACCGTGAGGGGATGGCTGGAGTGGGGAGAAGCCGGCTGGAAGGTGCCCAGAGCTGCCTTGGCAAGGAGGGAACCCAATGGAAGAGAGTTATTCCAGGCCAGCACGGTTCCCGGAGGCAGGGTCAGGGCCAGGCGAGCACCGGGATGAGCGACAAACACAAACAACTCCCTTCTCCCGGTCTTCTGGTTGTGATTTCTGCTCCCGACATGCAAACCCTGAGGGGCCCCCCTCCCCTCCCTCCTTCTCCCCAGCTGGGCGAGGGCTGGCCTGGCCGCCTAATGAAATGCAGAGCTGCTTGGGAGAGCAAGGGGGGGGGAAAAAAAGGCTCTGTTTGAGGTTTTGTGCCTCTGGTTTCCTCTGGCCCTCTCTCCCAGCGGGGTGATTTATTGGTGATGGAGCCCGGGGAGAGGGGGAGGGAAGGGCTTAGAGCTGCAGGCAAATAGTCATCGTTTATTTCCCAAGCACTCACGCGAGGCAAAGGAAAAAAGGGGAGGAGAGGGAGGTAAACTGCCTGGGCAGGGGCTGAGGAGCATCATTTACTGGAGCTGAGCTCTCCCGAGTTTCTCCCAGTTGCTCTGAGGTGGTGTTTGAGCACTTTGCACGCCAAAGGACTGGCTTTGAGGTGGACGCCCTCTCCCTCTATCCCAATTTCCCCACTTTCTCTCCCTCCTGGCTTCCCTGCCGGGCAGGCAGTGAGGTGCTGAGAGCTGCCTGCAGGCATCTGGGCTGGCCCTTGTGGCCCAGCGCTCGCTTCTCCCGTGCACCCGAGGGGAACACCTCATCCTTTTCCCCTTTCCTGCAGCCACAGCCAAGGAGGCCAGCCAAACCTTCCCCAGGCTGGCGGAGAAGCAGAGGTACCGGTTGTCACTGACCTGTTTTTGGGCACCTGCGTGCCCCAAAAGTGACATGCTGTGACCAGCCTGGCTGCGGATGCATTTGCTGCCTGCGGCCACCCCGGCTCCGACCAGCCTTACGCTTAAGCCAGGCTTTAGGCTCTGCAGCACTGCCAGCAGCGAGGTGTCCCCGTCCTGCGGGATGCTCCGGTGTGCTGCTGTGCTGGAGGGTGACCTCCTGCTCGGGAGAAGCAGCCAGGGCTGTCTGTTTTCGTGCTCGCTGCTCTGGTTGGGAACGAATGTGGTTTCCGAGGGGGAAGGTCTCCTCCTCCTCCTCCTCCTCCTCCTCTTCGCCGCTGCTGACAGCGTCTGACCTCAGCTGTCGTCCCTGGCGGTGCGGGGGATTAATCTGAGCCTCGGGACAGGTTGAGGCATGTCCAAGGCGGAGGAGAGCTTCATGCGTACAGACACAGAGGAAGGAACAAATACAATTCCCAGGGAAATATTTTCCTGCTGCTTTTCCTGGCAGCGAGCGGAGCGGGAGGAAAAGACCTTGCTTTAAATTGCTCGCAGGAGAACTCCAGCCCGGGATCCGCTTTCCCTTGGCTTCCCGCACCCCGTGAAGCTCAGCCCCCACCCCAGACCGGCACAAAGGCTGCTCAGCCCTCCGAGGTGCCGCTCAGCATCCCGGGCTCTGCTCAGCCAAGGATTGCCTCTGACTCTCGCTGCCTGCCAAGCTCCGGCTGCACGGAGCCAAGCCGGAGCGGTTGGAAAGCGAGGGGAAGGAAGCTCCTCAGCGCGGGGCTGCGGCTGGGTCCGCTGGTGGACTCTGCCCTTCGCCTGCTCCGGCCTCGGCCGCCCTCCTCCTCCTCCTCCTCCTCCTCCTCGCGTGCTGTTTGCTTTGGCAAGCCCCAGGCTCCACCCTGCCAGCGGAGCCCTGCGGTCCCGGGTCAGGCGGAGCGGGGGGAAGCCAGAGGCGCGGGGAACGGAGAGCAGGGAGGGAAATGCAGAAGCAGACGGCTGGCTGGGCGGATGGGACACGCCGGCCCTGCTGGGAAGGGCAGGAAGGACACGGCTCGCGCGGAAATCTGCAGGGTGGGCTGGGAGAGGCAGGAAAGGGGAGAGAGAGCAGGAAGCAGGGAGCATGGCTGGAGTGGGATGCAGAGGTGGGAGCCCCAGGCTTGGTTTGCGGGAGTCCTGTGGGTGTCTGCTCCCCTCAGCGCCGGGCTGGGGGATCTGCTCCGTGCTGTGCTGCTCCCTTCCTGGAACAAGCAGAGGATGCTGGCAGTGTGGCACAGCAGCAGCGGATCCCCCCTTCATGGAGCCAGGGTCCCAGCTGGAGCGTGGCTGGAGCATCACTAGGAAAAAAGGGGGGAAGTGGCAGTTCCAGCCGTGTCCCACTGAGTTTCTCCGATTTATTCCTGCTAACCTGGGCATGGAGCAGTGCGGGCAGGTGGTGCTTTGCCAGCACACCTGGTCCTCCATCCCAGCTGCTTCCACCCACCGCGGGTGGTGGCAGCGTGCGTTGGTGGGAGTGCCAAGCCTGGAGCCAGGGCAGGGCGCAGGTTTGCCCTCAAGGCACGGTGCTGAAGGCACCAAGTATCCCTGGAAGGAGGCTGTGGGAGCAGTGCAGTGCAGTGCTCCATCTTGTGGGCAGTGGGACTGCTGTTTTTCAAGGCAGGAGGGATTGATGCGGTTTTTCGGCCCAGGGCAGTATTTTACAGGAGTCAGAGTGCAACATCAGCGAACATCTACAGTCCTGTGGGAATGGGTGACTTGTGAGGGGCAGCGGGATACCCTCACCTCTTCTGGAGCCCAAACTTGCCTCCAACCCGGGGCTGAGTGGATGGAAAACCCTCATGGCAAGGGTGTGGGGAAGGCAGAGCTGGCCACCGCCCGTTTGCAGCCTTGTGTGCTCGGGTGGGAATATCTGACCCCGTGAGCCCTTGACATGGCTGGGAGGCTGGGAGGAGCCGCATCCGGAGGAAGGCACAACTCCCATGGGAAAGCAGGAGGGACGGAAGGACGGACAGGGGAGGGAACCACGATTTTTCTTCCTGTCCTTTGGAACAGGTTTTCCAGAGAAGCTGTGGCTGCCCCATCCCTGGAAGTGCCCAAGGCCAGGCTGGACGGCGCTTGGAGCAACCTGGGATTGAGGAAGTTGTCCCTGCACATGGCAGGAGGATTGGATCTTTTAAAATCCCTTCCAGCCCCAACTCTTCTAGGATTCCCTCCTCTGTGGTGTGGCGTGGCTGGCCAGGGAGAGTTGCAAAACCCGCTCCGGTGTTTTCAAGCAGGGATTTACCCTGTGCCATGCTCGCTGTCCCAGCCCTGGCAGCCGGTAAGGGCCGTGGCAGCACCCATCACCCCGCAGCTCGCTCCACTTCCTTCCCTGCTGTGTCCCTGCCCTGTGGCTTTGCTGTTAATGGAAAGCAAATGTCAGCAGGATGTAAACACTGGATGGAGGGAGCTGGGTATAAACCCCACTGGATATTCATGGCGTTGTTCTCCCATCCCTTCTCGGAGCGTGGCTGTGTCCCTGGAGGAGAGCACCGGTGAGACCGTTGCAGTTCGTATTTCTCCCAGGTTTGTCCTCGTCGCGGTTTTCCGGGAGGAGCCGGTGCAAGGGCCAATGTGCAGGGAGGTGGCCAGGGTGACACATGCCTCCCGTTTGACCTTGTCTCCCTTTGGCCCTGGCAGCGCTCCCTGCCCTGGGCTCGCTGAAATTCCCTTCCTGGAAACAGCAAAGGAGCGAGCGTTTGCCTTCAGCTCGGGAGAGTGTGACGTGATGTCCCTGGTCAGTGGCCAGGTGGGGAGGGACCAGCCACGCCGGGCTCACAGCAGCGCCACAGGGCTGGCTGTTGCTGGGAGAGCACCAGGAGACACTTCTCAGGGGGGCTCACATCCAGGCAGGAGGGGGGAAGGCTGTTAAAAATAAACAGGGTGACAAGTGGCAGGAGGAAGGAACCACCTCTCATCCCCACGCTGCTCCCTGGGGAAGGGAGAGCGGCTGTGCTGCCGAGCACAGAGCCGGGCTCTGATGCCAGCCGTGCCATGCTGGCAAGCTCAGTCCCCTCCCAGGTCACCCCAGTGCCTCACTCTCCCGGCCACAGCCCGCTGCTTCCCTCCCAGCTCGCAGTGGAATCGCGGGTTTGTGCCCGTGGCTGTCTCTGGAGCCGCCGAGCTCCCGGCGCAGAGCTGGCCGTGTTTCCCCCAGGTGTGAAGCTCCGGAGGGCCGGGGGCAGCGGCAGCTTGGCCGATGTGCTCAGCCGTGGCTCGTTCCGGCGCTCTTTGCCGAGCACAGCCCGGGAGCGAAGCCGGCAAAAGCGGCCGGCGCATCCCCCCGCGGCTCCTGCCCGCCCGGCCCCGCGTCGCTTCGTGTTAGATCCGGAGCGGAGGAGGCTGGAGTGACCTTGAGAGACGCTGTGTGGCTCCGGCAGATCCTGCAAGATCGCCTGGCAAGGGGATGAGCCAGGCTTTGCCCTCGTGGAACTCAACCCCCACGAGATTAAGTGGCTGCCTCACCCCAGACCTCCCTGTTTGGGGGATTTGTTTGAGGTTCAGGCATCTGGGAGCCCTTCGTCTAAGGCAGCGCTACCCAAAGGCAGCTGCCTCTGTTCGGATAAGGCGTTGGTGTCTGCAAGGACACGCTCAGGGCTGGCCAGCCCAGGTGCGACGTGCCGCTGTCATTTCCCGGAGCCCGGTGGCCTGCGACTTGTCCCCACACGTACCTGCACCGTGACTCACGCCTCCTGCTCGAGACCAGCATGAGTGTGCATGGAAATCAGGGTGAATTCTTTCGGCCGTGCCGGGGGCAGAAGACTCATCAGGCTCTCTCCTGCTCCTCCTCTGCCCCGCGAGTTCCCACGGCGGCAGCCAATGGTGCTTATCTCCGTGGGAACGAGGGCACTGCCCATCCATCATCAGATGTGCTTCAAAGCGCCCGGCCCTGGTGGGAGGGATTGCGGGTGACAGCCTGGTGCCTCTCCAAATGCAGCGGCCAGCTCGTTGTGCAAGTGGGTGCCGAAGGCTGTGTCCGTGCTTTAGGGCCGGGTTTAGTGCCAGAGTCCCCTGGGAAAGCTGGGCTCAGCTGTGGCCACCCTGGAACGCAGCTCGCCCAGGAAAGAGAGGCTTTGGTAACAAAAAAGTGTCAAAGCCGTCGCTAACATACGGATGTCACCTTTGGGTGTAATCCTTGGTGACCGTGTCCTGCTGGTGCCTGCTAAGCCCTGGCTGAGATGTGGGGGAAAATCAGGAGCTAACTGGAAGCAGGCTGTAAATGGAGCTCCTCTCGTTTCCTTTCCTTGTGCAGCAAAGCCCTCTCGTGGAAGCTGGCAGTAGCTTGCCAGGGAAAATCTGGCTGCTGCGATGTGCCGCCTCTCGCCGGGAGATGCACTCTGCTCCCGGGGACTCTGTCCCCAGACTCCCTGGGGTCCCGCGGCCCCAGCCTCAGAGGAGGTGGTATTGGGGAAGATGAAACAGGGAAGTTTTATTGCCGAGCCAAAGATGCTGAGAACATGGAAACTATAGGTGAAATAGAAATGAAAGCAAGCTTTGAGATACCAAAGCTTAGTTACTGAACAACTGGAAAACAATAGAGTGGCTGACTGAAGATAATCCCCTTTGATTGAACAAATACCTTCTGCTAGCAAACAGGTCCAAGAGTCGGAGCAGACCCTGCTAGCTTGGCAGAAAAGATCCAAAGAGTGGTTTTTAGGGTTTAAAATGTAGCACAGTATGGTAATGCAATGATTCTTATAGGCTGTATTTAAATGCTATAGGATTTGTACCTTGTACTAGATTGGTTGATGAAAATCAGAATATTCAACACAGAAGATGATTTATTGTATTGTAAACAAGAATCACTCACTCTTTTCTTTCTGCCCTCTCTTGCTTCTCTCTCTCTTGCCTTTCTGGCCTGCTCCGAGCTGCGGCTGGCAGCTCCAAGCAAGGCCCCTACATCCACGCCCTTAGCAATAAACCTCATGCTCTAAAACCAAACTATAGAGATCTCTCATCACCATCCGTCCCGACCGTCCACCGAAACAACATCAACCTTCCAAGGTGGGACAGAGCCAAACGTGCCATCACACCCCTGCACGTCAGCGCTGTGTGACTGCGTTTCACCCCGTGGGGATCCCCAGGTTTTTCCTGGAGCTGCTGAACCTGCTCTCTTGGCTGTGGTTGGAGATGCTTGGGGCACCTGGATCTCCCCCCCCAAAAAAAAAAAAAAAGGGAATGGATGTGACTTCGGCTTTCTTTATGCACTTGTGAGGATGCCACCAGGCACCCCCAGCCTGTAGCACCTGGCACAGGAGTCTGCGATGCTGGGGTGGGGCAGTGCGTGGTTGTTCCAGAGCTGGTGCTGCTGGATCTGCTCCAGACCCCGTGCACATCCCCAGAGCCTCGGCAGGGAAAATTCCCCGGGGCCAAGAGCGGAGGGTGTCAGCTTGTTGTGGGGTGGCCTGACATGAAAGAGGCTCTGAGATGAAGCCAAGCCGAGGTACAGCGCAAACACCAGCAACCTTGCTGGGGCAGATGTGCTGGCTGGGAGGGGGAAAGACATCGGGATGAGTCCCTGCTTTGCAGCGGCTTCCCTGCCTTCCTACAGGAGGCGGTGGCAATTCCTCCTGGAGGCGCAAGGCTCCCTGAGAGGGTGGGCACGGGCAGGATGGTGGGTGGCTTTGCGTTACTCCTTGTCCCGCCCCCTGAGCCATGGCTATCCCGAGGTGACACGTGATTTCCTGCGGGGAATTTTGGCTCACCTGGCAGCATCACAGTCATCAGCGGCACCTGGGTGATGGGACATTGCTCTCACCTCTCTTCACCTGTGAGGCTGGGTCCCAACTGGTCTCACCTGGGCATGCCACCCACCCAAAAGGCTGTATTTAAGCTCAGCCCAGGGCTCTTAGTGCCTAGTTTGGCTCTTTGGGGGAGGTGGGGCTGGGCTGCCCTGCTTCTCTGAGGTTCCTCCTGCCTGGTGTGTGAAGGTATGGGCTGTGGATCAGACTTCTACCTCCAGAGACAGAGGTATTCCCCCCTGGGACCCCCTTTGGTGCTGCTGACAGTAGTTGGGTGTTTTCCCACCCCAATCCTGGCTCTGTTATGGTGGTGGATGAGAGGTGCCCTCGTGTTTTGGGGGCACTGATACCTCACGAGCACTAAACCCCATCAAAACCCCTGGGAGCTGAGCTTTTTCTTTGCACTGCTTAAGCCCTCGGTTCCCTTTGTTCTGGCTGAGTTTAATTCCCCCTGTTGGATATGTTTAAGTCATTTTCTCGCACTTTTAGCGATACAAAAATCGTTATGCTGGCTGCACTCTTTAATTCTCAATTTAAACCGTAGAGTTGCCACCTCCTTGCCTGGGGGCTGAAGGCAGGCTGTGTAAATATTTAGCGTTTCTGCTCCCCTGACATCAGCCTCTCGGTTTTCCCAGCCCACCTTCTCTGCTGCTGTCAGCAGGGGCTTGTTCCTCGGGCTCTGGGGGCTGACTTACACCCCGCTGGAGGTGATGGGTACAATATTTTGGTTGCATTCGGGTGGATTTCTGTGGGTGCAAGAAATGCTCAGTGGCTGCATTCCTGTGACTGCTTGACAGCAGGTGTTTTTTGCAGATGGGTTGCTCGGTAAAGGTTTCAGTGGCCTGGTGAAGCTGCTTTTCGGGTGGAATGTGGAGGGGAAGCAGGGCTGGGTGGGGACGTGTTGCCCTTGGAGCATCCCCGGTGCCCACCACAGGCGTTTAGCTCGAAGCTGTGTGCCTTGGAGATTTCCCCTGGCCCCGCGGAGCTGGAATGTGCATCCTCCGTGGCCAAGCCGGCAGATGGGGCTCCTGCCCACGGCGAGCTCCTCCAGAGGAGGCTGGAGAGCCGGGCAGGCAGTGCTGGCGGTGACCCAGGGATGCTTCCCGACCCCAGCCTCTCCTAGAGGGTGCTCCATTGCACAGCTTTTTGGGTTTTTTTGCCTCCTCGTTGTCTCGCAACAGCTGAACTCAGCGTTTCCTCCAGGCTTTCCTCGCTGGGCTGAGCCTGGCCACGCACGTGGTCACTTGGGGTGGACCTCTGCTCAGCTTCACCCCCCATCATCTGGCCCAAACCCACCTCTGAGCTGCTCCTGGCCGTGTCCTGGGGGACTCGTTCCCCTTGGAGGGGTCTTTATGGTGGAGGTGTACCAAAAATGTGGGATTTATTCAGCGAGTTGTCAGGTCTTGGTGGTGCTGGCCCTTTCTTCTGGGCTGGGGGTTGAGCCTGGGTCAGGATCATGTTGGAATAGAGGATCTGCTCTGTTGGCACCAGAGAAGGGAATTGCTGTGGGTCTGGCACCTTCTTCTCCTCCTTTTTTAAAAATAGGAGTGGTCTGTGATGGACCAGAGTAAGGTTTAGGTCAGGAGGACCCTGTGGATGGATGCTCGTGTCCTGTGCTGTCCCCTCTGCTCCTGCTGTGCCTGAGCACCCCACAGCCACGTGGGATGTCCCACCTGCAGCAGCTGCCTGGCTTCTTCCCTGCTCGGAATGTCTCCCAAAGCATCTCCTGGCACTGTGCTCCCTTTCCATCCAGGAGCTCGGGTGCTCCAGGGTCTCCCTGCTCCTCTCCCACCCCTGGCCAGAGATCCTGTGAGCATCCAGCTGCAGCCTTCACTTTAACTGCTCAGCAGCATCTTTGATCAATAAATCGCCCTCTGCCATCTCCGAAGCAATAAAATGAAAACCTCCCGGGTGCAGGATGAGTTGGTGGAGATGAATGATTGTCTCATTGCCTGGCTCAAGCTGTAAAACATCCTCTTCCAGGCGTTGTCACTCCTGGCTCCTCGTTCTCATCCTGCCTTACATCTCCCCGGGGAGAGCTGTGCTCCAAGGGACTTGAGGAATGGCCTGGAGCGTTTGGCCCAGCTTGGGAGATGGCTGTCAGCACTGGTGGCTGCTGTGCTGCCTGGAAATTGCTGCTGCGCTCTTGGAAGGGGATCAGGAGTGCTCCAGGCCCCATCCTGCCTCTTTCTGGCAGGCAGAGGAGGTTGGGGACAGGTTTTTCCTTGCCAGATCCTCTCCTCCCTGGGACATGATGCTGGAGATTCCTGCTGCCATCAGCTTCCCTGCCGGGTGCTGTCTGAGGTGAGGGAAGAGGAGGTCTGGGGAATACCTGGAGCTGTTTCTCTGTAAAATCACCAGTGACTCAGAGAGGGGGTGTGGGGATGGCTTGATTTTGGATTTTATGTGGAATCTGAGGGGCTTCAGCTGGAAGCAGCAGGATGCAGACTGATGGAGCTGTGTGGAGCAGTGGTGATGCTCGCCGCAGGGAGCTGCGGGTGCTTAAAAACCAAGCTAATTCTGAGCTTAGGCAGTAAAAAAGTCTGGAAAGAGAAGACTGTGGAGGGCTGTGAAATAAAAACGAGCTTGTCTGTGCTCTGCCACCACGTTTGCAGGCTCGGAGAGCTGGGAGGGTCGCGGGAGGTGGTGGCATTGCCCCACACGGGGCTGGGGACTGTCTCAGTGCTGCTGCAAGTAGAAGCAACTCGTTCTCATTAAGTTAAAGGCCTCTGGTGATGGCATAGGCTGTAATTAGGCAAATTGGGGAGGACTGTGCCTTTCTGGAGCACAGGGAAAGAGGTACAGAGAGTGATGGGCTCGCAAGGCAGCGGGTCACTACCCCATCCCTTTTTCCCCCTGAACAATTCTCCTCGCTGGCAGTGGTTGTGGTGGATTTGAGCAGTCCTTTTTCTTGGCTGTTGGGCGGAGCGAAATTCCCTCCAGAAATACCTGGGAAGGTCTGCTTTCCTCATGCCTGGCAGTGCTCAGGGTCTGAGGTGGGACAGGCAGCTCGTGGAGCTCCTCAGGAACACGGAGAGGGGCGGGTTTGGGGTTTGCCTGACGATCCCCTTGTGTATAAAGGGGGGCTGAGAAGGGCTGAGTGGATCCACTGCCCCCAAATGTGGGCCTTAAAGGAATCCAGCTCCCTGCCCTCAAGCTCCTGCTTGCCCCTGGAGATGGCCAGTGCAGTGCTGCATGGCTGGGTACATGGTTTTATCCAGGAAAGGCAACACCCTTCCTTATCCCAGCCCTCTCCAAAGCCAGCATAACCTTCCCTGCCTGGGAGGGACTCAAATCTCTTTGATTTCTCTCTGATCTGGCTAAAGAGCCAAGCCTTTCCAAGGACACCTGAGTCCCTGGGCAGCAGCTTGCTTGTGGGACACCCCTGCAGAAAGCCACCAGGGAATTACCACCCCGAGGGACATTTTATCCCATCCACAGCCAGCATGGATGCTCTTTGCTTGTTCTGTGTGCAGCTCCCTCGAGTTCTTGCTCTCAATTAGCTGTGTGGTGATGAATCCTGCAGGTTAATTGCCTTTGTCCCTAAAGGAAAAATAACCAAACACCAAAGAGGTGATCTGTCTGTTGCTCTAAACTCATTGTGCTTTGGGATGAATCCAGGGCTGTTTCTGTTGGTTTTTCTTGCAATGGAGACAGCAGAACCACTCTGAGCTCCTGCCTCTCATCCCAGTGCTGCTCACTCCTGAATCCCTGCTCTTTTCAGTCTCACCCTGGCTGGGATCTCTGCAGACACCCCCTTGGCCTGATGTCCTGGTCTGTTCCTCCCTGTCTCCCATGCAGCTGGAATTCTGTCTTGGAATTCTTGTCGTAAGCTCCCTGCAGCTTGGGGAAGTGTTTCCAACACAGAAGCATCGGTCTATATTTTGTGGAATCTCCCAGTGACTTGTAAAATCATCCTTTTATGACTAAATCTGCTTTTGTTGCTGGAATGAAACTGTTCTGCTGTTCCTTGGCCCTTTCTTAGAGATGCAGGTGATGCCTGCTGTGACAGGATCTCCTGGCATCATGGTGTGACTGCTTCTTTTTAGCTGAGAATTTGGGAATTTTTTCCACAGCTCTTTATGGATCGTGGCAGGAACTGGTGTGTTTGGCACCTGAAGTGCTGCAAGCCTTCAGACTGCCTTGTGGGGGGGGACAGGAGGAGCTGGGAAAGCACACGTTGAGGGGAGGTGGATGAAAATTCCAACTGCACCGATTTAGTCTTCCTTCAGCTGACAAAACAGTTTTCCCCGCTAGGAAATTGCAGTGCTTCAATGCCCAGCCGTCTCAGATGGCAAATAAAAGGTGATTATTCGGTGTGGGAATTCAGAGTTGTGCTCTAGAGTGCTCCCAGGGTTGAAAGCCTTGCACTGAAGTGACCTGAAGTGCTGGAGCTGAGCAAGCACTGCCCAGAGCTGCATCTCTCCTGGCAACACCATCCGAGTGAGGGAGGCTGATCTGGTGGCTTGTCCCTGTTCTCTGCCTGGGTGATGCTGGCACAGGGACTTGCAGCTTCATTTGCCATCCCAAACCCTCAGTGCCCTCCCAGGCTTGCACTGAAGACCCCCAGACATGGAACAAATATCCCTGAGGCAGTTCCTGGTACTGAGGTGAGGAAGGCTCTGTCTCTCCTGGGCTCCTGCACCTTTGGTTCCCCGATAACCCAAAAGGACTTTGCAGCCTCGGTGCTTCCTGGTCCCACCAGAGCCTGCCTTAGGGCTTCTGCAAGCTCTGCTTTGCTCTGCAGCCTTTCCCTTGGCAGCAGAGCGAGGAGGGACAGCCCAGGAGTCCCACAGTGGGAGGAAAAGCTGGTGCCAGAGCCTTCCCCTGCTGTGCTGCTTCCCCAGTCTGTGGGCAGAGGCTTTTAGTGGGGACTCTGGGTGGTGATGGCTGCATCCATCTGCCTTTCAGCTGTAGCAAGACGTCCTGTCACCGTCTGTGCCTGCCAGGCATTCTGCTGTTTCGGGGTGTCCCTCTTGGCTCGTTTCTCTGGCAGCATCTCCTTGCAGGGAGCAATTAGCTGGGAGCTGGAGCAGTCGATGCTGCAGCTGAGATAAAGGGGAGGGAGCTGGGGAGGGGACAGTGGTGCTGCCGTGTGCCATCGGGGTGGGGGGACCAGACCCCCCCAGGGCTGCCTGAGCTCTTCCTCTCTGCTGGTCCTAATTACAGGCTGGGCTGGCAGGAGCTCCCTTCCTGGCAGGATTGCTGCTGGAGTGGGGGAGATGGCAGGAGAGCCACAGTGTTCTCTGCAAACGAGCCACCTCAGGCCTCCGGAGCTGCTGTGCCAGCCGTGCCCTGGTGCCAGGCTGGGGCTGAGCTGGTGGAGGGAAACAGCCTTTTTTGGGGAAAATGCACTTTTGGGGGCTTTTTCCTCAAGGAGTGGGCTGTCTGGTACCCTTGAAAGCTCGTGGCAGCTGTGCCCAGCCTCGTCCAGGGAGAGGTTTTGGGGTGCTTGAGCACTTCAGGAACATGGGGCTGATGGCTGCGCAGAGAGCACGGGCTGTGTGCAGGAGATGCAGAGAGCCCCAGGCTGCATCAGGAGAGGCAGGTGAGCTTTGGGTGGGGGCTGGAGCTGCCTCCCCGGGGGCCAGCAGGGCTCTGGCTCCTGCTAAAGCCACCCAAGGGTTCTGCTTTGCCGTGTGATGGAGAAATGGCCTTGGGAGTCCGTGGTTGTCAGCTGAAAACAGTGAGACGAAAAGCCCCCTCCTTGCTGCTCACTGCAGAGAGGGGGGGGACAGGAAATGGATGTTCTCGCTGGGCTTCAACCGAGGGGATAAGAGGAACAACAGGAGCAGGAAAAGCCAGGAGAGGAAGTGATTCATATGTTTAATTCACCCTCCAGTTCCTATTATCCCGTTTTATTAGCGCTCCACAGCAGCTTTCGGAGGCCCCAGCTGAGCTCTGCGTCCCACACGTGCTTAGCCTGGAGTGGGAGGTGCAGTCAGGAGGGCCAGGAGCATCCTCCATCTGCAGGAAAACCAGATTATGGGCTGGGGGAGCAGCTCTGCTGCCTGAGCAGGGGCTGCATGGAGCATTCCTCCCAAGAAATGGGCAGTGAAGAGAGGAGGCGATTCCCTGGGGGACACAGGAGCTGCTTTGTATAAATCACTCCCCATACCCTGCGTGTTTCTACTGCAGCTGGGGCCATCCTTGGCTCTTTCCATCGCATCTGTTGGGCCTGTGACAAGCACCTGGGTCATCTGCTGCCCTAAACCTCCCAGGTTTGTGTTTCAGAGCTGCAGCAGCTGTAACCAAGATCCCTATGGGCTGGCAGCAGGAGGGCAGCTGCGCCCCAGCTGTGCAATGGGAGGCTTCAGAGCAAGAGGAATGAGGGAGCTGCTCTCCAAAATCCCTATTTTGGGCGCTGGGGAAAGGGCTGGAACTCAAAAGAGCACCTCAAGGCAGTGCCTTGTGCAGCAAACATTGATTTAACCATCTGCTGTCTGTGCTGAGTGAGTTTGGCACTGAGCAGAGCTGGCCACACGTGGGTGAAATTTGTCTCCTGCAGGCAGCAAGCGATGTGCTTCTCCTGTTGGCAGCAGGCTGGAGGTGGGTTCTGCTGGGCTTAGGGCAGGCAGAAACCCCCCCTGAAGTGAGGGTGAAACCCTGGGGTGTCCTCCATGGGGCAGCTTTAATGCTTTGGAGCTGGTGGGGCTCAGCAGGCAGATTTACAGTGGGGGGTGGGTGTGCTTATAATGAAATGGAAGAGATCAGTCTTGTGCAAAATACGTATTTTATAGTCACCAAAATATCCTGAGTTGGAAGGGACCCACAGGGATCGCTGAGCCCAGTTCCTGGCCCAACCCCAAAACTCACACCATGTGCCTCAGAGTGTTATATAGCATAGCTTACTCAGCAAGACTGTGCAAGGAGAGGCTTTTTTCATGTAGGAAACGGTATTTTTTAATGTGGGAAACTGCCTCCTTGATCCCCTGGCTTGCTGTGGGTCCCTCTGTGAGGCTGGAACCGGCCAGCCAGATCCCCAAGGGCTGCACTGTCAGAAGAGCAAAGCTCATTACAGGCTCTGACTGATACTGGGGGCAGGTGGGAGAAAGGTGGGCGTTGCAGGGTGGTGGTTTTGTCTCTGTAGAATGGCAAAGGATGATGTCCCTGGTGGCAGTGAGCCCTGCTGTCCCCAGGCAGAGGGATGCAGTGCTCATGGACCCCCCTGGAAAAGAGCCAGAGAGGAGAAGCTGGTCCAAGCTCCTGGAGACCAAGTTCACCCCGGCACCGGAGTGGTTTGAGGGGAAACCACCCCCACAAAACCTTTAACAGGATCCAGCAGGCCGTGACATCCCATCCTGCTTGCTTAGCAGATGTGCTTTTCTCATTAGCACCAGCATCCTAAATAAGGCTCTAATTAGCAACTTCCTGGGCTGGGATTGAGTGGATGATGTGCCCGAAATCCAGGGGCTGGTGCCCGGTGCCAGCCTGTGCTGTAGGTGCTCCTCTAGCCAGGGCTCCTGAGCAGTTTCCCAGCAACAATTCCCTCAGCTCCCGGCTGCCTTCAGCTGGAACTGCCCAAATGTGAGCTCCGAGGGAGGAAGGCGAGGGGGGAGAGACAGCGGAGCTGAATCTGCTGAAATCCTGCGCTGAAAAGCTGAATAGCTGAATCTTCTCCCTGCTTTCCTCAGAGCGAGGCACCAGCTCTTGTTTTGGAGCACCATTTCCATTGGAGGAGGTGCAGGCAGTCCTGGGGAGGTGAAATCCCGAGGGAAACAGGGAGAAGCTTCCTGAAGCCCTGCCCAGGTGAGGTGGGTTGGGGTGAGGCCAACAGGTCCTGCAGAAGGAAGGGAGGTGAGAGCGGAGGGACTCAGCTTCAGCTCACGAGAACAATTTCTTTTCCCCTCATTCTGTTGCTCAATCCAGGTCTGCATCTCCAGATTTTAAAAATAGTGCAGCAGCTTCTGTTCCCCATCAGCTGGGTAACAGGCTGTGCTCAAAGCTGGTACATGTAGGCCTCGTTTCTGTGTTTCCCCTGCCTTGTTATAATCTTCATTTTTCACGTACTTTTGGGAGCACAGGTTCTCCTTGGCACAGTCAGCTGCATCACTCCAGGTTTGTCCTAGAGGAATTCACAGCTGGGCTGCCTCAATAACACATCCCAGCATCATGCTGGCCTCTGGGAAACGCTTGGAACCTGGACTGGCACACTGAGGAAAGCCGTGGTGCCTTTCTCTGTGCTGCAGGTGATGTTTTTCCTCGGTGGTTAACAGCTTCCCCTGGATTTAGCTGAATTATCTGGATCCAGATTTCCTCAAAGACCCCTTGAAACCTCATTTTTCCTGGCAGACATATCGGGAGAGCTGTATTAAAGCTGATAAGGGCTGGCTCAGAGCTCCCAGCTTTCATAAATACAGCTGCTGGCAGTTGCTCCTGTAAGATTTTAACACCCACTGTTGGTGGCTCCAGCAAGCAGAGGGATCAGAGCAGGGCAGGATGGCTCAGGATGTGTGCTGGTTTCAGGTGAGCATCCTGGGGATTAGATGGAGGCCCTGGGAGTGCCTCTCCCTGAGCAGTGCTGCGTGCCCAGGAGAGGGGAAGCATTTAGGATCTGTCTTTTTGGGGCCTGTGTCTGGTTTGCCTAAAGCTGGAGTCCTTGGGGCTAAAACAGGGATTTTTCTCCAGGCAGGGGTGGGAATCACAGAACAGTTTGGGTTGGGAGGGACCTTAAAGACCATCTGGTTCCACCCCACTGCCACAGCAGGGACACCTCCCACTAGACCAGGTTGCTCCAAACCCTCTCCATGGTGGCCTGGAGCCCTTCCAGGGGTGGGATAAAGCGTTCCATCTCGTGGGGACTTTGCAGGACACTTGTCTGAAGAGGGAGTGACACTCTGAGGACGTGACTCTGCATCCATACCAGTCCTGACTGTCCCACCAAGAGTGCCACAGGGCAAGGAAAAACTCTGTTTGGTGTAGAGGAGAGACTGCTCAGAGACTGGGATCGAGGGAAAGCAAGCACCAGGACGAGAGAGGTGCCAAAAAGAAGCTCTACAGCATTATAAGTTTCCCTCGTATACACATCTCTGAGTGCCTCCTGCAGTGATGTTCCCTCCCTGCCTGCTGGCAAGAGGATCCTGTTTGGCTCTGTTTAGACATTATTTCGCTAATATTGTTGTTTATCATGGGCTGGAACTGTGCCTGCAAGCCTGAGCAGCCCTGGGGATGCCGGCTGCCTGGCTGGTGCGTGCCTCCCTGTTCCCTGGGCAGGATCATCTCTCCTGGAAGCAGCACTGGGGCTCCCTGGGGACGCCCATCGCCAGCTCCCAGCTTTGCTCAGGGGGTCTGTAGCTCTTTGGTGTGTTCAGATAAATCTGGGTCTGGCATGGTGGCCGTGCAGTGACCCCCTCTGCAGTGTTAAGGTCATTCTGCAGCCCTCTGGCTTCAAATCCGTGGCTCAGATCCCGCTGGGGGAGCCACTGTCTCTTTGTAAATCCATCGGTTAAAGGCTTGGGGAAGAAAATCCAGTTCGTTTCTGGAGGGCAAAGTGGATGGAAAGGATGGATGCCTTTGGGCTTGATGATCTTGTGGGTATTTTCCAACCTCAGTGATTCTATTCCATGAAGTTTTGTACAAACTTAGTGTGGAAAAGGCAAAACTGTTAAATGTTGACTTTTTTTGAGTCTTTGTAACAGATTCTGACAAACTGGCTGCCTACTGCAGCTGAAGATGCTGGATCCCCCTTCATCTGGTGGAGGTAAATGTCTTATGAGGGCAGGGCGTGCAACTGATAACATCACAAATATAACACATAAAAGCAATGATTTGGGAGCTATGCTTGACTCGAATAGGAACGAAATCAGGAGAACTTGTAGCGAGTAGAATGTTTTCTGGTCCCCTTCAGTGTTACTGTAAGTGGAGGAACATTACAAGATGTTTGTTTCTGGAAGCATTTGGGACTCAGCCCTAAGCCACGCTCGTTAAAAATATTTTTAATAATTCACTAATATTTTAATAACAAAGCAACAAAGCTGCTGGTGAGGTCTGCAGCTGAGGTGGAGGAGCTGAAGAGGACGAAATGCTGCTGTTGGGTGTTTGGGAATCTGGAGCACCCTGTTGCAGGACTTGGGTGGGAAACTGGCTGGAGGGGAGTAGGGGCTTTGGAAAATCCATCCAATCCTGGCTTAAATGCACCTGGATGAGCCCTGGGGTTGGGGAGGAGCTGCCAGCAGGTGCCAAGGGACTTCCAGATGTACGTGTTAAAAATCCACACGTTTTAAAGCTACTGCTTTTATTTATTCTCTTGGGATAACACCCTGCTCCCGCTCTGCAGTCAGGGGCACGCTGAGAAGTTGTCTTGGAGCAGATTCAAAAAACACGATGGAGGGTTTGTTGGGAAAAGTGCCACCCAACCAATGTACCTGGAATATTTGGGCTGTCACAGGGAGGAGGTGACTTGCTGCGTCTCTTGGATTGCCACCAGAGTTTCCAGGTGAGGATTTGCCCATCCTGCCCGAGCATGAGGAGCTTTTTGGGGGAGCTGGGAAGAAGCCATCCGGATGATCAGAGGGCAGCATTGCCTGCAGCTCCAGGGACTCTGCCCTGCTGTGCCCAAACCCTCCGGATCAGACACGGACAAGGAGCAGGGTGGCCCTGGGGAGGTGCCTGAGCTGGGACGTTGCTGTGGGAGCAGGGGAGGAGGAAACTGGGCAGCAGAGCAGGAGCAGCTTCACCCTGGTCCAGCAGTGTAGTGGGTTTAGTTTGCCAATTCAAGTTTCCCGGCCAATGCACCAATTAATGTCTCGGTTTTGGTTCTAGTTGAACACTAGTGTACTCACTAAAATCATCTATCCAATTTCTGCTGTGAGATATGGATTAGGAGGAAGCAAAGCAGGCCCAAAACTTTAAAAAAAGCATAAAGTTAACTTTATTAACAGAACTAAAAGGAAAATAATAAGAATCAGAATAAACCTTCAAAACACTTTTCCTCCCCCCACTTTCCATCTTTCCTTTCTCACTGACAATGTAAAGAGACCAAACTTAGACTTTTCAGTCAGTGCATCACTTCTAAAATAGTCTTTTTCTAGTTCACTCAGAGAAAGAAAAGTTTCTCTTGCCATGCCATGGAGACTTCTCCACAAGAAACAGTTCTCTTGTAGATTTAATATCACAGCAAAGCAGCGCCCGGGTGGAAATCTGCTTGTACCGTGAAGGTCCCTCCCACATTTGGTAGTTTTCCCACAACTACCTCTGTGGGCCACTGACCCATGGGGTACACTTTTAAGGATGAGTTGTTCAGGAGCAAAGGTTCTCTTCATTATCTCTGAGATCATCTTCATTTCTGAGGACAGAGGTCTCCCCCCCCCTTTTTTTTCTAAGGGCAGGGGTCTTCTTCACCTTATCTCTCTCTCTGTTCAAGCTTCTCATTGGATCACAGTCACTTCAACATCTGCTGGCTTTAGCACAAGTGCCTTTGCTCGTGTCTGCAGTTTGAACGCTTCATCCCCCCATGTCTTTCATGAGTTACAGGGATAACAGTCCGATTGTTCATGTCTTCATCATGGCTTACAAAAGAATTTCAGTCCCGAGACATAGGACATCTTCTCATTCTCCCCCTTCTGGACTTCAGCTCTGCCCTCCTCACTGACCTTGGAGTCTCCATGTTGTTCTCCTCAAGTGTCTTCACCCTTCTCCCCGCTCTTATTCGCTGGAGGATTAGTATCTGTAGGTTTTATCTGAGCACGGAAAGAGTTAACATCTCTCTGGGCTCCGGCAGATGGTCAGGTGATCCGGTGCCGGGCGGCGGCGGGACAATCGAAGTGCAGGATTTCAGGCCGCGCTGGGGGGGCTGTGCCAAGATCTCAGGAGTCGGGCCAGAATGGTGGCGGCCACTATGGCTGCATGGGTGCTCCTCCGGCCCCTGCCGCATTCAGCTCCAGCCGCAGGGCTGCTTTCCGCACAGGCTGCAGACTTGCCCCCGATCTCAGCCGCATGATCTCCTGCGGCGCCGGTAGGACGGCTCAGCGGCTTGTGGCCCGAGTGGGGCCCATCTCGGCTCCGCCCGAAGCCGAGCGGAGCCGGCCCGGCCTCGCCGGGGTCCTGTGGAGCTGGCGGGCTCAACAGCAACAAGATTTTAAAAGTCCACGCCGCACTGGGGGCCGGGCCGGGCCGGGCCGGGCCATCCCAGCTGAGCCGGGCTGCCCTGGCCGGGCCGGGCCGGGCCATCCCAGCTGAGCCGGGCTGCCCTGGCCTAGCCAGGCCTGGCCCTGCCGGACCGCGCGGGCTCCTCAGTTACCTGCTTGAAAGCCGGCAGTAAGAGAGAGCTGTGGGTGCCTTGCTTTGTTTTAAATATGGGATCTGGAGGCGTGTCCAACCCCCACCATTGCTTCATGCTCAACCTAGGACAAGCAGTGACACCCCGGGGCGCTTGTTCGGGTTGGCTTTTCTGTGTGTGAGTGTGGACACCAAAGAGCTTTGCCAAAGAGGTTATTGCAGGGAGCTAATTGACTTTCCATCATCTCCTCGGGTCCTTTGGCGGGCGAAATGACTAAAACGCTGCCGCAGGCTTCCCAGTAAACAATGAGCAGTTGGTTTCACATGGCTCCCTGTCAAAAATCCCAAACTGGAAAGGCAGGAAAACAAACAATCAGATCAGAAAGAAATGGGTTTTTGGCACCGGTTCCCTCTGTGTTGACTGGGCTGTGAGACAGACCCTGAGAAATGGCTCAGATTTGAGTCAAACAGCTCAGGCACGGATGGGGAGGGCGAGGAGGTGGATAAAAATGTCTCTGTGCTGAAATGCAGGCACCTGCAGTCGCAGAGGAACAGGGGAAGAGCACAGGTCCCTGTGTGCTTTCCACATGGCACAGACATTTTAAACACAGGAGGCTGGGTAGTGAAGCAGAACGAGTGCCAGGAAAATGTGTGCTCCAGCTAAAAAGATGGGATTTGGGAAGTGGAGAGCAGCACTTGTTTCATAACTGGAATATAAACCAAGGGTCTGAGGTGGAGCAGCAGGCAGGGCAAAGGCATCTCCTCTGTGCTCAGATGTCAGTGACAGGCTGGAACTGCTGCCCGTTTGGTCATAACCCAGCTGGCAAAATTTGGCCACAGCATTCAGAGGGAAATTTGCTGATATTTTTTTTCTTGCAGTCTGCTGTAGCTGATGGGTAAATGAGATTTTTAGGAGGTTTTTTTTCCCCCAGACAAATTTAGTGCTTCTTGATCATCCCATTCAGGATGCAGTTTCCTTGTGTTTCAGCTTTCCAGTTTCAGCTGGCCAAAAGTGTGGTCCCAAAAGAGAAAGATCCATGTTTTTGTCTGTCTCTCACAGCAGTCTGGTATTTTTCTTTTGCAACCTCATCTCATAAATTTGTTACTGAAAAAAATTTATTTTATTTTTTTTTTATTTTCCAGGGAGGATTGTCTGGTTTTGGAAAAGTTCCTACTTCAGGAAAGTTTAGTCTCATTTCACATAAACATCCTGAGATTTTTGGACGGTTTTTTTTCTCCTCTGGCCTTGTTAGAGTTGATATTATTGTAAGAGAGTAAATATTATTAAAGATGTTTCAAGTTCCATGGGCTCTCCTGTTGTTAAACAGGAGTGTGGAGTTTGGCACAGGCAGGCCCTTGGGAACAAACCTTATTGGGAGCACGTGGCATTTACTGGAAGGTGCTTTTTTCAGCCCAAGGTAGAGTTCTGAGTATTTATCAGCTGTAGAAGGCACACAGTGCTCCTTGCCCAATTTCTCTTCCTCATGGCAACTGCTACTTCCTCTCTCCAGGACAGCAGGAGTCGTTCCCCATGGAAGTCCTTGGATTTTCTGGGTCTCTCCAGCTCTCACCACCTGATGGGATCAGCAGACAATTCGGCAGCTGGGTTGGAGGTTTTGCTGAATACATTGGGCTTCTTTGTTTTTAAAGATGCTTTCAGCTGGCCCTGGGCTTCATCTCTTGTCTCTTTCAGCTCTGTTTAAAATCCCCACAGGCTTATTTGGTAGAAAAAAATAGGCGGATCAGCTAGAAAGCCACGAACACGGTACTCACAAGAGGCACAAGGAGCTGAACTTTCTGATCCAGGCTGGTCAACTTTGCAGGTGCTGATGGCCCCAGAGGGGGTGAGGAGCTGGATTCCACCACTAATTCCTCCTGGGAAGCAGAAGGTGGGTGATGCCGTCCTGCTGCAGCATCCCTGCAAGGGAAGGGGGTCCCTGAATGGCGTTCCTGATTTGTGCTGTGAGTCCTAAGCACAGGACAGAGAGATTCAGGTGCTCTCCTCCCCCGGGAGGGCAGGTTGAGATGCTGTGGTACCTCTGACACCACGGGCACTGCAGAAGATAGAGGCGTCACCCCCAAAAAAGCTGTTGGTCTGCTCAAGCTCAGCAGAAAGCAGCGAAAAGTCAGCTTGAAATGGGCACCAAGTGCTAAAATGCCTAGGGAAGAGCAGACCTTGCACGGGGGTCCCTTCCCAGCCTCAAGAAGGGAGCTGCTTCCTCCAGCCCACCTCACTGGTGTTTGTCTCGCCTGCTCTCCAATCCCAGCAGCTCCCCTGTTGTCTATCCCACAGCCTAAATAATCTTCGCCACTGAGGTGTTTTTTTCCGATCTACAATTTACAGCCTTGTCCTGCTCCCAGTGGGAACAATTTATTCCCACACCCTCTGTAGCAGCCCTCTACATAATTGAAGACTGCTACCAAGTCACTCCTGGTTTCCAGACTAGACAAATCCAGTTCTCCCAGGCAAATTTTTACCCCTGACAAGTTGTGTTTTGCTGGCCTCTGACTGCCCTCTAAGCTGCCCCCAGTTAGTCTGCACCTGGAATGTTTGTTGATTTATGTGTGGCGGGGAGGAGGAGGAAAACTATTTAGGATTTTGTGCTGCATGGAAGGAAAGCAGGGTTAAAACTCGGAGGTCCTTGAGGCTGTCATATGAGGATGAGAGGCCAGCAGAGAACATGGATCAGGTCCAAGCGGTTCGGGCAAGAGGCTCAGGCGTCTGCAGGTGCTTCCACAAACCTCGGGCTTGCGCGAAGTTGGATGCCCCTGGGTGTGCGAATGTTTCTGTCTATCTGGGCTTTGCAGCTCTGCATTTTTGGGCTCTTTTCCTTGGGCTCTCACCCCGCAGGGCTGGGGGAAGCTCCTGCAGCTCCCCGGGAATGCCGGCAGCGGGTGGGCGCCGCTGCTGCTCCCCCGAGACGGCGGCGGCTCAGCGCTGGGATGTCGGTGCTGCTCCTGATGCTGTCGCTCCATGTTTCATTCCTGTCTAGCTCTGGGTGGTGGGAGGAGATGCTCAGCTTTGTCTCGGCGCCGATCAGGGATGTCTTTTCTTTCGGGATGAGGAAGCTGATCTGCATTCGTGCCCAATCATCCACGGAGCCGGCAAAATTATTCACGTAACGAGTTCTTGGGGAGAACCTCGCTTCTCCTCCCCCTCCTGCTGCACTGGAGCCGGGAGCAGCCTTGCTGGGAAGGCTGAGGGGAGCTCTGGGGAAGGAGGACAGGGAGATGGGCGGTGGATGGTGAACTCCCCAGGGTTCAATTACCCCCAGCTCCCACCGTGAGCAGGTAACCATGGAGACATCTGAATCCAAGGCGTCCCCGGTCCCCAAGGAACAGCACATGTATATTTAAATAATCACAGCCTGGGCTTGTCACTGGGGAAAGTGGTCTTGGAGCTTTCGAGCTGGCTCCCACCTGGGTAAGTCCCAGCTGCAGAGAGGCCGTGGAAAGCAGGATTTGGGAGCACCGTGCATGCAGGGCTGTGTGTGAGATGCTGGCAAAGCCCCTGCTGTGGGGAGCTGGAGGGATGCCCTCCAACAGGGAATGTTCTCATCCCTATCAGTGCCAGCTCGTGGGAACACGGGAGAATGAGTGGGAGAATTACTGACAGCAGTGGACCCTGTGGCAGCATTTGGACCCTTCTGTACATGCCAGAGTGGCCTTGATTGGGCCGGATTTTGTTGCGCAGTGTCCTGGGAGTTGTTTTGAGGGATTTCTATCAGTCCCAAAGAGAATGGGAACGTGTAGGTTTTCCTCTGCGCCTCCTCCCCGAGGTGCTGGTGGGAGCGTGCTGGGGCAGGAGCATGAATGAATGAAGGGAGTGCTGGATGAGATGCTTAAATGCAGCACTCATCTCCAGGATTTTCTTCATTCAGATTTAGGGGATGAAGGTTTTAAAGAGACAGCACCCGGGCTGGGTGGCACAAGTGGCCGTCCCCGTCGGGGGGTGGCCGGGTGAGCAGCTCTGCTGCTTTCCCAGCCCCAGAGATGCCGGCGAGGCACTGAAGAGCTGCACGGCGTCCTGGCAAAGCACAGGGAACAGAAGTGGTGCCCTGGATCTGGGGGATGGGCACCTGTGGTCGGGGGTTGTGTGCCAGCACCTGCCCGGGCTCAGGGTGAGGGTAAGGGGCAGCTTCGGGGCAGCCTTTGTGTCCAGCCCTGGGAGCTTAAAACTCCAGGGTGATGGATGCTGCCAAGCCGCACAGGTTTCCTGGGATACTTTGCGGTGAGATGAAAGGAAAAAGCCCCGGCAAAGGGACGTGGTGGTGTTGGCCACCCCAAACGAGCCCCTGGCCGAGGCTGCGGTGGGTGGCCTCCTAGAGAAGCCAGCAGTGACGAGATTTTGGGGGCTTCTGCGCCGAGCAGCTGGGCTGTGCCGTGCCAGGGCTCCTCCCTGCCCGTGCTCAGGGGGGATTTAAGAAGTCTGTGTGCTGCCCTGGGGCAGCGCCAGTGACGGTGCTGTGGGGCTCCTCGAGTGACACGCTGTGTCACCTCCAGGTCCAGCTGTCCGTGGGTGCTGCCCGGGAAAGCGGAACAGAGCCCGAGCAGAAGCAGTGAAGATGCACCTCTGCCAACCGGGCTGCAAACGGGGTTCGAGAAGGGAATGCACCCCCTCCTCCAGCGGCAGCTCTCCCGCGCCGTGGGAGCAAATTCTGGCCGCTCAGGAGCGGGGTGGGGAGGGGGATATGCACGCGTGTCCCTTGTCCCCACAGCTGCCCTGGTTGTCACGGTCACCGTGCCCCGGTGCGCGCTGAGAGGAGGAGACCCGGCTCGGGAGGAGGGGTTGGGGAGCACTGACACGGGCTGGGGGGGCAATGGGGGGTGCTTTGGCAGGTTTGTGGGTGCTGCCGCCGGGCCGTGGCTGACCCCGGGGTGGGCAGAGACGGGGCTGCGTGCCCCGTCCTTGCCCCGGGGCTGGGTCAGGGGCTGTGCGCCCGGACAGTTGCCGCCGTGTTTCGTCTCGTCTCCTTCCCTCCTTTGTTATCCCCCGTCTGCCCCCTCTGGTTCATGTGCGAGTTCCCTTCCTCCGATTGTCAGAAATTTCTTTTTTCACTGTGTGGGCAGGAGACAGATTTTAACTGTCTCTATTTTCTCCCTTTTTTTTTTTTTTTTAAA
>VZTG01006415.1:170460-193377 GCA_013397845.1 Melanocharis versteri
TTTTTTTAATTTTCTTTTTATCCCCCCTCCCCCTTTCCTTCCTTTCCTGCTCCTCTCGTCTCTCCCTCCCCTCTTCCTCTCCCCTCCCTCCTTTTTTCCCTCCCTTCCCCACGGCTCTTTCCCTCCCTTTTCCATCACAAACCGTGTCTCTGGAATAACCCCCGGCCGGATCCATGCCTCTGTCCCCAGGTAAGCCATGCCCAGCGGGATGGTGGCCCTGGGCCAGCTCCCGCTCGCTCTCCCAAAGTCCGCGGGGACATCCTGTCCCCCCCCCCGCCACCTCCCGCTCGCTGCTACCTGTTGGGGACGGTCGGGAGGCGCCCGTTGGGGCTGTCTCCATCCTCCTCCTGCTCCTCCTCCCTCTGAGCGATTCCCGGTGGACACCTCCTCCCCTCCCTTCTGTCTCTGCTGCTCTCCGGGATGCGCGGGGCTCCGGGGATGGAGCGCGGGGGAAGGAGCCGGCGGCAGCCAGCGGCCACAGGTGGGTTGTCACTGGGGAGCTCGGGGGGCTCCGGCAGCGCTTTGGGACGGCACCCCAAGTTTGAAGCCCGGCTTTTCCCATTCCCGAGGTTTCTGGGGTGCGGGGGTCGGCTCTTGCAAAGTTTGTACTAAGGGAGCCTCGGCTCGCTGCTTAACGTGGTTCAGGGGGCTGGGGGTCCCGGGGGACCCGCCACCCTCGGGAAGGATCGTGTGGAAGTGGGGCCGTTCCGGGGGCTGCCCACCCTCGTGCCCCAGCGTGGGGGAGTGCGTGAAGCCGGGTTGAGGTGTCACCCCCATCTCTGTCCCTGCCTGGGATGCAGGGCAGCACCGGGCTCCTTCGGCTCCAGCCCACCTCCCCTGCCAGCCCAAGGCTTCCCAAATGTGCGGGATCTCTCTCCTCCTCTCCTCTTCCTGCCCTCGGCACCCAGCGCTCTGTCTCGTGTTGCCTCCCTGCGCGCCCGGGCCCCGCTTTCTGTGGGTCCAGGTGCGGCTCCCGAGTGCCTGGGTGTTGCTGGTGACAGTGACGGATGAGTGGGGTCCTAAATCAGGGTTTGTTTGCCTCGTTGTTCCAGCTCTGCCAGCTGCTCCTGCGTTGCACAGCGCGTGTTTTGGTGCTCGTGGCTCCTGCTGGCTCCTTGCGCGGCTGGAGCGGGGCCAGGGATAACACTTCCCCCACGATCCTGGACTGACAGGTGCTCCCTGGACCCTGCCCCACGCTGTGTCCCGCAGGGGCCGCGTCCCCCCGCACCCCCGGGGTGACCTCGCCCTGCTCCCTGGGCTTGGCCGGCGCTGCAGATGGGGCGGTCTGGGCTCGGGGTGCCGTGGGATGCGGTGACACCGTCGGCTGGTCCCGATCCACGGCTGGGCTGGTTTGGCAGAGGAGGCAGAGCATCACGGAAGGCGCTGTCAGCGGGATGAGCCACGCAACGCTCAAAGCAGCCTCGGCTGCTGCTGCCGGCAGCTTTGGCAAGGCTGGGGCAGAGCCACCGCCCGCTGAGTGACTGGAGAGACCGAGTGCCACCCAAATGTGAGTGTTTTGGAGGGTTTCTTTCGGCCCCCTCTCCCCAAAGCGTTCATGCAGCACTGCAGGTCCCTGTGTAGGGGGGCTGAGCTCCCCTGGATGCGGGACTACAGGAGGGGGAGTGGTGGCATCAGGCCCTGGCACTGAGTTCCCCTCTGGGCTCTGTCGCTGCCTGGCTGAGTTTCTTCGCTCCTCAGCGGTCCTGGAATACCTGGAAAGTTTGTTCGCTCTAGTTTGGGATGGATTTGCACCCCTTGAGCACCTGGGGCTTTCCTCCTCCTCTGCTGCCACACAGGGCAGCGCGAACCTTTCGCCAGTGAAAGGCCGAGGGTGAGCGTGGTGACCTCGGCACCTCTTCTGGGCAGGGGACAGGCTGTGGCTGGGGCAGGGGACAGGCTGTGGCTGAGGCAGGGCCTCCCTCCGGCTCGCCCACACTGCTGAGGGCACTAACGGGGACCCGAGCGGGTGCGTGAGATCTCTGGCAGCCGTGCCTCCGACCCCGTGCAAGCAGCGGTGTCCCCGTGGCCGTGCGAGGCTGCAGCCCCCCGTGCCCCATCCCCGGCGTGGCTGAGTCAATGCACCCACCCACCGCATCCAGTGTGTGACTCACAGGCTTTTCATGCACTGGTGTGAATCACTCACAGCCACAGCGATGACTTTGGTGGCAGCTGAAAAGAGGAATCGGTCCCCCCAGCACTCCCCCAGCACCTCTGCTGCTGCCAGGCGGGCTCCTTGCTCCCAGTGACCCAAGAAAACTTCGGCGAGTGGCACTCCGGTGATGGCAGCCGGCGCTTCTGCTCATTTCTGCATCCCGTGGTTGCGTGGATCCCAAATTGCGGGTGCCACCGAGGATGCTGGAATGCACGGGTGGACACCGGGGCGATGCAGTCAGGGGGGTGGCTCTCCCGCCTGGGTGCCGAGGGGGCTCTGCGTGCTAGATTGGGGTGAAACCAGCGGTGTTCCGAGCCACCTCCCTCGGGGCAGGCTGCCTTTCGGGCCGGTTCTCCCAGGGCTGCTCCACTTCCCACCTCCGACAGGCAGGGCAGCACTCGCGGTGATGCGCGGCCCCTGGCGTGCAGCAGGGCTGCCCGAGCCCCAGCGTGAGCAGCTGGTGATGAGCAAGAGCTGCCAGGAAAAGCGCCAGATCCCCCCCTCCCCATGGCTGCTCCTCTCCCCGGTGCTGCTGGCTGGCAGATGGTGGCGGCCAGCAGCTCGGCTGGTGGCTGCGATGCTCTTTGCCGCCCTGCCAGAGCCCGGGGCCGCGTCTCCGCTGGCTCCCGCGGGGCCGGAGGTGCCTGTTGGAACACACGGGCGGCTCGCTAATTAACCTCCCCGGGGATCGCTGTCTGCCACCTTCCTGCCTCCGCTGGAGACAGTCCAGAGGAGGAGCCTGGGGACTCTGCCTTCTCCTGCCTCCCCGAGCAGCGGTTCGAGCGATCCTGCATCCCTCCCCAACCAGGTACAGGCTTGCCGGGGGTGAGTGGAGCATCCCTACCCAAGCAGCGTGGTTAGGAGGAGACGGTAAATAAATCCAGTGCCTTGCGGCTCCTCAGAGCACAGGCAAGGAGCAGAGGGGATCAGACAGGCTTCCCAGGTGCCTCCCAGGTCCCAACCTGCCCCTCATCCGTCTCCCGCGTCTTTTCCATGCTGCTTTGCTTTATCCCTGCCTGTTGCTCTTGCAAAAGCTCTTCCTGCCCTTCCCTCCTGGTGCCGGCTCCCCACCAGCATGTCCCCTCCTTCCTTCCTGCTCCCTGCGGCTGAAATGAAGTGCTGGAGTATTTCAGGGATGTCAAAACATACCATTAGTCACGGGCGTGAGGCCTCGTGCCTGGGGAGAGGCTGCTGAGCTCTCTGTCAGGCTGAGAAATGATCAGGGCAGGCGGCAGCCCGGGGGCTGGGGCGGCGAGGGCTTTGGGCTTTCTCCCTTTCCAGTACCTGTGGCATCATCCTGGCTTGGCTCTGAGCAGCAGGCTGGGTCGGATCTTCCCTGGCATCGCTTGCTCCACAATTCCCCTGCGATGCTGGGATGTGGCATCCGCAAAACGAGGGGGGAGGGCTTCTCCTCAAAAAAATCCCATGTTAAGGCGACCCTCCAGTCGTGCCCAGCTGGGTTTTTTATTGGCTCAGAAGGGTTGTTTTTCTCCTCTTCGGCAGGGATGTGTTGGGAGCCGTGCTCCCTGCTTCAGAGGCCGCCTCTTGAGGATTTTAATCCAATATTGGCTTTTCCAGGCGGTTGTTTAAACAAAGCAGCACGGGCACCGAAACACCTGCTCCTTGCAGAGGCACCGAGCCCTGCTGCTGCCACCCAGTTTGCCATCCCCAGGCACCTGTGCTTCCCAGCCCTGGTTCAGGATTATTGTTCTATTTTTTTAGTGCCAAAACACTCGATTTTTTTTTCACCTTATGAGCAGGGAATGGGGGATCCCGTTAAAAACACCCCAAGCTCGTGGTCTGCAGCCTGCCCCCCCGGCATTGGTGAGATGCTGGAGATGTCTGAGCCTGATCTCCGCGGGAAAGGCAGCAGAAAACTCAAAGTTGTCAGGGGGAAGGGGCTGAGCTTCATCTGCTCCCCCGGTTCTCCAAGGGCTGCTGCCTATAAATAAGCAGAAACCAGCTGGAAAGGTGCCTCGAAGCACAGGGGTGTGGGCAGGCCAGGGAAACGCTGAGCCTTACCCCTGACAACACATCCCTGGAGAGAGCTCACTAAGCTGTGGCTAGCATTTTTGTGAGGTTTTCAGGTGCAGCGAGGAGCGTTTGCGTTCCCCTTGCCTTGTTTGTCCAAGCTGCAGGCAGAAGGTGCTGAGGCTTCCCGAGCAGGGCTGGGGAATCACACCCGGTTTAAAGTTAATTAAACCAGGTCCTTCAAGGAAAAAGAGCACCTCTTGTGCATGTTCCCATGTCCTGGATGAGCCCCATGGTGGGTCAGGGTGGTACTTCCATGTTGGTTTCGAGATGAGTTTTAATTGAAACCTCGTGTGCCGACTGTGCCTGAGAAAATCAGGCTCTAACTAATGGGAGTGGCTCAAGATGGTGGCTAATTACAGGGATTAATTGAGCAACACTTTGGGCTACTCTTCCTCCTGCTCTGCCTCTCATCCTGGCCCCTGGGGAGCGGCTGCAGCAGCCAGGGAAGGATCACACCCTGCTTATCTGCGGGATTGGGAGGTGGTGTGCAGCCTCCCAGCAGTGGGGTTGTCCATCTGGCCATCTCTGAGCCTCTACTTTCCCTAAAAATAGGAGTTTTTCTCTCTGGCAGCAGCTGGTGAGGGGACTGTTGTTGCTGTGGGCATGGCTGGAGCTGGGACCCTTCTCGTGGTGTGACACAGGGTGAGAAATTCCATCTTAAAATCTTACCAGCGTGAGTTGAGGCGTATGGGACGTGTGGGGAAACGGGGGCCAGCCCCTGAGTTTTCCCCACCCCGTTTCCCTCTGCGGGGATTTTTCCCTGTGATGGGCTCCCTCCTTCAGTTCTGCCCCACCCAACGATGGCTTTGGATGTTTGATTACGGCTTACTAAGCATCCTTAAAAAAAGCCCTGTTTACAAAACCTGTCCCTGATGCGAAGCCAGTCTGGTTCTGTGGGCTGCGCTCGCCGTCTCTGCGCGAAATGTGTCACTTGCACCGAGCATTATTTTTAGAGCTGAGGTTTGCAGAATGCAAAGGCTGGGCAGGTTTCTCCAGGGTGCCAGATTCCTGGGAGGAGGAGGAGGAGGTGGAGGAAGAGGGGACCGGGTTGATCTCTTGCTCTGTGCCGGTGCGTGGTGGCTGCTGCTTCACCGGTGTCCGCTGATGCTCACGTGGCTTTTCCACATTTACGTGGGGATTTATGGATCCTTCACGTGCCTCTCTACTTTTCCTTTCATTTGGTCCTCCTTGCTCCGTGTTCAGTGGTATTCCTGCCTCCTTATTCCATCTGCAGAGGCTGGTGCTGCCCTGGAGGCTGCTCTAGGTCTCTGGTCTCTGAGGGAGAGAATGGAATGCCCTTAAATGCCTTTTTGTGGGTTGGGGTGATGCTGAGCGAGGAGGAGAGGAGATCAGCTCCTCAGGGTGCAGCGTGGTGATCCAGGGAATCCACGGACATCCCATGTGTTGGACCAGGGTGCGGTCTGGTGGGGATGTCCCCAGCCTTGGAAGCAGCAGTTTGGTTGAAGTTGAAATGCTTCTGTGGGGCGAAGCTGGTTTGCACCAGGCAAAATCGTGAGAACCAGTAGAAAGGGTGAAAAGAGCATAGAAGCTTTAATAGCGTCCAAATTTGATGGTGTATGCACTAGGAAGTTGAAGGTTTGGAAGCTCTGAGTTTGAAAGCCATCTTTTAAATCTGGTGCTGTTTTGCCTGTGGCGGATGGGATATAAAAAGTAAAATTGAAATGAAGCGTGTCTGCTGTGTTGGGGTAGACAGCTTCCACCAGATAAAATGACTTTTTTTCTTTCTTTTTCCCCCCTTCTCGGCACTTTTTGCCCCCAGCAGGTCCCTCCTGCCCTGTGCCTGGCTACCACCCCACACCCTGGGCAGGCAGCACCTGTGTGCATTAATAAAGACCTTGCAGGGAGAATTTCTCACTCTGCTGCAGGATTTTACCCTTCTCCCGCTGAGTTATGGTCCAGGCTCTTGAGCTGGACCTTTGGAGTGGTGTTTCCCTTCTCCCAGCACTGCGTGGCCGGGGATGCTGCAGTGTGCCCTGCCTGCTTCCCGTTCCAGTGCCTGCTTCCAGCCACCTGCCAAAACTCACTCGGTCGCTGCCACGTCTCACTCGACTCACTTGTGACTGTCGTGACTTTGTTTTAGTCACTTTGTCTGTTTTGCTCATGCAGGGAGCAGTTAGTGTTGCTCAGAGGGTTTATTAGCCTTGAAGCCGTCACCTGTTTCCTACTTATTATTCCAGGTATTTAATTGTGCCTTTGCTGCCTGAGAGCTGGAGCTTGTTTTCCCTACGATTCCCCCTCTGAAGGGAGGTGGTTTTTCAGCTTCTGCCTCGGAGGGGGGGTGATGGAGAGGGCTTTGGTGTGCCTGGGGCTGTGGCTGTGCCTCAGAGCTGGGCTCTGACCTGGCGCCGTCCCTTGCTGGCATTTTTGGGTGACTGCAGCTCGCCCAGAGCAAAAGCTGTAACCTGAATTAATGTTTTAATTATGCTGCTCTCTTTCCCCGAGGGCTGTTCTCTTTGTTTTGAATTTGTTAAGCTCTTGCATGCGATCTTGAGTTTTCCCTGCTCCCCTCACCGTGCAGCTCATCCCGGGATGCTCTCCCTGGCAGGAACAGGAGCTGCTGCCAGGGCTGTGGATGCTGGGCTGAGGTGATGAAAAGAGAAGCTGAAGCGGCTCTGATGGCTCAAATATGTATTTTACTAATAAAGGCTTACGCTGTGAATGAAGTGCCCAGCAGCAGGAGCAGAGTCAAAGCGAGGATTTAAACGCTTGAGAAAAAAATCAGGTTGGGTAGACAGGAGAGAGAGCAGCTGACGGTGTTTTCATCTCCCTCTGTTATTCATCAGTTCCCTTAATAATTCAGGTGGGGTTTTTTTCTATATTAAACAGACCAGACTTGGCAAATGAGCGGAATGTGGCTCCTGGAGCTACAGAGTCAGTGCTGAGCCTTGACAGTTCTTCTTTTCAGGTGATATTGGATTCTTGCTATTAGAAAACACAAGTGCCCTACGCCGGGAATTGATCACCCTGTCTTGCAGCACATTATTATTATTATTATTATTACCACTCTTGATTTATGGGATTGCGTTGGGAAATGTTTCCATCTGCCCAGGCGATGCTGCTGTGCTGTGATGGGACAACTCACGCTGGCGTGTTGGGGTGGGAATTACCTCCCCATCCCCTGCCTCGACTTTAGGGGCTCCTCTGAAGCTGGACTGGGTGGATGTGGCTGCAGAAAGAGGTGCTGCCTGCGTGATTCTGGTGCCTTGGTGCACGTCCTGCACCCGTCAAATCACCCTGCTGTGGTGGCTATGGCTGTGCATCACTGTGAGGAGAAGACAAATCGCCTCCCTCAAGCCATGCGTGGTTCCCAGCACCATATATAAAAGCTGTCTTGGAGTGTTTAATGTGTTCCCAAAGGGCTGGAGGGTGAGGGTGACTTGAAAAGGTCTCCTTGTTTGTTGGCTGCGTTAAATGTCTGTGTGTAGGTTTTTAATCCCTTTTCTCCCCTTGATTTGGGGCGGATCTGTAGTTTGGTGGATTCAAAGGTTGAATGCTGCAGGCTCTGGGCTGCTCCTGCTGTTTCCTTCAGCCAAGGAATGTAAACATGGCACTGGGATATAGAAATGTGTGAGGCTTTTAGTTTGTCATTTAAAAAAAATGAGCTGAAAAACACTAGCTCTTGTATTAACCCTTAGCTTCTTGTATTAACTTTTCCAGGTCTGTCTCTTTTCTGAAACTGGGGACAAGGAGGGAGGACTGGGAGTGACTTCTGGTCCAGCCCTATTTTGGCTGTGGAACATTTTACCCTGGTGGCCTCTCAGGGATGCTTGGTGGAGTTGAGGACGCTGTTGCCTCTATTTCGTCTTCTGAATGTCAAATAACTGCATTTCTCATCTCCTCTCCAAGCTCGTGTTTTTCCACATCACGTTTCTGGACTCTTCAGTAAATCAGCAGCTGGCTTGGCGTGCGTTTTCCTGAAGCCTCGGTGGCTGGGGCTGCTTTGGGAATTGTCAGGCACTGCTGCTCCTCTAGTTCTGAGCCAGGATTGCATCTCCATGGCTGGGCCAGCCCTTTCCCTGGAGTGAGCTGAATTTCCCCTGACTTCCTGCCTGCAGGCCCCAGGGTTTTCATGAATAACCAGAGCATCATTAGGTTTGCAGGGTCCCTCAGGCACACTGTGGTGGATTGGGATGGCACCGTGTTTTTCAGCTCCACGGAGGGACCTTGGGCCGTGCTGGGAGTGAAGGGCTCACTGCCCCAGACTCTCCTGACTGGAAAACTCGTGGCTGGGTCAGAGCTGACCCTGGGGGTGCTGAGGAGCTCCGTGCAGGTTTGGCTGGGGGGTCGAGCCTCTCGTTCCCTGCTGTGCACCGTGTGAGCAGGCACTTGGCACAGGGGATGTCCGAGCTCTCTGCATCAGCCTGGTGGAGTCCAGTGGTCCCTGCAGGAAGCCCAGCAAGAAGGGTGAAATCAGGCCAGTTCTGTTGGGTTTGGGATGAGCTCTCATCCCTGCCACTCCTTGTTAAGTCCCATTAGGTGCCAGCACGCTTCCCACTCTCCCAAGGAAGTGTGGGGCCAGCCTGTGTTTCCATGCCCTGCTTCGGACCTGGGGGTGAAAGTGCAGGTTTTATTTCTCAAATAATGAGCTGCTGCAGCGGATGCTGAATTCGATGGCAGCAGTGGCAGACCAGGGTTGTCCTTTTGTCCACAAGATGTTGTTATAGAAGTGTGTTTCCCCCCTCCTCTTCCTTTTGACTTAATTTGGCATTTGCAGCACAGGGGAGTTTCTGGGAGGCTGCTTCTACTACAGGTTTGTTTTTTTTTATTTTTTCCTTTGCTACAGTAGCTTTAGAAATTTATCACTGCTCTGATTTAGGGCTTTTTTTTTTTTTTTTCTATTATTATTTCTTTTCCTCCTGGCATATGGAAATAGCAAGCTTGGAAAAAATGCAATCCGTTAGCCGTTTCAAGCAGGCTCTACGTACGCGGGGCTCCGCGTCTCGCAGCAGGCTGAGATTTTTAGAAACACTCAGCCCTGGCCTCGTGTTGCAGCTCCTGTGGGATGTGGAAAGCACCCAAACCTCTTTTAGAGATGCAGTGCTTGGTGTGTAGCATCCTCAGCCAAGGCTTGTTTGGAGAGGTTAGGCTGTGTGGTGGGGCCTGTGCTGTGGTGCTTTGGTTTCCAAATGGGATAGGAAAGCCTGGAGGCAAAGGGATCTTGACCCAGAGCTGTTGGCTCAGCTCCTGGCAGTTTGCTGGGGCAGCATGGGACTCTTGGAAGCGAGGTGAATACCTGGGCTTGCCCTTGGATCCCCACCAGGCTGTGGGTGATTCCACGCTTCAGCTGGAGATCCAAGGTGGCTGGAAAGAGCCTTAAACCCCTGTGGATTATTCCTGCTTCCAAAAAGCTGCTCCAGAAGGGTACCTTGGGTGCCGAGGCTTTGTTGAGCCTTGTGCCTCGCGGCACTGCAGGGATGCTGACAGCTTGGGAAGCTCTTTGCAGGTGGCTCGACACTTTCCTTGGGCGCTCACTGGTGCTCAGCAGCTTTCCTGCTGAGCTTCTGGAGCCAGGTTTTCTCTGCAAAACAAACCCCAGCGGGGTAGAAAGGAGCCAAGAGGCAGCCTGAGTGTGCAAGGCTGGGGATCCATCCCGAGGGGCTGTGGGATGTTCCTGGGAGGTGGGCAATACATGAAAGGGACCCTCTGGTCTGTACTGGGCTGGCCCATGTGTAGGAGTAGTTTTAGCTTGGGGGTGTGAGTGCCTTGGCTCAAGGGTGTTTTTGGAGGAGATAGGGCAGATTTATGTCTTTGTGCCCAACTGGTGCTTCCTCAGTAAATTCTGGAATGGTTTGGGTTGGAAGGGACCTTAAAGATCATCTTGGTCCAGCACCCCCTGCCACGGGGGGATGGCTTCCATGAGACCTGGTTGCTCAAAGTGGCTTTGAACACCTCCAGGGATGGGGCATTCACAAGCAGGGGAGGAGGGAAGATCAGAGCTCTGGACACAGGGCCTGTTTCCTCCCTGTCGGCATGTTGGAGCTGTTCCCTCTCAGGAAAAAGGACCAGGACAGACCATTTGCCTTCACCTGTTTTCCTGGAGCCATGGCTGCCTCATCCCTGGAATTGTTCAAGGCCAGGCTGGACAGGGCTTGGAGCGACCTGGTGTCCCTGCCCATGGCACAGGGGCTGGAACAAGATCATCTTTAAGGTCCCTCCCAGCCCAAACCATTTATTGAGCCTGATGATTCCATGGGCCCCAGTGCAGCGATGAGCTGAGTGTCACTTGCAGAGGGGGTGACGACCTGAGCACTGCCTGTGGAGGGTGACAGAGCCTGTGAGCAGGCCAGAAACTTGGTCTTGGTAGCCACAGCTTTAGGAGAGGCCTGGTTTTGCTGGAGCAACCTGGTCCTGGCTGCAGTGCTGACCCTTTGGACCCTGCTCCAGGTGCTCTCTGAGATGGGGGATTCTCACAGGCTTTGAGCACCTCCTGTTTTCAGCTCGGGACTGTGACACATTGCTGGCCCTGTTCTCAGGGACTGCCCAGCCCATTTCAGGCAGAGGGAAAGGTGTAAAACCCAGGAAGACGTGACTGTAGTATTCCCAAATGGTGGTTCTGTGCTGGCGTGTAGTGTGACGGAGTTTTAATGCACCCCAGGCAGACCCTGGAGGAAGACTGGAGCCCTCACAAGTGGTTCAGCTGGCAGCTGGCACACAAACAAGGTTTGAAGCAGGAAAACGACCTGGTTTAAACCCGAAATGTTGGATGGGAGTCATGTATCAGTGCCAGTCTGGGAAGGGTGGATGTGTCAGCGTGGTACCCTTCTGGGAGGGATGGATTTTGGTTGCTGCCACTTTGAGCTGTGCAGGTGGGGGCTGGGGGGCCGTGAAGGATGATTGCTTGGTTCTCCCCAGCTCAAACATGCTGCAGGTGCTCCGAATCCTGCCGGCAGACGGCTGGCATGGGAAAAATCAGTGCTGTGAAGCTGTTTAGGAAGGAGTGAGTGGGCAAGAGGAGAGAGAGGGGGAGCGACGCTGCCAGAAATAGCCGTGCCCGCTTCCGAGCTGCCAAGGGGCTGAAAGCCACTCTGCTGGTGTCCAGCATGGGGGTGGTGGTGAGTGGACAGCTGGGCAGGGTGGGATGGCCGTGCTGGACAGCTGGGCAGTGCCAGCCGGCCGTGGCACGCCGGGGAGAACCCCCCTGGGGTGCGCAGGCTGGGTGACAAACGCCGCCAGTCTCGCGCCGCCGGGCCGCTCAGCCACCCTGGAGATGTCGAAAAGTTCCAGATGGCGGTTCCCTGGTGTAAAAAAAGCTCTCCGTGTGTGTGTGTGGCCTGTGGAGGAGCCTCGTCTGGAGGAGCCTCTCCTTCCCAGAGATGGAGAGGGATGGATGTGGGAGCGAGCAGGCACGGCAGCGTGAGGGGTGATGTTTGCAAATACGGCGAAGTCCAAGCTCCAAGGGCACGTGCTGGTGCAAAAGGGCCGATTCCCTGATGGAGTTAGGAGCTGATTGAGCTACGGGGCATCGTTTCAGCAGGGAGATGGAACTGACGAGTGGAGCAGGCAGCTTGGGTCGGAGCAAAGCTCCTTCTAGCTCCGTGCCTGGACTGGCTGCTCAGCCAGGGCTGTGGAGAATGCTGGGCTGGACTGATGCACGTCTTTATATAAAGAGTGGAGTGAGAAATGGGATGTGCATTGCTCTTTTCCTCCTGGATCTTCCCAGGCCCCAGCTGTCAGCAGCGCTGAGGTTGGAGGTTGGGGTCAGGCTGTTATTCCTGCCCTCTGCTCCACGAATTAGTCTCATCCTTAATTCGAGCTCATTTGCACCACGCTCAAGTGTCCCACAAAGCAGCTCTCTGGCAGGAAGGTTGCTGTGGTACAAATTATTCTGAGGAACGTGCTTCAGAGGGATGGAACAGCAGAGATGAAATAATGCCACAAAGAGGAGAAGGAGGGAAGGCAGCCACGGCTCGGTGCCAGCAATTGTAGCGAGCGGATAAAAGAAGGGAAAGCGGAGCTGGATGAGCTCTTGTTGAAAGAAGAAACACTTAGAGGAGGAGAGGGAGCCCGACGATAAGACAGTGGCTTTGGTCCAGAGGGAGGAGGTGCTGGAATTGCTGGCTGTAAGGAAGCAAGGCAGATGGTGGGCGACCGGCACCGCTGCGGCTGTGGTTTGGAGCGGGAATTGGGGGCAAAGCTGTGTTGCTGGAGGGAAAAGAGGCCACTGATGGAGGCTGGGGTCCAGCTGGGTGTATCTGAAGGAGCAGTGCCTCCAAATGCCATGCTCCATGCCTGTCCTCTTGCCCGGATTGGGAGGGGAAGCACGGACCCTTCGCTTGGCACCTTAGCAAAGCATCTGGGCTCGTGGCCAGGCTGGCTTAGCCCACGGCCCTCTGCAGGGTCCAGCCTTTGGCAGCCAAAAGGAAGCAGCCAGGCTCTTCTGAGGGATTTGGTGGTGTCCCCTGATCAGGAGAGGGGCCCCTGGGACTTCCTGGGAGTGTGCATTGGGTAGGAGGTGAGAACTGGGTGCTTGCTGAGCCAGGTTATTAGTCCTGGTGGAAGAAGCAGGATTGCTGAAATGTTCCTTTTAGCTCCACAACAACATTTATTTGTTTTGCTCCCATCTTCCCAAAGTGTGGGAGAAACTGGGCTCATAGGATGAGCTCTGGGGGTGTGTGTAGCAGCTTGGAGTGGCTGAGGATGGCAGGAACAGGGAAGGATGTGGAATGGGAGGAAGGGGAGGGGCTGGTCCAGGCTGTTGGCCCTGAGCAGCAGAGTGTCCTGGGACATGCTTTCCTAACCTTTAGGGAAGCTGGTTGCTTGCTGAAGGGTCCTCAGGGCCTGATTCGTGCACGTGTGATGCTGCTAGGTAAGAAATTGCTTTTTATTGTCCATTTGTCCCAGCCCTGCTCAAGCCAGGGTAAGGCAAATCCACTCGGTTCTCTGTGGTGTGTGAGGTGAACAGGGACTGGTTACAGAAGGCCTGGGTGAAGGAGCAAAAGGAAAACCTGCTTTTCCTGCTTTAAGGTGGGATCAGGAAGGTTTTGCTCTGTTTACCAGGGATTCAGGGCTCTGCTCTGTCCTTATGCTTGTGGCTGTAGCTGCTGGTGGGGACCCTGCAGTGGAGGATGCATAGCACGTGCTCTCTGTGGAATTCTGGAATGGTTTGGGTTGGGAGGGACCTTAAAGATCATCTTGGTCCAGCCCTCCCTGCCGTGGGGGGACACCTTCCATGAGACCAACTTGCTCAAGGTGGCTTTGAACACTTCCAGGGATGGGGCATGCACAACTTCCCTGGGCAGCCTGTGCCTCACCACCCTCCTTCCCCAGGAGGAATTTCTTTCCCCCCCCAGCCTGGCAGGACAGACTCAGCCTTTTCCCCCTTCCCTTCTTCACCGTGCAATTTGTGCAAGAAATTGTCTTCATTTTTGCACAAACAATGATACCTTTTCAGCGAGTCTTTGTGCATAATGGGAGCAGGAGTCAAAGGAGAATAAAGCCTGCTGTCGCTCACCTTTGCAGCATCCCTTTGTTTTCCCCTCTCAGGGGTGCTGTGACTCCTTTTGCCAGGAATCTGCTGTTTCCAGGATGGAATAATTACCTGTGCGGGTCTATTAAGCACTGACACACGTTGTGGTTCGTGAGTCACCTCAGCCAAGGCACCGTTGGAAGCGAGAGCTTGTTTTCCCTGCCTTTGCCAGGTTAAACACTGATTTCGTGGCCACGGGATGCCGTCCCCCTGTGATGCTGCAATCCAAGCTGGGTGTCCTTCCCCCCATCCCAGCTCCTGGCCAAGGCAGGTGGTTTTGGAGAGGCCTTAAGTTGAGCATGAAGCCAGGACTGGGATGAGTGCTGGTGCCACTCAGGCCAGGGACACTCAGCCCAGGCTGAGCAGCTCCAGGGTGTCACGGTCACCTCTCCTGTCAGAACTGCCTCAGGGTGCTGGGCTTGTTCAGCCGGGAGAAGGGAAGGCTCTAGGGAGACCTTAGAGCCCTTCTCAGTGCTCAAAGAGGCTACAAGAGATCTGGAGAGGTTCTTTTAAGAAGAGCGCAGAGTGACAGAAGTGGGAATGGCTTCGCGTTGACAGAGGGCAGGGTTAGATGGGATATTTGGAAAAATATCTTCTTCCCGTGGCAGGGTGGTTTGAACTAGATGGGCTTTAAGGTATCTTCCAAACGAAATCGTTCTGGGATCCTGGGACCACAGATGTTCAGCCTTGACACGGGCGAACCAACTTTTCCCAAGGCAGTGCATGGGAGAACCGAATGCTTCACGCGTGGTTCCCTATTTTTCCTTCTCTATCTACATCAAATCCTCTTCACATCTGTGGTTTCAAGCTGCCCTGGTGTCCCTCAGCAGCAGCAATGCCCTGCTCTCAGCCCCTTCCTGCAGGCTGCCTCCTCCCAGGTGCTCAGCAGCGAGGAGCCAGGGCTGGCTGCCTTCTGCCAGCAGTGCTTCCCAGAGGCTGCTCTATTTATTTTTAAAAAGCATTTTCTTTCTCTGTTGCGCAGCAACTTCTAACGCACCCTGGCTCGTGCGGGCAGCTCCTGCTCCTCTCCACACCTTGGTAATTCTTCATCTGCTTTAGGGCTCAGGGAGATGGGGGCTGATGCTGAACTCTGATGCCACGTGGGTTCACTTGTCCCCTTTGAAATGTGCCAGCTCAGGCTGAGTTTACCAGGCTTGGCAGCACTGCTTCCCATATTCCCATTCCTCGGGTGTGGGAGCAGCCGAGGTGTGACGTGCAGAGTCAGTGCTGCTGCTTTGCACTAAAAAAAAAAAATGTAGATTTACGCTCTCCTTGGGGTGATGGGGCTCTGTCTGTGGCCACCTGTTTGTGCTGGCTCTTGGATCACCAAATATCCAGGGAATGGTGAGCTGGGACATGGAGATGCCACTCTCCCTGTGCCTGTGGCTGGGCAAGGGGACAGTTTGAGGCCCACGAGCTTGGGGCTGTTTCCACACCTGTGCTTTACCTTGGCCACGGCGTCAGGGCACGACGGGGAGCCCAGGAAGGTTCTTACACCTTTCCAAGGAGAATCTCCTCGTGGTGGGGGTAGAGGGAGAAAGGCAGCATAGTTCCATGGGGGTGACAGCCTGTACTCTTAGGCAGGAGCAGAGCTAATTCCTGGAGGGTGGCCTGGAAATTATCTTCAGGAGTCGTGGCTGTGCCCTTCTTTGGAAAGCAAGCTCCCGAGGGCGCGCTCTCTGGCTGTGCTCAGCGCTGCTGGGCTCTGCACGCTGCCGGCGCACGGATCCCGCTGGCTTTCCCATCCTGGATCATTCCCACTGCCAAGCTCGGTCCCTGCTGTTTGCAGAGCCGCTCCCACCGGAGCAATCCCTCTCCCCTGCTGGGTGGAAGAGCTCCTGCGTGGAAGTGGAACGCTGGGCCGTGCCAGGTGTCGTCCTTCGTTCCCCATTCCTGCCCACGGTGGATGGCACACACCCCCTCAGGTCTGTCTGTCCGCCTTTGCTCTGCTCTCCTGCGGGTTTGGGATGCTGGTGTGGAGCTGGAATTGGGGCTGGCAGGTTGTCGACGTGATGGGGTGCAGGGAGAGAGAGGGGGTGAGGTGAGACTGCCTCAAAGGCGGCGCTGGAAGAAGTTTGGGCGCCGGGTTTTTTGTCAGGATGGGCGTTCCCAATCGTTGTGCCTGGTTCTGCCGCTGTGTCAGGCCAGACAGCCCTGCTTCTCGCTGCCACCCCAGCAGGGATGTGCCTGCCCGTGCTCTGAAAGCATCCTCGGGGCTGAGGGTTGCTGCCTGCAGTCCTGCTCCCCGGCAGTCTCCATCTCTCCTGGCTCTCTGTGCAGGAGAAGTGCTGGGTTCTTTGACGCACGTTTATATAAATAGTAGTGGTGTTGTTCAACAGTTGTTCTTTAAGGAGAGATGAGGTAATTTCGTGTTTTGGTATCCCTAAAGCTGATCCCCCTGGGAGTGGTGCTCTGTAGGAGCTCGGGGCTGTGCTACCTGAGGTGAGCCCTCGTACCCCATGGGGGCTCGCTGGCCTTGGAGATGCCTCCTGCCTGGGATGGAGCCTGAGCAGCAGCCCGGCTCCATCCGGGCTCAGCTCAGCTTTTCCTGGGAAGCAGAAGCTGTGCTGAGCCCTGAAGGGTGGGCTCTGCTGCTGGAGCATCACTCCTGCTGTGGCAACCCTGGCGTGGCGGAACAAAAGCTGTTTCCCAGACAAAAGGTTGTCTGATGTCTGCTGCTGAAGCTTCTCCCGGCCTGAAGCAGCTCCTGGGTGTTCCGAGCTCTGCTCTTTCCTCCATCTGATCTTTGCAGGTGTTCCGGGGATCTTTGCTGTGTTGTTTTGGTACCACGACGGCCCAAAAAATAGTGGGTAATACATGAGTGGGTGATGAGAAAATGATGTTTTTCATGCCAAGTGGCCTGTCTTTGATTCCACCATGTCCCTCTGTCCTCAACACACTGGCACATGCCATGCTGCCTTTCCTGACTCTCCCATTTTGGTACATTTGACCTGACGCTTTCCTCCACACCTTTTGCTGTGTGTAGGACTCAGTCTGTGCAAGGAGCCTTTGCCTGTAAATGTCTTCTTTCTTTCCTTCCTTCCCACCTTTTTTAAGTCCCTCTGTTACAAAGCTCCCAAGCCTGGAATGCAGCCCTGCCTCTCCCTGGCTCCCAGGGCTGCTGGGAGCAGTTCTTCCCAGCAGAGCCACTGCAAACCTGCCGGCACTGGGGGGCTTTGGGAGGGGGGGTTTTAATCCCACAGATTTTCCCTTGGTATCAAACGATGCCACTAAAAATAACCCCCTGGCCAGCTGACTCCCACGGCCGCCGTGCTGCACGGCCCCAGGTGGGCTGGAGCACCCAGAGGGGCCCAGAGCTGCCCCAGGCAGGGCTCACCCACCCCGGCATCCGTGTCACTGCCAGGGGAAGTGCACGTGGCAGGAGAGGGAAAGGCCACGAGGATGAATCAGCCTCTCTCGCAGCCCATCTGTCTCTGTTTGGAAGGGCCCCACGCTGAAATCCTGGAGGTTCGGCGCTCTGCTTTTCCCCGCAGCGGGAGCTCTCCTTCCCCCTTGGAGCAGGGGCTGGTAATTAGCAGCTCAGGGCAAGTGTGGCTCAGTGGAGGGAGGCTCTTGATTGTCCTGGAAACCAAGTGGCCCCCGTGGCCTGGGGAGAAGCAGGTCAGCGACTGGGAGGGAAGGGGCAGGCAGGGGCTGGATTTGGAGCATCCCTGTGCCTCGGGAAGGGTGGAATTAGGCCAAGATACCTCAGCATGTGAGCTCCCAGGCAGACCAGCCAAGCTGGGGAGGAGACATCTCCTGTGAGCTGGTGGAGGGTTCTTGCCTGACTTAGGTTTTCCCCAAGGTGCTTGGGAGCAGCATCCTAGATGCTCTCGTATAAATTTATATTATATATATGTTTTACAGCTTCCTGCTCTGATGCTGCCATCAAAATAATCCCCCAATTCCCCAGGGGAGGCTGCTGGGGTGCTGCACCACCTTTGGAGGGCTCCAGCAGCTTTGTTGCCTGTGGAACACACCACAGCCAGGGTTTTTCCATCCTGCCCTCTCCGGGAAGGATCTCTGCTTCCCGGCTCTCCCGGGGCTCGTGGCAGTGCTGGAGCTCAGCACTGCAGTGCTGGGCTTTTGTGCTGCCTGGGGAGGATCAGCCCTGTGGACCAGCACAGCATTAAACCTTTTGCTTTAACTCCGGGGGTTTTGTTAAAAGTTGTTAGGACGAAGGAAGCAAAGAGCTCACCCAGCGCCTGAAGTGCTGAGTGTAGTTATTACAGTAATACATCCTCACTTGGCTAAAGGCTTGATTGCTGCCATCCTAACACAAACACGCACACAGAAAGCCCCTAAAAGGAGTTTCCTCTTCGGAGGGCAGCGCTGCTGCTGGGAGCCTGCTTCTCCCTGCAGCTCTTTCTTAGTTAATCAGCTACCAGAGGGGGAAAAACGAAGCGTGGTGTGAGATCTCAGGGTCTCCTGCCTGCTGGGGCTGCGTTCCTCGGCTGTGGCGCGTGGCTGGGGTTGGGATAACGGGGTTGGGTCTCTTGAGGGTGCTGTAGAGAGGATCCACGTGTGTTTCTTCTTCCATCACTTGTGTCTCTGGTGCTTGGAAAGCCTTTTCTCCATGGTTTGTGGGGTGGGCGTGCTGCCTTTGGGTGCTCGTGTCCCGTTTCAGCCCACCCTGATGTACAGGCCGAGGGGCCAGGGCTGCTCGCTGTGCTGCCCCTGTTTGGCCGTGGCAATTCCGTGTGGGAGGGGATGGATGGGTGGAAGGAAGGAGGGATGCAGCCTCTCTGAGGTCCCCATTAGATGATGTGACCTCCAGCTGTCCCAGCACAGCTGGGTGATCCGTGTCCTCTGCTGTGCCCTGGGCTGAGCAGGGAGCACCACGCTGCTCCCAGCCACTGTGCAGGTGACAGATCAGGTGCCGATGTTTTTTGCAGCTGAATGTCCCCTCTCTAATTCAGTCTGGCTGCTCTCAGCGCCCTGTGGCCATGGTTTTATCCAGATGATTTCTCCGCAGTGGGAGAAAACAGTGAATTTCCTGACTTTTATTGCTTTTAGAATGAAATTTGGGAGGCGAGAGCTTCTGGAGGCTTCATTTTGATGTGCTGGAAGCCTGCTGTGTGTCACAGTGCAGGGTCTCCTGTATCAAATACAGACCAGTGTCCCACTGCTGGGCAGTGCCATCCCTGTTCCTGTGGCAGGGATGGCAGGGGCTGTCCCATGTCCCTTCTGCACCCCAGTCACACACCAGAGGTATGGACAGCGAGCATCACATCTAGAGAAACTATTTATGAGGGCCTGGAGTGACAGGACGAAGGCGAGTGGCTTCACACTGACCGAGTAGGTTTAGGTTAGATATTAGGAAAAAATTCTGCCCTGTGAGGGTGGTGAGGCCCTGGCACAGGTTGCCCAGAGAAGCTGTGCTTGCCCCATCTCTGGAAGTGTCCAAGGCCAGGTTGGATGGGGCTTGGAGCAGCCTGGGATAGTGGAAGGTGTCGCTGCGTTTGTCAGGGGAGTTGGAACAAGATGACCTTAAAGGTTTTTTTCCAGCCCAGGCTGTTTTGTGACACAGACACACGCAGGTTCTGTGTTATTAAGAAAATCCAGGCTCGAGGCAGGCCTCCTGGCTGGCTCCATGGTCCTGGCTCAGGCCATGCCTCTTCCCAGCACAGCCCAAGCTGTGGGCTCCCACCAGCAGAGGCAGGGCTGGCATTTCAACAGCAGAAGCCGAATTACATGAGCCAATGTGGTGTTTTTCCCATTAATTCAGATTTTGGGTAAAAATAAAGTGTTTGTTTTCAGTGTGTGAGGAGGGGTCCAAAGGCCAGGAGAGGGGCAGGTGCCCTGGTGCCAGATGCTTGGTACCTGGCATGTGGCATCCCTCGAGCACCCTCGTTAGCGTGAAACCTCGTCAGCTTTCCTTAACAAAATGTTCTGGCATCCTCCCTTCTCTCCTTGTCACTTCTCCAGAGGGAACGTGGCTTGTTCTGCTGGCAGCGTGAGCCCTGTTTTCTTGGGCGGAGGCAGAGCTAATTATTTCTATTTATTTCCTCAAACTTTCTCAGTGTTTCGTTTGAGGGCTCTGCCTGAGCTTTTCCACTTGTCCCCAAGCCTGGGAGTCACCATTGTCCCTGGAGAGGGAGATGCACTGGGAGGCATCAGCAGAGCCAGTGTCTGTGGGGATGCTGGACCTGCCCTTGGGATTTATCCTCATTTTCTCTTGGCTAATTGTCCTCAGGCGTGGCTGAAACCTGGAGTGTTCACGCTTGGTGTGCATGAAATCCTCCTGTCCTTGCCAAGGAAATGTTTAGGAAAGGAATGGGGCTAATGGTTGTTTAAAACACATAAAAACCAAAACAAACAGAAGCTAAACAAAACCTGACAAAACAAAAAAAGCAAAACAGAAAGCTGACCAACTACAGGAAAAAAAAAAAAACGAAACAAAGCCAAAACAAAAAAAGCCCCCAAGCCCCAAGGAAGCCTGGAGTTAAACTTTAAGAGGGGAGGGTTGAAAATGAGCAGAGCAATATGAAAAGGAAAAGCAGACATTGGGGAAAATGAGATATGATGGAGGTGTCCAGAACTGACTCGAAGAAGTAATTAATGCTCCTAAAAAAAGTCGCATGGGTAAGCAAAGTAGTGGAGTGAAGGATCTGTTTATAGCTCTCAGTGGGAGCAGCCAAACTCGTCTTATCAATGTGCTAATTAATTTGCTGAGGCTCTTGCTGGCAGTTGCCTTTTTCTTTCCGGAGAGCTTGCCAAGGGCTGAGTATCCCTCGGGCTGGACTGGTTTAAATGTGGGGGTGACTTTGGGTGCCTTCTATTTACAGGGCAGCACCACGGACCTGGAAGAGATGGCATGTTCCCCTGGGCCCCCCATCCCTTCCCCTCTGTCGGGCTTATTTTGGCTAGGATGGAGGGCATGCTCCGTGTAGTCCCCTCAGTTACTGTTAAATTTTTCCCTCTGTATTTATTTTATTTTTGCTTCTGGTGTGGTGTTCCCCAGCCTTTACCCCAACCTCCCTTCTCACCCCTCTGTTTGTTCTGGAGGAGTCTCCAAACGATGTCCTGGGAAGGGGTTAAGATGATGATCTGCTCCGTTTGCTGCATGACTGGGGGATTTAAATCCTCCTTTTCCTTGCTGGGTTGCTTTCTCCTGCATTAGGGATGTAGTTGAGAAGGGAGTAATGGCCTTGGCTGCCTTCTGCTTTCTCTCATCCCCTTTTTCACCTTCACGGTGGGCAAACACTGGAAGGGGAATTTCTGGGAGTGCCAAAGCAAAGCCTTTCCTGCGGCAGCAATAAGATGCTGAACGGAGCTTTTCCAACACGGAAATAAAGCATTTCACCACGACAAGGCTTTGGGTTTAGTTTTGGGCCCGAGCATCTCCTGTCCCTGGGGCATCACCTACTTTGCTCGGCCAAGGAGCGCTGCTCGGTGTGGTGTTCCTGGAAGTGTTCCCGTGCCTTTGGCTCCCATGTGCAGCTCCCAACTCAAAGCCACGCTGATATTCCCCTATCCCAAAGTGCTGCCTGTCTCTGGGGCCTGCCTGGCTCTCGTCCCTTGAGTGTGGGGCTGGAGGGGTATCGTGTTTTGTTTTTGCATTGCATTATTAGCTCGATGCTTTTCGTTGGAGTTTTATTGAAGAGATGGGACTATCGTAGTTATATACGATTTATTATTTAAAATAACGAACAAGGTTTTAGTTTTAAAAGTTGTGAGGTTAAGTAACAAGTTGCTATAACAGAGGATAGTCACGGGTTTCAGGGTTATGTGGTAATTTATAACTTTTTGGTTTAATAAGCAATTAATATGAAACTTTGTTTTAAGTTGATAATTTATTACTTTTAGTACTTTTTGCTGTAATGCATCTGTTCTTTTACTAATTAAGTGCTAGGTTACGTATACTTATGTATTTTTATTATAACATTTAAATTTTTAACTTAAACTATAAAATTACATTACTATATTTAAAACTCTTTACTAAATTACTTAACACGTATTTTTACTTATAACTATAGTATAACACAGGTTTATGATTTGTATGTTTTGTCGTTATATTAACCTTAGCTCCTTCCAAGGCTGTAAATTAAATTTATTATTATTTTTAGAGGTTTTAACCTCCAACAGAGGGGGATCTGGGTGCTCCAGCTGGGGGGTGCCCCATAGAGAAAAACCGACCAAATGGAATGAGCACGGGGTGGTTTGATCCAGATGTCCCAAAACTCCTTTTTTCCCCATATCATCAAGCTGTGCTGCTCCAGGGAGGGCTGCAGGGAGCTGCAGGGTCAGGAGGTTCAGGGATGCCCAGATTGGGAAGGATGAGAAAGGCAGGAGATGCTGCCCCTTGCCCTAACCGTGGGAATCCAGCGATGTACATCCCGGTGTGAGAGGCTCCAGCCCAACAAACCGAGGAGAAACGGGGCCTTCTGTTGATGTGGGAGGAAGGGATGGAACTGTGGGGCAAACCCCTGAGCCTCCCCTCCGTTTTGTTCCCCTCCAGAGTGATGAGCCGCACCAGCAGCAGCGATGCTGGGGTTCAGGACGTGCCCCATGGGCGCCGCGGGCAGGGGGGCTGAGCTGGACGCCGCCTCGTCCCGCTGCATCCTGGCCCTGCCCGAGGAGGAGACGTGGCGCCAGCACCGCCTGGGCCTCATGCAGAACACCCAGTCCTGCAACCTGCTGGAGCCCGAGAGCCTGGCCCAGGCCCTGGTCTCCCGCGCCGCCTCCTTCGATGCCCTCTACGACTCCCGCTCCCGCGACACCGACGCCGGCAGCGCCGTGGGCCCGGGGCTGGGCCAGCTGGTGCCCGTGAGCCCGGAGGTGATCAAGCGCCGGCGGGGAGGGCTCATCGAGCAGAGGGACATCGTCAAGGCGCACGAGGCCCACAAGATGCAGAGCACGCCCCAGGCGCGCAGGAAGGAGTGGGAGTAAGTACCGGCGAGCCCCCGGCCCAGGTGGGCAGCTGGGGGGGAGTGGGAGCCTTCCCCGTCCTCTGTGGGGCTGGTGGGGGGGATTGGGGGGTGTTGTGGTGGTGCTGTGACCCTTCCTGGTGCTGGCTGCGTGGCTCTGAGCTGGAGGGGGACGTGCCGTGGGAATGGCGCGTGCCCGGATTGTGGGGTGGCATGGTGTCAAGATCCGGTGTTGGGATCCGATCATTATTATTCTTAAGGCTCCTTAGAAATTCCTCTGCCCCAGTTAAGGTGCAAACGAGACCATATGCCAGTGACAATAATATGGGTTTTATTATATAGTAAATATGAGAGAAAGAGAAAAGAAAAGGAGA
>VZTG01006415.1:193396-205568 GCA_013397845.1 Melanocharis versteri
TTGGGGGCTTTGGCCTATTGTGGATGCATAGCTTTCCCTTAGCCTGAGGTGATGGAACAATGGATTCCCTTTAATCCAATCAGCAGCTTGGTTTACAGTCCAAAGTTCTTCAGGGAGATACCTGTGGCTGTAGTTTCTTTAAAACTTTATATCAATGTTTGAGACATAAACTATTTTCAGTCTCTGACACATGGAGAGGAAAGTTGGAAGCTCTCTGGTTTGGAAGTCCTCAAGGCCATTTCCCTCGGCTGTGTCTTGGTGTTTAGATGCATCTGGGGCTGTTGCCTTTCTGCTTTTGCTGTGGCTTGACCCCGCTGTGAGGGGATTGTCTGTTGATACAGTGGTTGGGGACAGTTTTTGTGGGACTTGGCAGTGCTGAGCTGATGGTCGGACTTGATCTTAGAGGTCTTTTCCAACCTCAGTGATTCCGTGATTTGTATTTAATTCTAAAAAGCGTCCAAGTCTCCCCGAATCAGAGCAAGCTGGGGCATCAACAAACTTGAGGAAGGGAAGTGTTTGACAGAGCTAGAACCCGCTGGTTTTGTTTATTATTTTCCTTTAATTATATTATTCTCATCGTTGGCCTTGGTGCTGTGAGAAAAATCCAGCTCCAAGTCCAGGATTGGTCTCTCTCACCCCACGCTCACTGTGTGACAAGGCTGCAGCCACGTGCTTCAGTCCCACATTTAAATGACAAGCTTTAAATTGTCTGCATCTGCTCAGCAATCAGCAAGATTGCCTGGGATAAGCTGCAGCACATCCAGTATCCCTGGTCTGGAGCAGTTCCCTGCCTCCAGAGCTTGATTTGGGGAATAATGTTTAATAAAACACCCAAAGGAGAGGGAGCCCCGCATTAATTAGACGCGGCACGTTGCTTTGGCGAGATCTAGGTCAGCGCTCCGCTCGTCTGGAGCTGGTGGGGTTTCTTTGGGATGGTTTCCACGATAAAAACCCGCTTGTGATAACACTGAGGCTGCTCCTGCTTTTTTTGGAGAGCAGCCCATGGCCGAGGCGGGCTCTCCCCAGCCCTCTCGGCTCTGTGCTCATCCCTTTGTGCCCGGGGAACCTCCTGGCCGGTGACTCAGGCAGCTTTGCAGGGGAAATAAATTGCCATATGGGCTCTGCAGGCGCGCTCGGTGCCTCGTTATCTTTTGCAGCCCACTGGGGATGCCAGATGAATAAATCATGGCGGGGCAGGAAGCAGAGGGGTGGCCTCGTTAATTGTTGGCTGCCCTCGAACTCGGCTCGCTAATTAACGGCCTGCAGCTCCACAGCTCTGCTTGGTGGCAGGGACGTGAGGCTGGAGCCCTTCCTGCTCCCGGTGGTGGGATGTGCCCCTTTTGGCTGCCCTCGGTTGCTCCATCCAGCAGTGGCTCCAGCACAAAGCTCAGTATTTGTGTCTTTTGCACGGTGGGAATGCTCAGGCAGCAGTGCCGGGTGCTGCCATCCCGATGGGGTTTGATAGGGTGTTTCCCCAGGCTGGTAGGGTCCCGTCCTCGCATTTCCCAGCTCCTGGGTGATCGGGTTTGTCACTTCATCCTGCTTTGTGATGGTTTTCTGGGTGCTGGGGGGACAATGGGCTCTGGCCCTTGGGCTTTGCAGACCACATGTCCCACTGAGGACCAGAGAGCCCCACTCCCTGCCTCTGCCAGGCCCCTTCCTAGGAAGTTGGTGAGCACCAAGGGGCTCCATCTGTTTCTTTTCCAGACTTCTGTGCCCTGATACCCCATCAGCCTACAAAAATCACCTGCCAGAGGTTCCTGCTTTAGCCTCAGACTCAAACACCAGGAGGAGAGGGACTTTTGATAAGGGCAGGATGAGGGAGAATGGCTTTAAACTGAAAGTGAGGGGGTTTGAGATTAAGAATTCTTGACTGTGAGGGTGATGAAGCCCTGGCACAGGTTGCCCAGAGAAGCTGTGGCTGCCCCTGGATCCCTGGAAGTGTTCCAGGCCAGGTTGGACGGGGCTTGGAGCAGCCTGGGATAGTGGAAGGTGTCCCTGCCCATGGCAGGGAAGCTGGAACAAGATGAGTTTTAAGGTCCCTTCCAATCCAAACCATTCTGTCTTTCTGGGACAAACCTTCAACGTTCTCCCCAAAAGCTTTGCCGAAGCCCAGGTAGGTGTGCAGAGCCAGTAACCCCAATACTCTCTGGGGAATTGATGGATACTCTGTGGGGGAGAAAAAGCAAATTAATTTCCTTGTGCGTAATTTTATTAGTAATAATGCAATTTCCCTGTGATTTCGTTTTCAGAAGGGCCCATCTCACATGCCTTGGATCACCCTGGGGGCTTTCACCTGGGCAGTCTGGCTCTGGTTAGCAGTGAGGGGGGAGGGTATTTTCCCATAGCTCCAGCGTGGTGGTGGGCATCAAACGGGACGTGGGAAACATGGAAAATGTCTGAGTGGCTGCAGGCTGTGGCTGGGTGGTCTGCAGGGTGGTGGGCACGGGGAAAGATGCTGCATGTGCCTCTCTTCTGCTGCATGAACCGTCTGCTGCCCTGGAGCAGCTCTGTCTTTGCAGATGTGGCATTCCCAGTGTGTTTTCCAGATGTTGTGTTTAGCTGCTCTTGTTCTGAGTTGCTCTGAGGGTAGTGAAGAAAGGCTTTTTTTATTTTGTGCTCAGCCGTGTTGGCAGGTCTGACCCTCACTAAACCTCCACCTCTGCTGCCTTTAAGAACAGGAAGGGTAAAATGCTCTTTTCCCTGATTTTTGGTTGGGTTGGTTTGGTTTCTTTTTTTCAAGAGGAAACTGAGGCAGAGAACAGAAAGCACCGAGTGCCTGTGGGGCAGTGGCTCTGCGGGAGGATTAACTTTATGGTGAAAAATGAATGTACCAACCCACCTTGCTCTTGTATGAGGGACTTCAGCCCAGGGCAGATGCTAAACCCCGTTTTTCCAGAGTCCCAGCCTGCTGCCCTGCCCTCCATCCCTGTGTTCACACGTCGGGGTCAGGGATGGAGGTATCTGCAGAGATCTGCTGTGCTCCAAGGTTGAATCACTGCTGTCTTTGCTCTGGATGCCTGGCAGCATCCTTTGGATAATGTCGAGCTTAGAGACAGCTCAAGAGAAAAGCTCCTCGTCAAAATAAGCAAACGGGGAACCTCCTGTGGCTTCTCCAGGATGAGCAGCTGCTTCCTTAGCTGATGGTAAGGACAGGCAGAGCCACACAGGGAGCACATCCCAGAAAAGCTTCAGGCTGAATTGGAAGCACACAGGACCCGACCCTGCTTTGCGTGGCCGAAACCCACGTGCGCATTGGGGATTTTTTAAGCTTAGCTGCTGGTGCAATTTGGGGAATGCGAGCTGTGCCCTTGTTTTGGCGTGGTATTTACAGCCAGGATGCACGGAAAAGCCTGATTCCAGGCAGATGTTGGGCAGGGAACGGAGGAGACTGGGGGGAAAGCAGCAGAATCGTGGCACGGTGTGGAGGTGAGATGCTGTAATTCAGCACCTTTGAGAACCTGAGTGATGGGTGGAGGGTCTGAGCATCCCGTGGGAAGCGGTGCACTCTGCCCACAGCACAGCAACCCCAAAGGATAAGGGAATTACAGTGGTGTCCTGCCTTGGAGCATCTTAATTCGTGTCTCTGGTGCTGTGGATTTGCAAGGTCTCCTTTTCCTGGGAGCTGCCTGTTGTCCGGGGAGCTTTGTGCTGCTGGCTGGCTCCGTCCCCGGGGGAGCCTCTGGGGCTGGAGCGTTCCTGCAGCTCTGCCTGCGCTCGCTTTGACGGGAAGCAGGGAGGGAACAGAACAGGCTGCAAACACACGGGGTGTTGCTCACAGATCTCGGTGGCTTTTTACGACTTGGCAGCCTCTGTCTGGTTATGTGCACGCTCTGCATCCCAGATTACAAATGAAGCTGGTTTTTTTTTTTTTTTTCCTTACATCCTTTTTTTTTTTTTTTTTAAATTTTTTTACTGGTGCTGAGTGAGACAAAGAGCCCTCTCGGTGTGTGCTGGGCTGCCAGCTCCGTCGCTGCCTCCCTGCATATTCCCCAGCACCATCTGGGTCTGTCCTTCTCCACCATGGGCTCCTCTTCAGATGTCTGTTGCCATGACCCCAGGGCTTTGGGAGGGCTGGGAAATAGGGTTGGGGCTGCTCAGGCAGCTGGCAGGAGCTCTGGGGGCTCTGCAGGTGAAAGCCCTGAGATCTCGGGGGCAGGTGATGCTGGGAATTATGTACCTGGGAGGATCCTTCCTGTAGATCCACCCATGCTTCCAAGTCTTCTACAACCCCCTGCAAAGCAATTAACTTCTCTGTTAATAACGAGTGTCTCTCTGTTAATGTGGCTCTGCCTGCTGATGTTTTTACCCTGCATGAGGAGCAATGCAGGCGGTGAAAAGGACCGTGGATGTGCTAAACCTGGCGATGGGGACACTGAAATGTGGCTTTTGTCATGGTACCTTGCCTTGAGCAGCAGAGAAACATCTCTCCCAGAGGTATCCGCCCTGAACCTCCCTGTGCTCTCCCTGCTTCCCTTTCGTGCAGATCAAGGTTTGCACCCTGGGGAGGAGGAGTTTGTTTTTTGACCTGGGCTGAACTCGAGTTCCACTGAATATCCTGGCAACAGCACGGAAACAGCAGCATCCTTCACCGAATTCCCTCAAAGCCTGGGTTTCTGGCACACCCTGCAGGAATTCCCTATCTGAGTTAATTCTGGTGACTGCAGAGCCTCCCAAGGGCTGCCAGGGGGGTGGCAGTCCGAGCCTTTCTGTGTGGCAGAGCCAGTGCTTCCAGGGAGCTCCTTAGAAGCCCAGCGTGGAAGGACAAGGTGGTTCCCAGCAGATGCTCCCTTGTGTTTTGCCACCGTGCCCTGGCAGCTCCTGCTTCCCTCGCTGGAATCCCAGCTGCAGGTGTTGGGAAGCTCCGTTAGCACGTCTCAGAGCACCCTTCAAACCATGGTCCACGCTTTCCAGGAAGCAGCCTATGGAAGGAGCTTCCCCCTTAGCCTGGGGCTGCCCGTGGCTCAGAAACACAGAATTATTGGGAGGCGGTGAAGTGGCAGAGAACCTCGAGCAGGGTCACCTAGAGCAGGCTCCACAGTCCTCCAAGTTTCTCCCAGCAGCATGTCCAGGTGAGTTTTGAGTATCTCCAAACACGGAGAGTCCACAACCTCTCCGGGTAGCTTGTCCCAAATGTTTGGTTCCCCTCACAGTGAAAAAGTTTATTCTTCCCCAAGTGCAGGGCTTGGTGTTTCCCGTGGAGCTGAGCTCCGTGCTGCTCCTCCAGGCTGCTGAAGTCCCTCTGGATGGCAGCACAGCCCTCTGCTTCAGCAGTCTCTGGTTTTTAGCGTCTCCCTGCGCTGGTGCAGCCTGCAGGCGCTGAAACTCCTGCTATTCCCTGCTCGTTTGCGTCCTCGTCCTTTCCCTCGCCTGGAATAATTCAACCTCTTCCCCTCTCCCAGCTGTCCCCGTGTGATTCTGATGGGAGGCTGGCTGCTGGCTGGGAGGTGTTTGTGGCAGAGGTGTTTTCCAGCCTCTCTGGTTCGTGGGGTTAATGTTATTTACCACTCTCAATTTCTAAGCTGTAGTACCTGCCTTGCCCCTCCCACCCTCACACACTGTTTGTATTTCGGGGTTGACAGTGTAATAGGTTAATTCAGGGACCTCAGGAGGTATCTAGTTGGATCAGACAATCGCTTATTTTTCATTTAAGTCAACATTTTGCGTTTTAAAATAGAGAGGATGTCGCACTGTGCACTCCCAAAATGGCATTTTCTCGACTGAGCGTGGTGAGGACCTGGCACAGGTTGCTCAGAGAAGTTGTGGATGTCCCATCCGTGAAAGTGTCCAAAGCCAGGCTGGATGGGACTTGGAGCAACCTGGTCTCTTGGGAAGGTGTCCCTGCCCATGGCAGGGGGCTGGAACGAGGTGATCTTTAAGGTTCCTTGCAACACAAAGCATTCCATGATTCCCTAAAACGTCGGGAAGGTCCCTGAAGTTGTGCTAAAGCAGCTTGCGGATGTTCTGGTGCTTATCCCAGCCGTGGGGAAGGAGGTCAGTGGGACATTCCTTCCCAAAGCACACCTGAAAGAGCTGGTGTTGCCTCATCTTCCCCGGGTGAAGCCAGCCGGCTTGTTTGGTGGGAAGCAGCTTTCCTGCAAGCTTGGGGTGTGTCACCACGGGGGACAATGCTGTGATGAAACCTGCGTCACCTCCAGGAGCTCTGCTTCAAATCCCAGCTCCTTTATTTGCCGTCAGAGGAGCTTCACAGGGGTTGCTTTTCCCCCTCCGCAGGTCGCGAGACAGTACCTGATAACTTTGCCTTTTCCGTGCGTTTTCTCGGGCAGATTTAAGCCTAGAAATTCTTCAATGGACTTTTTCCCATTGAGGAATCTCGGGAGCCATGCTCAGCCTTGGCTGCTGAGGGTGTTTGCCTTCACGGAGGCTGCTGAGCTGCCACCTGCCTGTCGCTGCAGCAAGGGGGACGTTTTTTCACACCTCCCAGCGCCGAGGAGCTCTCCGAGAGAGGTTTTGCTCTTTGGCCTTTTCTCTTTCACAGGTTCGGAAGAGGGAAGCAGCATCTTCCTTCCTGGCTGTGGGCCAGGGATGGGGCTTCTCTGGCTGTCTTGAGCATCAGCTGCTCAGTGCAAGTTCAGACCTGCTGGAAAAAATTTTTCAACAGCTCCGTCTTCTCCTGGCGCTTGTCCTGACAGCGTAGTTTTGTCAAAGCCACCCTGTTTGCTAGCAGGGTTGCTTTGGAGAAAGCTGAGCCTCTGAGTTCGGCTTCATTAGGCTGGAGATGGAGTCGGTGGATTTCTGGTCCACCTTTCTTTTTATTTCAGGGGGTATTTGCAGCCCGAGGGCAGGAAGGAGACTCCTCTGTCATCCCACCCCCTGGCCGTGGGTGTTCTGCTGTGTTTCTCCAGCTTGAGCCTTGCAGGGCAGGCAGAGGATCAGAAGAAGCACTGGATGGTCCTCAGGCACGGACCTGCCTCTTGGAGGGGTGAAGAAGAGATCTGAGGGAGAAGAAAATCTCCTGCTGGCTTTGGCAAAAGCTAACGCTGCTGTGCCAGAGGGGTCCCGAGGATGCTGGGGGATTTCTTTTGCTTTGGGTAGTTCAGTGGTTGAAAAAATGCTTTCAGAAATCCCTCTCCAGCCCTTTGACAGGCTAGAAATAAGTTTTTTTCCTGTTGGCTGTCTAAGCATGGCTCTGGGGACGTCTTTTCTGAGCTCGTTTCCCACACACATGTGAAGTTTGGCAGCTCGGCGTCTGCCTCTCGCCGGGCTTTGGTGGCAGGAAGGGGAATTATCCCCCCGGGTCTCTGCTCTGTCCCTTCCTCCTCTCTTTGGTGTCCCTTTATCCGTGCTGCTCAGCCCCAGTGTTTTGGGCAGGGTCATTCTCCAATACCCCTGTTTTTCCCCCGTTGGATCTCCTCAGGTGGACGTCTCTGGAAGCGCCTTGCCCGAAGCTGGACCTGTGTGAGCTGGAGGAGGATGGAGAGGTGTGATCTCACCTCCTGCCGGCTCGCTTGGTGCGAGGCTGGGATGCTCCACAGCTTTTGGCCGGGGGGAGAGGTTGTGTGGAGGGATTTGGGGCTTGGAAGCGGGGATGGAAATTCGGTTTGATGTGATGGCAGAGCAGGGGAGGGTGGATAGCTGTTCCCTGAGAGGTGGGGTTGCTGCACGCCTGCCCAGAGCAGCCAGGATGTGACTGCAAATGCTAATGAAAGCCCGGGCTTTAGAAGCTAAATAAAGCAGCAGGGCACTCCAGGCAATTTATTAATGGGTGATTATTCCAGGGCCCTTCAGTTGAGCCACAANAGCTCGCTTAGTGCGAGGCTGGGACGCTCCACAGCCTTTGGCTGGGAGGGGGGGGACGTTGTGTAGAGGGATTTGGGGCTTGGAAGCGGGGATGGAAATTCGGTTTGATGTGATGGCAGAGCAGGGGAGGGTGGATAGCTGTTCCCTGAGAGGTGGGGTTGCTGCACGCCTGCCCAGAGCAGCCAGGATGTGACTGCAAATGCTAATTAAAGCCCGGGCTTTAGAAGCTAAATAAAGCAGCAGGGCACTCCAGGCAATTTATTAATGGGTGATTATTCCAGGGCCCTTCAGTTGAGCCACAAAGCCTTCTGGCCTGAGGCAGAGCTAGCCCGGAGGAGCTCTGCATTGCCAGGAACACTCGGAGTGGGGTGTTTGGGCAGGAAAGGAATCAGCGGGCAGTGTCAGGCTGGGAGAAGCATCCCTGCAGCCAGCACTGGGGCGAATGCTCTCCCTTTTCTCGGCAGTTTGGGGGTGATGGGGTCTCACCTGCCTCTGCTCAAGGTGCCAGCAATCCCCCTGTGCTTGTTCAGGTACAGCAATGCACCCACAGAGGTGGCTCTCGGTTTTGGTTGGGTGTTTTTGGGGAGTACAAAGTCCTGAGCAGCCTGTGGAGGTGGGTTAGTGCGAGCACTGAGCTTCACAGGGACAGACTGAGCACCCAAATCAACTCCTGTGAGTTTTGTGGGGCTGGATGCACATCCCTACTGTGTCCCCATGAGTGCTTGGGGCTCGAGGTTCCTTTGCTGTCCTTTCAGCTTCTCCCAGCCTGCTGTAATTTCAGGGCCAGGTTGGACTGGGCTCTGGGTAACCTGGTCTAGTTGAAGATGCCCCTGCTCATGGCAGGGGAATTGGACTAGATGGCCTTCAAAGGCCCCTCCTAACCCAATCCATTCCGTGATTCCACGATTTGGTTGCTAAATTCACCTTTAATTCAAGATGCAGCAACGTTCTGCTTTATCAGTGGCTCTGATGCACGAGCTGCTCCAGTCCCACAGCAATGCAGTGCGGGGCCACACCCTACTTGAAGGGTCTGTGGTGTCTTTGGGTGCTTTTGGTGGCTTCAAGAGCCACGTGAGGAGTTTAGTCTCAGTCACCTGAGCAGGACCTGGTGCTAGGCTGTGCTCTGTGCTGACAGAACGCTTGGGGAATCAAAAGAAGCAGATTATACACAGCTCCTGATCCCTGTTCTCACATCCCGCCTGACTTGTGGAGACACCATTAATGTGCGTCCCCTCTGCTTGCACAGAAAGATGTCACCACAGATCCCCGTGGGGAGGAGGGAAAGGATGGATGCTCCCTAAACAGCCGTCTGGGATTTTACCCCTAGGGTCGCTGGAGGCTGGTGGACCCTGATGGGTTGTGGTGTGATGTTTTGGGTTTGGGAACCTTGAGTGGGACCTGCTACACTCACGTTTGTGAGGCATTTTGCTTCAGGTTTGTGTTGTGTTGTGTTCTGCTCGGTGGCTGAGAACTGGCAGGCATTTTAAGAAGTGGGACCAGGGGTGCTCTGGGCTGGATTGTCTTAAGCAGACACTTGCAGAGAGGTTAGGAAAAGGGATCCCTAGGGTGGGAATGCGAGGTGTGCTGCAGCTGGAGTCTTGGGAAGGGGCTGCAGGGGGGAAGCCTGGGTGAGACCTGCTCTGGCACTGCTTCTTCTGTACCTCCATCGCCTGCAAAAGCTTGTCTGGGGGGAGATACAGCCACCAAAGTCTTCTTTTCCGAAGGATAACTCCCTTATCCCAGCAAAAGAGAGCTTTACAGGATTGTTTTCCTATTGATTTTGAAGATGCCAAGGCTGGCTGTTGGACTCGTGGGTCGTGGTAGTTAAAGCAGCGGTGTCTGTGAACGTGGGGATGTTTCATGGCAGCGTGCAGCTAATTCCACTTCCAGCCTCACACATCCGAGTTTTCTCCTGCCACGGCTGCCCTGTGACACCCGGAGTGGCTGCTGCACCCCAGGGGAGCGTGAGGGAGTGGTGGCAGTGGCTTAAATCTGAGGGCAGAATTTACAGCCTGGTGTGAGATTTGCTGGCTCTCACTTCTCTTCCAGCCCTCCGATCCCTCAGTGGATAAATCCCAGTGCTGAGCCTGCGAATTCCACCTCTGGGTCGGTGTGGAGATCTTGTCCTGGTGGTTGTGAGGATGATGGTGCCCATCCCTGTCGGTGCTGGAGAAGGCACGTCCCGGCGAGGTTGTTGGAAAAAAGTGGGAGCAGATGGCAGAGAGGAAGCGCTCGCCCTGGTTCGGGTGAGAGCTGCCTTGCTGCGAGGTGGTGCAGAGCCTCTGCAGGGCTTTGCTGGCACAAGAAATGCTGTCAGGGCTGTCCTGGCCTGTGCCACAGCTGCCAACATCTGCACAGATGAGCATCAGGCAGAGGCTGGCGTGATGCCCTCCTCCAGAGATGCCATCCTGGAGCTGCCAGGGCCTTGTCCATGCGCATCCCCGCGTGAGCTGTTCCAGCCCAGGGATTCTGTCTCCCTGCTGCTGCAGAGGTGCTCGGCTCAGCAGGACTTCTTCTTTGCAAGTGGGGAGAACATCCTCCTTCTAATCCAGCAGGTAATGAAACTGTTCCTGGAAAAAAAATCCTTGCATTCCTGCATGGTTATAAACACGCTTCTGAGTCACAGCTACTCGGTCCCAATTTGAAATTTGGCCAGAGCGCACTGTAGATGATTCTCATTTGATCCTTCTTTTTTTTTTTTTTNTTCTTTTTTTTTTTTTTTTTTTTTTAATTTTTTTTCATCTCAGCATAGCCCTATTTAAAAAATAAATCAGGATGCCAAAAGCCACTTTCTAAGATGAGTGGAGTTCATCACAGCTCCTGGGAATATCAGTCATGGAAGGGGAGCCTGTCTTCCCTCTCCAGACCCTACATTAGAGCCACAGAACGGTCTGGGTTTGAAGGCAGCTTAAAGATCATCTGTTCCAACCCCTCTGCTATGGGCAGAGACACCTTCCACTGGACCAGGTTGTTCCAAGCCCCATCCAACCTGGCCTTGAACATTTCCAGGGATGGGGCAGCCACAGCTTCTCTGGACAACCTGTCTCAGTGTCTCCCACCCTCATAGTCAAGAATTTCTTCCTAATATCCCATTTCACCCTGCCCTCTGCCAGCTTGAAACCATTTCTCCTTGTCCTTGTCACCCCTTGTCCAAAGTCCTTCTCCAGCTCTCTTGAGCCCCTTTAGGTGTTGGAAAGGGCTCTAAACCCTCCCTGGAACCTTCTCCAGGCTGAACGAGTCCAACTCTCGCCCTCTCCTCAGGGACTTGTTCCCTGCCTGGTGCTCCCTCTGGCGCAGGGAGGGGAGAGCTGCCACTAGATGGCAATGCCGGAGCGGCGGCATTGGTGTGAGAGTCGTGGAATCATCTGGGTTGGAAAAGGCCTCCAAACTCCCCGAGTCCACCCAACAACCCAGCGCCGCCGAGGCCAGCGCTCAGCCGCGTCCCCCAGTGCCACACCCGCGCGTCTTTGAAACCCCTCCAGGGATGGTGACCCCGCCACTTCCCTGGGCTGCCTGTGACAACCCTTTCGGAGAAGGAATTTTTCCTCGTTTCCGATCTGAACGTCCCCTGGTGTGACTCGAAGCCCTTTCCTCCTGTCCTGTTGCTTGTTGCCTAACAGAAGCGACCTCACCTTGCTACAGCCTCCTTTTGGGAGCAACAGGGTCTCCCCTGGGCCTCCTTTTCTCCAGGCTGAGCCCTCCCTCAGCTGCTCCTGCTCAGAGCTGTGCTCGAGACCGGAGGAGAGTTAGCCTGTCTCCGTAAAACCAAGCGCATCCCCAGCGCCTTCCTGTCCTGGCACCCGCTGTTCCCCGTCTTCTCGCGTTTCCTCCATTCACAAAAACCCAAACAGCCCCACATGGCTGGCTCTGAATCCCTGTGCCATGTTGCATCATGTGGGCATCAGCCACACTTCTCCCTGACTCACAGATCCCAGCGTGCTGGGTGAGGGTCAAGATGAGAACGGCAATAAACATCCTGGGAAACAGAGCCTGCATCTCTTGGCATAGACGGAGACTTTTTTTTTTTTTTCTTTTGGCTCTCAATCTTCTCTTAAGGAGCTGCTTTCTCATAAATATCCCATCCTTTAGCACCGTCTGAGCAGGAGAGAGGCTCCCAGCGGGGTCATCCTGCGCTCTGCTCTGCAGCAACGATCGTAGAGTCGAGATGAGAGTGAGCTCCAGGTTTAGGGAACAGCCCAGTGCCCCAGCAGAAGTGTCCAGGTAAGGGCTGCATCCCTGCTTGAAGGGAACGGAGGAGGAAGGCTGCCTTCCTCCCCCTCAGCCCCTTGCTCTGAGCCAGGCAGGGGATCCCGGGGCAGTGCTGGGTCCGGCCTTCCCCATCCTCCTCGGGCCCTGGGTACCACACAGAGCCTGCACATTTCGGCTGGGTGGGGCCTTGCGAGGATGGGAG